>JAOXXN010000395.1:141185027-141202986 GCA_026770055.1 Myrmophylax atrothorax
TGTAGATTCCACACATGATTTACTGACTGAGGCAGTCTTTGTGTAACTGATATATCCATAGATCAGGTAGAAAGTGAGGCACATCATTATGTTCCCTGCAGCCAGTGTGAAACATGGGGCAATGCTGTTATTTATAGCTGAAGTCCAGTACTTCGAGCTGGGATGTAATATAAGACTGAAACACAAAAACAATAGTGACAATATCACCACAATTTCTGAAGCTGTTGCCTCACTCTTGTAGGTCGTGGGCAAAATGCAGCATGTGCCATGTGGTAGTGGGAGATGCCTGATTGACACTCACTGCTTGCTGATCTAGGAGAGAAAATATTGTGGGTCAAGCAAGCAGGGCACAAGTGTACTGAGGACTTCATGTGAGAGAGCTTATCACCTTTATCAGGTAACTCGATGGCTGAGGTGGAACACACAAACTCCAAGGCTCTGTTTCTATCAGCTGTAGACCTTTCACTGACCACCATTTTTATGTGCATAAAAAACTTGAAGGTATCTGAGTCTTCTGAAAAAATGTTAAGGGTTCTGCAACACTGCTCATGTGCAGAACTTCTTTCTGTTTTGTGTAGCACTTTGGAGTAGGTTTTACTTTTACAGTTCCTGTACTTTTCTTATAAAAGCAGGACTTACCATATTAATTTTCCTTTATACAACATAGCTATAGGTAAACATATTTTACACAAAGGGATGCCAAGTTATTTTCCAGGAAAAGATACTTAAAATTCTGTGAAAAAATGTGAAATAAAGGAAAAATATTGTTTAAAATATTAAAGAAAGCTTGATTTCTGGCCTCTTCTTCAGTTTCAATCAGAAAAAAATAAAGGCTTAAGAGACAGGAAAAAGAACATTATCTCCAAAAGCTTATCTGCATAGGACAAATTCTGGGAAGTCTGTACCACGTACATAGAACATATCTCTGACGGGTATGTATGGATTCTCTAAGGATCAGAAGCTCTGAGCCTTCCGATGAGCAATACAAAGGCAGTTCCGGTGGTTTGGAACGATTTCTGTTTCACTGGGTCATTAAAGGATAGACAGTATGATTGCGTAAGAAGAAGTTTTGCACGACTCTGCTGCCTTTCTGTGGTTTCCTGGCAGCACTGAGCAGTTGTGATCTGTAAGAGGAGAGGAAGGCTCCCACAGAATCCAGAGCAGTTTTCTAGGGAAGGAAGGGAAAATCCCCTCCTTGATTTATCACCTTCTAATGCCAGTTCTTTTTGTGACAGCAGCAAGCCATGACTCCTGCATGAGGCAGCATGACAAGAATTTAGTGTGTAAAAGGTTTACTTCACAGTTATGTGCTTTAGCAAATGATTGCTGTTTAAATCAGTCAACCCAAAGGCATAAAATTTAGCCTAGAATATTTCACGCATTAGTGAGTTGACAGCAGTTTGTTCATATTACTTATGGCTAGGGCTGGAGATCCATGAAGCATTCATTTAGTTCTTGAAACCTCTTTTTAATAGAACATGCAAAAGAAAAATTGTACTCAGCCTCTGTTTTCCCCCCACAATTGTGAAAGTGGCATCAGTTATCTACTCTCTAAAAGCAATTAAAGACAATTTAATATCTGCAAAATGCTTTGAAAAAAAAATAAAGCACTGAATTTGTGCAATGTTTTTCCCAGAAGAGCAAGAATCCACCTCATCAGTTTCAGCAAACTGTTCGAACAAAAAGAAGTAATTTCAAAATTTGTCTATTACTTTCTAACAAGATTTAACAGGATTCTCCTGAAACTGAAGTCTCATGCTTCAGATCTTGTGAAACTTGTCCTGAAACCACTCCAGCTTGGAAAGAAAGATTGACCTGTTCCAGAAGGGGTCTGAATTGCAGTGCTCCTTCTTTCTTCACTGACCCACACAGTTTGATGCTGCGCTACACTGTGTACAGCATAGTTATCAGCCATGGATTTTGTATAATCAAGGAATTGACACAACTTTTTGGGTTGTAAAGGAATATTCTTCTCTCAGCTGTTTGCAACACTGTCTAGGAATGGGAGAGGGGGAAGTAGCTGCTGCCTGAACTCTCTCTTTTTCCAGAGATTGTCAACTGGTGTGAATGCACAGACCAGGACAACCTCATGTGTCTGTTGCCGCCACCATCCCTGACAATCACCCAGCCTCTCCTGTGGCAAGGAATAGATTTTATTCTAAATAAAAGATGAACTCTGGGAGGTTGAAAACTTCAGAGTGTATTTCGCACTGTCCAAGAGTCAGAGCAGTGGAAGTCCACCTGGGTTCAGTGGTGTTCTTGTCTACCCATGCAGTGTTAGAGGCTGGCATGGGGTCTGGTGACTGAAGACCATGAGGTTAAAACTTCAATATGCCTTTTTTTTCAGAACAGAGCAGTCACTTGAACTTCAACCTGTTGAATCCAGCTCACAAAGAAGTTGTGCTGTCTGCTATGGTATGGGAAACTGTGTCCCTGCCTCAATGAAGTTGAGAGATGGTTCATATTGTATACAGTACAGTATACAGTAAGTTTAACACAAAAACTCTTGAAACATTTTTTTCATGGGTGTTTCATGAACAAATCTGTTTCATGAACAAGTCTGTTAAGGCAGGCTGCAACATCAGTTTCCCTTGAAACAATATATAAGAATGGGCATGAACTCAGAACGTATAGTCCTGGAAAACTCCATTGGTGGTATTTTCATATAACCTCAAGTGAGAAAACGCTGAAATGCACCTCGGAGGAGGACAGCCAAGGCAAGCATCAGACCTGACCAACTGCTACTTTTCCTTTTTATTTCTCAGTCCCTCCCTTACCTAGGAATTCTTCTTACCTTCACTTTTACTTTACCGTCTATGACTCAATGTCAAGTTCAAAGATAAGTGGTACCTTCAACCTTTGGCATCAAATCTCTTATTGAAGATAAGCCCTGCCACCAAGGAACCATGGCATAATTAAACCTGGCATTAATTTAACAAGTAACATTGTTCAGCTTCACCTTAAGCCTGTCCACCTGTCCTAGCAGCAAAATAAATGTGTTAGATTAAACTAGCACATTTTATCTTACATCTAGGTGTGCTAATAACACATGTGTAGCCAGTTATGGTGGTCTGGCTGTCTTGCCAAACCAGCACATTAAATTGCAGCTGATTACATCCCCATCCTATAAAGTGAAAACTGATTTCTTAAATCAGACTTGGTCCAGCAAGATTTCCTCCTTCTTTCTAATGACATAGAATTAACAGTTTAGTACCAGGGCTTTCCCTACAGAAACAGATGCAGACTGAGTGGAAGTTTGTATTTGAAACTTATACATGTATACTCAGTAGAATTTAGAACTTGCATCAAATCTTTGTTCAATCATAATAACATGTGTGACATTTATTTGCTCTCTAAAATACTGTGATGACATTTTGGTGACACTATGGTATTTTAGGTAGATGAGCATGGAATGAAATGAGTTACCCTAAACTATCCAAAAGTCATTCCTATAGTATTTTATTTTTACTGTGATAATTTCATTGAGTTCTGCTGGGTATACAGTATGACAGAATTTTTTCCTGGATTTACAAAAGAGACATCATTGAATTTCAAGATGTCCTAATATATGTGAGACTGCAAATATTGATATGACATAAAATTTCTCACCAACAAAGAGAGAAGACTATTTCACATAAGTAAATGTTTAAAGCAAATAGTATGCTAGATCACTGTGTGCAGAGCCTTCAGATAGCTCTAAAGAAATTAACCCAGGGGCTTTTTACTCAATGGCTTCATGCTGACTTTCCTGTCTGGGCCTGTATTTGGTGCTAGCTCAGGTAACACAGAACTGTGCAGCCTGGACTTGGCCTTTAAGAACATCACAGAATATTTATACATCTTCATTCAAACTAAGACTTCATTGTAATACAACTTCAAAAGACTCTTTTCTTATAAACCTCTTAAGAACTCCATGGCAAAAAATAAATTTTCTGGAAAAGCAAATTCTATCAAGTTCACATTATATACCATCCTTTGTGAATATGCCTCTACCTAGTAGTAGACAGTTTGAGATATCATTGCCATTAAAATAGATTCTGAAAAATAGTCTTGTGCACAAACAAGTCATTAGTGACAGTTATAATGGCATGGGAAAGCAAAAAATACTGTCTGATATTTGAACAGAATTTTCAGTTTGTGAATGTAAATTAAGTTTCCTTGTTTATTTGGCTTTAAACATTCAGCCTATAGCTTGATTTAATACCTAAAGCACATTCATCAAATATTTAAAAGGAATTAACCTATTCCTTCTTTACTGAAGTTAGTTCAGTTTCAAATAATGTTCTCCTTCATTTCTCATGAAAGATCCAGTGCTCCCACTTCATCAAAGTATTTTGAAGTGTTGTAATCCTTCCCAGTTCTGGTAGGATCAATTCTATTTATTTTGGCCATCTTTCCTGTTCACCTGTTCCCATGACTGAAAAGTGATAAACCAATTTCAAATTAGGCAGCTCAAAACTAAACGGAGATGGATGGTTAAGCATAACTGAGCAGCTTTCTGAGATGCTGGTGATTGACTAATATCAGATCCATTTAAATGAGGGGAAGATACTTTTGAATGATTTTTCACAGACACCATGTTATGGCTTAGCTGAAAACTTAAATTATTAATTTTAACCTGGTTTATATGTTTGTACCAGCACTTTTCTGGGAACTTCTGTTATCCCAGCTGACATAAGAAATGAATTCAGTAAATGAGGCAATCTGAAAGTAATAGGAAGTGGTGCAGGACATAAATTTTAGCTCTACTATTTTAAACACGTCATTCTGTTATATATTTTTTTAATTATATCAATTTTCTGAAAAGAAAATTGCATCTTTTCCAGGCAAATATCAATAGTGCTTGATATATTGTAATTTCTACAAAGTTATAAGGAAGATCAAAATGTAGAACAGATGAAAGGAAAAAGTTCTTTTTGACTGGTACTTTCAATGTAGTGCATCTTGGATTTGACCTCGTTCTGTCACTCCAAAGAACATAAATATTACTGAAGAAAACAGACTAGTGATATTCTTCAAAATTGCATAAATATATTCCATATTACCTTATGTATATGTGACTCTTGATCTTCCTCTACTGCAACACTGATGTTATTGTTACCATATGGTTGGCCATGTGCCTTCATTTACCGTGGTTCAGTGGTCCAACAAACAAGGGAGAAAAAGATTGGAATCACATTCAGAGCATGTAGCTGATGAATTAAGGATATGTAACAGAAAAAGCAGTAAGCCAAAGGAGAAAAACCTTCTCCAATGCACATGAGAACATGCCAAAAAATAAGGAACTTCACTTTTTATGACAATTCTAATTTGTGAGCAAAATCCAGTGGCTATGAGGACAATATGTACTTAATGCCTCCCCTTTAGCCCTTGTGTTCAATGTTTTTGCCTTTGCTTTACAAGAATTGCTTGATGAAGGAACCACTTAAGGTGATGAAATATACAATATACCAATGCCTATCCAGTGATATATAACAAGGCTTGTCTGTGTTATATTATTCTTTGGTCTACGGATTAATTCTGGCAGTTGTTTTCTAGCAAATCAACCCTTGGTGGATCATGTTAAATCTTTTACCTTGAAGCATGAGTTTCATTGTCATTCAACTAAACAATAATGCTTTGTTTACTTATCTGGATTTAGACAGTGTAAGTTACCCAGGGTATCTGCAGAGTGAATTTTAGAGTATTATCTCTGTGAAACAATTCTAACAAATGCACAGAGTGCCCAACTGTATTCCTTTAAGACTTTGGGGTGAATTAATCTGTTTACCACATCTAAACATTATGTTGCAACTATACCCACTTCCTCTCATCATCTCCCTCTAGTTAGCCCTCAAGCCAACCAAATGTCCTCATCTGAAGCTAACAGAAAATTCTAATAAAACCCACCAATGTGCCTGTGCTATACTGGAGCAAGACTGAGCCCAGAGAATGTTCACTGTAACATCCTTTATTGGCTGGGTTTAAGAGTTTGAGCCTCTCTTTCATCATTACTCTCAATACATCAGTTTGGCACTAGGACTTATTGCCATATATCCCAGAAGACTATCCCATGTACATAAGAGCCTCTCCAAACACTGACTTACAATATGTACAGGGCACACATTTCTGTTGCAGAACAAATGTTTGAGGAAATGTTTTTGGGGAGGGGTGAATGCTGAACTTGGGTGATATGTACATAGAAGACTGCATATATACAGTTGATGATGTGATTGTTATACAGAAAACAAACAGATAGGAGTAACTCAAAAATGAAACAGACAGCACAGGAAAATAGGCTTGAATAACTCTGAAAAGGTCCATGGCCAACTTAGAGTCCAGATATTCTGTGCAAGAGAGTCCATAAGAAGTAAAGAAACATTAGGACACCAAAATATAATGTCAGTCTAGAGTTTAAATGTCTGGTCATCCTACTACCTTCTTTTCTAATATGATTGTCAATGACAAGGAATCAACTGCATTTGTCTGACTCACTGCATTCTACAGTTTCTTGAAGAGAAGCAGGAGAGAGAGAGGTGATGACCTCTTCTTCCTGGTATTCAGTGATAGGAAGCATGGGCCTGATTCAAAGTTACACCACAGGAGGTTCAGGCTGTACACTGGGAAGCACTTGCTTACTAGGAGGGTGGTCAAACACTGGAACAGACTTCCTAGAGAGGTGATTGGCACCCCAAGCCTGTGGGTATTTAAGAGATTTTGGGGCAATGCATTACCAAAATGCTTTAATTTGGGCAACCCTGAATTGGTCAGGCAGTTGGACTAGATGATACCTATGGGTCCCCTCTAACTGAAATACACTATTCTATTCTATGTACTTATCCCTACATAGTTCTAAGTCATGCCAAGACCATTCTGGGCATGGAAAACAACTCAAAGGTATTAGTACTTACTAGATTTTTTTTACAAGTGACCATTTGGTAGGATGAAGACAAAGGGATATCATGATGGAAATTCTCTACAGTGCTTCCCATTGATTGCTAAAATACATCTGAAGAACTAGAGATGAATACTGGTATGAGACTGTGCCTGGATAGCAGGGAGTTGCTGAATGGAACTGTATAAGCTAGAAATGAGCCCACTGGCACTGAAGCAAATTCAAAGAACGTATGAGAGTAATGACTACTGTAGGCCTTGACTTCCTCACTAAACATGCTAATGTTTGTAATTAATGACTGAAAAGTTCTGTGTTGTTTTCTGAATGTCATTTGTCCATGGGACCTTTGTGTCTTGAATGCATTCCACATGGAGAGGGGATAACAAAAGAAAAGGCTGCAGTAATTTTTAGGTAGCTGACCACTGCTGGTGAGTTTGAGTTGGACAATATTTTTTTTCTCCCTTGTTTTCTGTATGTTTACTATTACTGCTTACCAATTTTTTTAGGGTCTTAGTCTCCAGGGGATTAATATAATCCAATACTTTCACGCAATGTTTTTTCCATATGTATATTCAAGTCTTTTCTTTTACTTTGCAAATAAACCCTGCTATGGAGCACAATATGTGTTCCTAAAGATAATGAGAAACGAGAGCTGAAGCAGTATGGAAGGTATAACAGCTGGTTACAAAAATCAGAGTATGCTAATGGTTAGGGCCACAGAAGAGAGTTGCTCAAGTGTATAAAGAACACAGAGGAACTGATGGCTTTTGGCTAATGAAGAACTCAGTTTCATTTTCTGAACCTGGGTCAAAAATGCCAGAGACCCTATATTGCACTATAAATACTGAGAAGCAGCAAAACATAAACTCTTTAAACTGAGACACAACAAGAAAAGTAAAACAAAGAAGGAAGCCTCTCAGGAGTCCCATGGTCCTGATGTTGTTCTCTGTTTTACAGTGAAATGTAGCAAGTTCAGTTTTTGGAGGTTCCTACTAAAAATTTAAGTTACTCCACCTTGTGCTCCCACCTGGCAACATAGAACACCTAGCTATACTACCAGGATGCTTGAGGATAAACAACATTGCCTGCCTCATGGACATAAATCTGATATTCCTGGCTACATATTTCCAGCCTGAAGTAGGAGGGGATTTGCATCCTAATATTAATTATAGATGCTTCATTGACAAATGATAGCTCTGAGATTGAAATGTCTTACTCTGAGAGATCAAGAACCTCATTTAAATTACTCTGTGTAGCTCCAGAGTAGAAGGTGGCTGCTTCCTCCTCAGTTTGGTTGAGTCAAATTTTTTTTAGGAACAGTATCATGAGCTGTCACACTGTAAACTATATATAAGCACAAACTTTTAAAATGAAAAATATAAAGTCAATTTTCATCTCTCTTACAGAGGATTGGTACTTGCAATAGCTCATGATGTTTCCACTGGTTGCTCGTGAAAGCCCCAAATGCTTTCTTTGCTTCCATTGGAAGGTATTTGCATAGGCAGTCATTAATTTTATATAATATTTAGTGCAGAGTTACTTTAATTTCACATTTGAATTATGCTTTCAATGACATCTATAATAAGCCTTCCATTAAATACACTTTTACTGCTATTATTATTGTTTCTGTTTCAGAGATGGATGAAGCAGTGGTTGTTCAGGCCTCCATTTTCCAGATTTGTTTCCTATGAAAAAACCTAGAAGGATTTCACTGGAAACTGAGATGGAAATTCAGTTTCTGTAACTGACAGTACTACTGGGTGGATCCTGCCTTCGATTCCCTGTTTCACACCCACATTAGAATAACCTCTCTCATGCAAGCGTGAAGTATTTTCTCTGCCAAGAACTCTGTGTGATCATGGAGGAATGGGAGGAATGAGTCCTCTTTCACGCTCGATTTGGTAATCTGCTACCAAGAGTCAGAATTTGCCACTGAAAAAAAAATGCCTTACAGTAACAAATCACTTGGATTCCTGAGAAACTAGTTGGAAAATCTGCTATCAAAGAAGAAAGTCATATGAGTACTCACCCTTTTATTCTGTGATATTGAGTAAGTATGACAAATGGGAAACAAGTAGCCATTGTGTACTATTTCAGATATAAAGTCATGTTTTGAAACCCACTCAAAATACTTTCTATCTACTGAATTTCATTCTACAGTTTTACTGTATTATTACTAGAAAAACACTCTGAATCTTATATGAAAAAAAAAATTAACATTCTGTTCTCATTCTCTGGCAAATTCTTTATGCATCTCCATACTATACAAGTAGGTGTAGGTTGAATTCTCTATTAAATATTTTTAGTTCTTTTGGGAAAAGTATTCAAAAGCATACATTACTCATCAGGTTTCCAACAGTAAAAAAAAGGAAAGAAAACAAAAAAATATTCTAAATAGACCCTGAGACATTCTGGACCACAAAAAGACTGACTATCCTATCTAGTGAAAGATCTGGCCAACCCAAACAGACATTGTCTCCCATACACCTAAATAACTCATAATATCAGCCATGAAAAATAGTAGGTTGTGGAATCAACCCTCACTACAAGCCAGCAGCTATATTTGAACATATATCTTCATGAGCAGAATACCAGCATGTTCAGGGAGAGGAGCAACTTTACCAGTTTTCATTCCGACACTGAGGGTGTTATGGAGATTTAAACACCTTTTCAACTTGTGACACACAGAGATGCTTAGCGATTTGGAGGACTACAGAGCCTAAAATGAAAATACACAGAGGTGAAAAAAAATAACTACTGTGGATCCTAAATTCTTAAGTTAAATTATATTAGTTTCACCAGTTGTTGAATCAGGATCTACTTGTCACTGTTTTTTTGAGGTGGACTCACCAACTGGCAATAAGACAAATGGGGCAGTCAAAGCCTTTCAAGAATATCTTGTACTCAGCTGATAATTACTTTGACAGGTAACATCCGACCTGACATATAAGAGGACAGGTTAGTGAGCTGGATTGTGCCAAAAGAGGTTATGAGTACAAATGATGCTTTGAGACTATCAGGAAAAGACTGAGTTGATGTTTCATTCTACTACAGGAGGTAATTGTGTGTAAAGTGTACACTATAGCATTTCAACCAGGCAGGTTGCTGCCTTCTTTTTCCCAGAGGAACATGAGGATATCGGTAATTTTCACAACTGGCACAACAGGGGAAAAAGCAGTAAACACATAGCTCCATTCTGCTCTAATGTAGATTGTTAGATACCTACAAGGGTGTTGCTAACAGAGTACCTCCTCTCATCAGAGTCCATGCACAAAAATAAAAGCAAGCTGATAAAATTGTAATATTTGAACACACATTTTTCTCTGTCTCTCAATTACAAATGTAAATCAGGCGAGCAGTCTTCAGGGAAGGGCTATTCCATTGCAAGAAAACTAAGTTCATTGATACATTTCACTAAGAAATCTTTTCTCTCTTGACTTTTTTTTTAAAAAAACTTGTAAGTAGATTAAATTCACCTCTGAGGATAACAGTGATGAGCAAATTGATCTTGCTTTATGTGTACACTTTGGATAATGACTGTTTCTTTGTTTAGAAGAGTACTTACAGTGGTTGTGTTTGTTATTAAATTTGGTACTGGTTTTGGTTATAGATTATTTATGTTAATTTTTTATTCATAAGTGGCAGATCGAAGCCAGATATTTCAACAGTCCTTGCTAGTTATTATATCTTGTATTTCATTGCAATTACTTTGGCAGATTTATTGTCAGAGAGATGGCTGAAGCAAAACTCATGCATAAAAAACCTTTTTGCCTGTCAAACTGTATTTCTATTTCCAGGCAAAAAAATAAAAGAAGTTAACAGTTCCTTAGCAATTGAACTTGAAGAGGAGTAATTCAGTAGGGCTGTTCAGTAGAAAAGACCAAGGCTTGCATTTTCCCTTGACTGCTTCTTAGTAGAAAATTGAACTAAAAGCCTCAGATGTCATCCATTTAACATGACTAGCCAAATTTAACTGATTTTTGCAACACTTATTTTTTGAATCTTTTTTTACTATGTTGCTATTATTTATCTGTGGTTTTATTTAAAACATTTATCTTCATGTTGCATTCATAAATTCTGCAGTCATCTGACACTTGGAAACGAGTTCACAAGTCATTGTCCATCATAATGAAGAAGAGTTAGAGTCTGCAAATAGGACCTGTGCAAATAAGTTCCCAAGTTCATTTTGTCGCTGGTCAGAACTGGAGCCCTTATAATCTTATTTGTACTTTCTTATCTTGAACAGTTTAAAAGGACTGAATCTAGTTTCCTTTGAGTTTTGATGTTTTGCATACAAAACCCCCAGCTCTGAGTCTACATCTACATCCTGCTGCTCTGACTATGCAAGAGTATTTGGATTCTTACCCTTCTAGGGTCCACAACTCAAGGTTAGTGCACAAACTAATTACTCTGGAGCAATTCATATCTAGAAACAAAGACTTTATGGCTGTCAGGCTTTCTTCTTCAGGGTTAATTTAGTTTCTTAAACAGAAGTATTCAAAATACTTACAGCACTAGAATTTTAACCAGTTTTCTAAAACTGCTTTTGTGTAAAGATTGTTGGCAGCATGGAGCAATTATTCTAGCAGCTCAGTAGTTTTGTCTCTCTCAAGAAACTGGATAAAAAGTCTTCTTAGACACAAAAGGAGTGTGTCTGCATTGTCATTGCAACCTGGTAAGTCCTTGATGCAGAAGCTTCCTGAAGGGGCCACAGTTGTATGCTCATCACTTAGCCCATAGTCCTCTGTTCTTCTGCAGCCCAAGGCAGCCAGCCCAGAGCCAGACACAACCCTGCAGAGCACAGACTTGGCCTGGGGCTCCCGGGGCTCCCAGTGCTCCTGTCACCCCAGACATCTCTGGTATAATGATTTAGCTCATTGTGTTTGTACAGGCAACATATAAGCTCATTGTTCTTGTGTGTTTGTACAGTCCTTTCCCAAACTCATGAGTTTCCTGTACCCAATTAATTAATTTGTGTTTTTCTGCTGTGACTCTAAGAAGTTCAACACAGAGTTTGGAGCCCCAGAGGAGTTGAAACTAAAAGCAACAGTGAGTTACATTTCTTCCTTCCCAGTCCTAGATTGTTCCATCATGTGTAGAGCCACCTGATACAGCCCAGTCTCAAGGCACTCTAAGGAGTGCTCCAGACAGACTTGACAGAGAGGAAGGAGTTTTCTTCAAACACAGTTCCAGCAGAACTGGTGGGATCCTGCCAGAGGGAAAACTATTCCAAATCCTTTACCATGCATAACAGAGCAAACTTTGCAGTTTTTCACTTTTTAAAGCAGTGTGTGTGTAAAAACCAAGTGGAAAGACAAGAAATACATTTCAGGTATTTATGTGTTTAGACAAGAAAATAATGAAGACTATGATTCTCTGAAAGCAATGTCCTAAGATCATGCCAAGCAACATGCACCGTTCACATAATGAAAAAGAGCTCCGTCCAATGAATAAATTGAGACTAAAATTTCAGCATCTAGGATCAGACAAATATGCTTCTGAATGGCTGTATAGGAAGAGGCTCGGATCCTCTGAGGAGGTCAAATATCTTGTCCTCTGCAAGAGAGATAAGAGCCCAGAAATCTTAATTTTTGGTGCATCTGTGATGCCTGAAATGTGTAGATTCTTAGGCAGACAAGGAGCAAAGAAAATGAAATCCTGAAAACCCATTCCAAAGTACTCACAGAACTATATGTGTCAGCCTGATACCTTTTCAGTTGTTTCAGGCTGCGAGGGCAGAATTGAGCAACTAAATCTGAGGGCTTGAACATGCAGGATTCAAAAATATCACCCCATTGCCTCATCTCATCATTGTGAAGTGAAACTTATTTTTCTGGAGATGATGAACACGTGCAGAAGCCTTTGTCTCCAATGAAAACTCAGACTGAGACAGTATTTGGTGTCTCACATTTGGCATCCAAAATAATTCACAGTGAAGTCGAGAACCCTGAATTAGTAGGCACTTCTCCAAACATTTGGCCTAAAGGTCAGTATTTCTAGGTTTTCAAAATCCTGACCTATTTCAGCAAGTATGTTACAGCCCTTGGTAGAATAGAACTTTAAAACCAAACAGTGTATATATTTAAATAGCCAAGGGAGAAAAAGAGTTTCACTCAAATATAAAAGATCATAAGACAAGAAAAAGCTTTAAGGAAGTATTTGCATATGTTTACCTGGAAGGCACGTGAATTCAAGTATATAAGCTAGTAAACTCTAATAGTATGATAAAACAGAGGAACATATACTTTCAATGAACTCATATGAAACAAAGCTGAGGGAGATTTGTTTTCATTTTTTGAGGCAGTCCACAGAAAAGAAATAAATATACATTCTACAAGAATTTTTAGAGCATTCCAGGTAGCAGTTCACCTCTTTGTATGACTGTCACTCAGAAATATGTACAGGACAAACAATAGTTGCAGGATACACTAATAGAACACCCTGGCACAAAGAAAACTGAGGCATTGCCATGAATTTATACCCAAATAAAGAAACTCTTTCATGCTCACTGCTTCAGAACAGATGGAAGTTATTGACTCACCCAAATTGCTCCTCCATTTGCACCGTGTATTGCACAGAAGACTGTACTGCTGTTTTTCTAGGAAAAGAACATGTTGCAATATGGAACAGCAGAGTAGATGCTTCGATGGGATCATTTGTGATTCAGGTGTTTGCAGTTAACTGTTGTGCTTTTTATGAAAGTTTCCAAGCAAATGAAAAAGGATAATTATTTTTCATGAGTTTGCTGTGGGGTTTTTTGTTGTTTGGGGTTTTTTTAATGTCAGCAAGGGGCCTTCAAGTCAAATTGAATTTTAAAGGAGGATTGTTGCCATAAAGGTTTATAGAGGGTCAGTTGACAATATTCCTAATTGTAATGAATTAATATATGATCTGGCCAATGTTGTGGGCCTTGTTTATAGCAGCACTGTAGAAGAACATAGGTGTTTCAGAGAGTCATGAGCTGAGAATTAGATTTTCACATAATGGACCATAACAACACAGAGTGAGATTTGGAAAATATCTGTATTTACAGTTGATAAATTGTGGTGACTGGTATGTATGAGCTGCTGGTTGTGCATAATCAAAGTGCAGTGAATATTATTTAACCTGAACATTTCTACCTGTTGAAACACTTGAAAAGGGAAGAAATGTAATTGGAAAGAAGCTCTTTCTCTTACCCATCTGCAGTTATAGGGTTTGAGGGGAGCAGAAATTGCTCATGTGGGAGGAAAAAACTGAATCAAGGAAAAAGACAGAATGTACCAAAAGGGACAAGGGGCAGAAAAGCAAATGGACCAGACTCCAACCAAAGAAGGTTTCAGAGTATTGAAGAAACAAGCTCAGGGAAATACATACCGCTCAGTCCTGCATGTTTTTCTTAAACTACTCAAGACAGACATTTGCACATGTTTTATATTGCAAATATAATGAGGAAGGCTGACACCTTAATGATAAAACTCACCTTACGGGTGAGTTTCAAAGGTGGCAATTTAAGTGCAGGCAAGTTTGAGCAACAGAACAGGTTTCAGGGCCAAGGATGGCAGACTTCTATTCAAGAAGGTAAAACCTGACTTGGGAGATAAACTGAGCTGTAGTCTTCTAAGACCCAGGGGCAACTTGAACAAATAGATACATGAACTGAGACCCTAGATAACAGAGTGTTGGAGGCACAGTCAGAAAGGCCTTCACAGATGGACAGAAGACACCATTGAGTCTTTCTCTACCGATTTAAGCATCTGAAGGATTCTAGTCCTCCACCTACAGCCTTGTGAATAACTGTGTTAACCACTTCTGGGAAACCTGGCAGTGGTCCTAGCACTGCAGACTGGCTTCTGGCTACCATCACAGGGGACATCAACCATGAGTGCTGCTGCAGCCATCTCTATGTTATGTTTGGATCTGAACTTGGCTTATGTGTTTCGCACTCTGACCCAGTTTTACAGCACTTTCTTAGGAGGTAACTTTATTCTTGATACCTGTCCCATGATTACTAGAAATAGCTGTGCTCGTTATGAAACTTTTCAGATTCCTTGTATTTTTCAGTTTGTCCTGGTTTGTTTACCTTCTCCTCCTCCCTTATTCAGTGCTGCCAAGTATCTTTGCTTCTCATTGGAGAAGCAAGCAGAACCAGATGCCAAATGAGGCTCAAGGGAAACAGGGAAGCTCAGCTGCCTCCCTCTAACCCTGAACAAGCCAGTTGATGCACACATCCCCTTTCTGAAGCAAACTGAGGTTTTGTTACATTTTGGAAACAAATAGCAAAATCTGTTCAGCTACAGATTTACCCCAGGCCACCTCCAAATATTACATGGCTATTTGAGTGATCAAAACAAAAGCAAAATAAATTAAGAACAAGAATTGTCTCTGCACTATTGAGAATTTCTACTAAAAATTGGAAGCCCTTTCCTTTACTGATGCTTCAGGCATGCCTGCAACAATACAGTTGGAAGCACTTTCTGATCTAAACCCAAGGGAATAATTGTCCTGTTGAAGTCAAGCAGTGGAGCCATTTCTGTTTGGTTTTAGTTAAAAAAACCCTATTGTCTCTATATATTGCAGTTAGTAATATGATATACTTTTTCTTAAGTGTGTTATTCCATATTTACATAGCAAGGAGGCATTTTAGAAAACCCTCATTTAGCTGAAAGAGAAAAGCAGGCTCATTTCCTTTTCTGCTAAAGGGAACTGATGAGCGTTTATGCTGAAAACACCAATAAATCTTCAGTTCTGTCTTTCCAATTCCTTATGTTCTGTTTCCCAAATGTTCTACAGTACAAGAGGAGTGCATGGGGTCCTTAAACAGCTTTAAACGCTTTTGCAGTTTGAAGCTGGGGGGTAATGGTTTTTTGGTCTTCTTCCCTTGGTCAATTTCAAACATATCAAAAAGGTTGCTTGCTGCTGCTTCCTTTAGTAAGACTGTTTAGATGTTCTGATGTTAATTCATAGTGGCAAAGTATTTTCCTTTTGTTCTTCCACAGCTCTAAACTCAAGGGATCATTGAACATGCTGCAGAAAATAGTGGTTTCATCCACCCAAATTTGCAACACAGCTAAGCTATCTCAGTTTGAGAACTTCCTTGTGTTTCTTCACCAAAGTCTCCTGAATGCATTCCTACCAAAGCCTTTCAAAAGTCAAGTGAAACATCTAAACCTCTGCCATGGGGACATCTGGTTTCTGCTGTGGTATGAAATGGCATGTTGTAGTTTTGGGATGTTAAAGGAAAAAAATTCTCTCCTTGCCACTAATTCCCCATGCCATTAGTTAACAAAAGAAGTAGTTAACTGCTACCAATTCCTTCTTGATCGTTTTGGATGGGGGGCAGACTGGGGGAAGGTGTGGCAAGGAACGGTTTGCACGGTCTCTCTTGCTGACAGCTGTGTGTGTTGCTGTGGGAGAGAAGCCATTTTCATGCCCTTCGCTGCCACTGCTGTTTCTCCTGTTTCAGCATGGGGCCGCACCCCCGGTAGCTGCCCCAGCTTCACAGTCACCCGCAGTGTCATGGCCGCCCACCCTGCCCCAGCAGCAACCCGAGAGAGAGGAGTCACAGCTACTTTTCTGCTATCATCATCCCTCCCCTCCAAGCTTTCTTTCTTCATTTGGGACAAAGGACAAAGAGAGAGAGAGAGAGAGAGAGCTTATGTGAGTGCTCACTGCTCGTCTCTGCCCCACTGGGAAAAGACTGAGAATTCATCTCACAGCCAGCCGAGGTGGGACACTGACATTGTCCATAAATATAACTGCACCAGGAGGAATCTACCATTCTGGACTTTGTTCTCTTTGGGTTTTTTACGTTTGGTGCTGGGGGAGTGGTGTGCTCTGGTCTGTTTACAGTTATATCTATATCTACATATATATGTAGATATATAGTAGTTAAGAACAGTTATCCTTCTTATATCCATTTTCTAATTAAAGTTCCTTTTATTTAAATTTAATAAGGAGTGACATGCTTATTGTGGAGGAATCCTCTCCTCTGTTTTTTGGTAAACATTTTGTTTTTTCCCTCAAACTAAGACATTCTCTCCCTTCAAAAAACTCTTTTAACTAAAAGAAATCCATAAATGCCGCTTTTAATGCTTACTGTTCTAAATTACTGATTCAAACCACCTGAACAATCAAAGATTTGCTGTTCTCACCAAACATCATTTTTTGCCTGCTTCAGTGATTTGATCAAAACACTGAGACACACTGATGTTCAATAAATATTTGATCAGCTTGAAAATAAGGTTGTTAATGAATTTGAAATGTTACACAATATGATGTTGTCACATCATTGAAAGAAAATCTGTGGACAGTACCTTTAGAGGCTCAAAAAGATGGGGAAGACAAGGTTCCCTGGCTAAGTTTCAGTCAATAGGATGTTAAGTCAAAAGGATGACAGAGCCAACTCCAGATAACACAGCTTTAAATAACTCATCACTTGACAGTGAACTCACCACACTGCTTTAATTCCATGTAGTCAAACAAGTTTGTGTCAATTTTTTAATTCCTCCACTTTAAAAATCAAAATGAAGAAAAATCAATGTGTTTTAAGACACAATCACATCAGTGTATTCCAGAAAGCTTCTTTTAGAGAGTTAAAGAACTAAGTAGGAATGACACTTCTTAATATGTTAGGACTGGTTGGTCGTAAGTAGCTGTTTCTATTGTGAAAATGTTATTTCTTTTATGAAAATGTGACTTAAAGTTTTTTGTCACACCATGTATGACTTCTCATTGATCAGGTCCTTCACACCTTGTTTAGTATGATACGTAGAAGTATATATCTAATCTGGGATAGGAAACATTCTATGCAAACCATATGACAAGAACGTTGTACCTTTATGTTTTGCATTAAACCATAACTGTACAACAGAAGTACTAAATGCAAAACGTCAACCTTCAGTGTCCTTAATTGATCAAAAGATCACGAATAAAATGTGTCGTGTAAGCCTGATGAACCTTACTATAAAGTTCAGTACATACACCCCTATAGATATCACTTCCACATCTTTATTGTTGTGAACCATCAGTTCCTCCTTCCCTTTATTTGGCTTTATCCTAGATATGAACTACTGCATTGTGGAAGCACCTTGATCAGATGTTCAG
>JAOXXN010000395.1:141203086-141214532 GCA_026770055.1 Myrmophylax atrothorax
CTAATTAAAGTTCCTTTTCTTAAATTTAATAAAGAGTGACGTGATTATTGTGGAGGAATCCTCTCCTCTGCTTTTTGATAAACATTTTGGTTTTTCCCTCTAACTAAGACATGGGAAAATGCTGTACTCAAACAGCTGATGCTCAGTGATCTATCAGCAATGTGTATTAAACATGACCTTGGTTGGCAGGTTTGAACAATGAACATTCCCTTTGACAGACTGTGGATCTCTGCAACATCTTGTTTACTTTTGTCCTTCTAAGACAAGATCAGGCACTGAACATGGTTGGTTAGTGCATGTAGGGATCATTTGCATGTCTTAGTGTTTGCTGAGCACCTCAACCTGCCTTCACGCTCAGTGTGCTAGGAAAGGAATAGAAATACATAGGACTTAAATTATGTAGGAGGTATATAGGATTTTAGGAAGATGAAGAATCATTGCATCGAGCTTAGACCCATTTGCATGACCACTGAGGATAAAAGTATGCAATGCCAGCCATACAGCAGATAGAAACAGAGTGAGTTTCACTCCTGACATGAGTTTGCTACCTTTGTGTTAGCTGCTGCAGAAAAGCTGGGAGCAAGGGAAGCTATTGCCAGATGCAAGGTATCTCCCAGCTCATGACCTGGGCTCAGAAACCTCAACCACCACATCTTTCCCTCAGCAACACACACACCAAGCATCACCTTATCTCTCAAACACCTTTTTACTTTGAGAGTACATTTGAAAAAGGGCAGGCTGGTACTGGGTATGACTTGAGGGGTAGTTCTTCATGGCTGCTTTTGTACTGCAATATTTAGTCACACAACATGTTTTTGTTTATAGTTACAAAGTTTACAATTGAACCATATGGAGCAGATTTTGCTTTACTTCAGTTTATCATCAGAAATCAGCTTCTCGGCACTGAGCCCAGCTGATTTCATATTCTGTTGGTTTAAGGGAAGTAATGTAGGATTCGGTGTCTGTATATCCAGGCTCTTTAACTGACATAAACAAACAGAAAAACATTGTCTAGCATGAGTGGATGTTTACTCAGCCCTGTAGAATGGTGAAGCATATCACTATAAAAACCACACTATAAAAATAATCTGAGTTGTGATTGTTCGGAGGAATCCTGCAGCACTTACACAGTGTGAGATAGTGTTATCTTTATTTAACCAGCACTCAAAACATGAATGCAAAATTGACCGAAAAATATTAGATAAATTGTTATGGTAGCTGTGTAAATGCAAAACCCAGCAGAGTCAACTGCAATTTCAGGGCTTGCAAAGGAAGTTTTTCATTCCAGAGGCAAAATGAGTTTGTCTTCCACCTCTGAGGGATTAAATGCAGACTCCCTGCAAATGACCTTAATACTCCAGAAGAATTATCTAGCCACAACATCTTGTGGCCAGCCTCACTTGATATTCCTGCTTCCAACATGGTCAAGGCCAGGTATTTTGAATGAGGATGCCCAGCACGGGAAGATTTTTGTTTCATTTTCCAGTGCTATAACCCACAAGAAGACACTTTTCTTTTGCTTAGTGATCAAACAACCCATAAAAAGGAAAGTTTTATCAGCTTTAAAACATTTATATGTGTCAAATATTTAACTTTTGATTATATCTGATACTGGCAAAGTTCAGGGGAAGAATTATTTGGCAAAAGTGGTATTACAGTACTGGTCTGGATGGCACCCTGCTGCTTGATGGATCTGCAATTCTAAATAATTGCTGCAACCTCCTTGTTGTAGAAAGTAATAAGGTCCACCCTGAGCCTCCTTTTCTCATGGCGAAACACCCCCAAGTCTCCCAGATGCTTTTCATAAGACTTGTACTCTATGGAGCTTCAACATGGCAAGTCCTCTACCTCTTTTCTAAGGAACATTTCAGCAATGTTTCTGCTGTGTAAGGAAGTGTATTCAGGTGTTCTGTGTTGCCAGACTTAAATATCCTTTTGTTTGTTTGTTTTTGAATACCTAGATGGGTTCCTTTGCTCTGCTTTGTAGCTGCTGTGTTGCCTAGGATGGACATGATGCTCACAAGGCATTACTGCACGCAGTAGCTTGACCAGTTAATTTGTCCAGTTCAAGATGTTAGGGTTTTTTGCTAAAAACCCAAATTGCCAGTGCATACTTAAAGAAATCTGCCAAATATAAAAGATAATAATAAGGTAGCAACTGACTGCTACAATGGCTTCAAAAGATTGCTGGGGAAAATGAGCTGTCTATTTTAAAGCTGGTTTTGAATGGCTGTCTTCTTTTCCTAAGCACTCTAATGATTAGATTTTCAAAGGTGCAAAGTTTTTAGAGTTACTCCCTGATTATCTCATCAGTGTTAAAATACTTGTAATGAATAATAAATAGTATGTAGTGATTTATTCCTTTTTATAATTCCTGAATAGATCCCTGGGGAATTCTGATGAACTACAGTCACTGGAGTGGGAAAAGTACTTTGCACTTTAAATCTCAGAGTGCCTTCAGAGGAGCCCTTGTCTAAAGAATACCTCCTCCTAAAGCCACAGAAAAGACTCTGAAGTTCTAGAAGTTACTGAGTTCTTGCAGTCTATTAACATTCCACTAACATATCCTCCTGAAAGGAGACATGTAGTCCTAGCAAGGACCGGAAGTGGATGCACAGGTATCAAGTGTCTTAAACACATCCTGATACATTATGTAATTTAATTCAATATTCTGGGATGAACACTGTCTTTTCTGCTAAAACCCCTTCAATTTAAAATAAACATTTATAATAAAGAACCTAAATTCAACTCATGCAGTTGACAGCATTTGATTGTGCCCCTCTATAAAGCTTAGCCTTAGCTACCATTGAGCTGTCATGAGGAAGAATTAACATTTCAACTTTATTGCAACTCTTCTAAATGACAGGTCCAAAGGAAGACAGCAGTACTGAATAAAGTGTCCAAGAAATATTAAAGGTTGTGCTACACCACTTTTCTTTAACTTATATTCCTAATATGAATTGGCCAAAGATTTTGGCTTTCCTACTGATTATGGTTTTTTCCGTGTGTGACTTTTACAGGAGATGAACAGTTTACAAGCGAAACAGAAGCCAGGAGAAATGTACAAGAATATCACTGTTGTAGCAATTCAGCATTGTCATCATCAGCTGTTATTCACAGAGCTGCCATTTGAAGAAAAAGCATTCTCAGAAATCTTCATTTAAAAAGAAAAATAGACAGGGACCTTCTCCACCCTGTTTTCCAGAGCAAGCAGCTGCACATCAAGTCTTTCTAAACACAACGTGAACAGCTCTGAAGAACAATTAATACAATCTGCTTTTCCTGGGACAAAGAACATTTTGTTTTCTGAAAAAACAGCTGCTTCAGGAGAGGAGAGGATCCACATTCTGTATGACAGAACCTGACAAGCTTACATTTCTGTCAAAGACTATAAAGCTGCTAGTGTCTCCTCAATCAAACTTTAGTTCCCACCAGTGATTTCTGGGAAAAAAAAAAAAAAAAGAACAATGATCCAACATCTGAATTACATATCAAGGCAGGAAAATAAATTCTCTGTATGAGCTTTACATCAGTTTCACTACAATATATTTCCCTCCATGTACAAGGTTTTATTTATGAAACAATACATCTGTGGTCAAGACTTTTGGTACTATGTACAGAATCATGTATCATACTAACTAAAACAGCAATGTAGTGAAAATATATCCTTATTGTAGGCTAAATGCAGTTTTGTTTTCACACTAATTTCTACTTTGTCTAGTTCTCTTTTTGCTTTTCTTAAAAAAAGTTTCGATCACAGTGATATGACATCACACATGCTACTTCATAGTACATTGAGTGAAATCCCACTTTTAAAGGTAGATTATATTCCACATTAGGGATATGAAATACAGCGGTCGTGTTAGCAATGGGTCTTTCTAAGATTGGGGCAGTAATCAGTAACTTAAAGGGCATCTTCACAGCTTCCTCTAAAATGTAAGCCAAAGACTGACAATTAAAAAGAAGGTTGGTTTTATATTAAATAGTTTTGAAATTGCCTATTGATAGGAACAAGCCTACTTAGATCAACCCAAATTTAACATTTATTGGTTGAAAAGGGCTCCATTTTAGCTGTCATCCCACATTATTTGACCTACAACAGAATTAATTTCATCATATTTTGGATATCCCCTTTTACTTTTTAGAGCTTCAAAAAGGAAAAATCAGTTTAAAGATTAAACAAATAATAAAAAAGTAGTGTCTGAATAGTTTCATTGTATCTTTTTCTGAGAATTTATTTTCATTGACCATTTCCGCTTTGACAAAGTTATATGTTGGGCTCAACAGGAACTTACAACTTGCGTCCACCAATCCAAGTGTGCACTCTTCAGTGACTTATAATATTCAAATGGTTTCATCATGCCCAACATATAGTTCTACTTGGCCCAAATAGATTCCAGCAAGAAACCCCCTAGTAATTCCCTAAATGACTTCAGAAGTGGCCATAGGATTCCACTGAGTCATGGACTGTCAAAGAAACATCAGCATCCTTAAGTACCAACTCACTGTGTAAGCCACATCAGCCTCTCAAACAAATTAAATCTCTTTGTGTTTAAGAAATTAAACCAGCATTTTTATAAAGTGTACCCTGGCTGAGTTTAAAGCAATAAACACTAATTCATCATATACAATAAACAAATCAAACAATTAAATACCCAAGCCAAACCACTAAGGCTCAAAGGCAATTTTATATATAAATGACTAGTGAATACAACAGTAATCAGGGTGTGCTTTAGGTAAACTAACATGAAATTTTTCCAAAAAATAAACTGTATAAGATGTCTACAAACCCAAGAGGATCATAAAAAGCAATTTAAAATCTATGCAACACTAACAGGATTTCAAAATGCCCTTGCAAACATTACAAAGGTGAACACCAGTTCTTTTTTTCTCTATCCTTGCCTTGTACATAAAAATGTCTATGTCTCAGCTAGCTAATTCTTTCTAAAAAAACACTCCATATTTTTGCTATTCACACTAAGAAAAGCTTATTTTGAAGCCTACAATTTCCTTGCCAGTTGTGGTTTTCCACCCTCTCACAACTTTAGCCAATTTCTACAGATTTCCAATTCATCACCAGAAAAGGAAGTAGCTGAATGTTATTACACAAAGCATTTTTAGGACACTAACGCCACCAAAACTTGTGTACAGATTCTCAAAGGATGCCAAAAACAAGAGCATGGACACTTTCAGGCACATTTGCTTCTCCCAAGTTAAACAAGCTTTTGCTACTGCTCATTTGTCATGGTAATGCACAGGCTGCTGTAGCCATCTACTCTCTATTTGCCATCAAAATATTCTGTAATGTAATAGTCAAAAAAAAAAAGCAACAAAAAGCCCCACCAAAAGAAAAAAACAAACAAACAAAAAGAACAAACAAAAAAACCCCTACAGAACAAAGACTAGATTGTTTATGCCTAACAAATTTTAAAGTTAGAACTTTCGATGATGGGATTTCAATATTATGTTGAACCCCACCAAAAAAAAAAAAAAAGGAAGCCATGTGTTCTTTTCAGGCTGCAGGACTGCTAACTCTGTGTGTCAGTATTGTTTTGTATGTCCAATGAAAGAGGGAGTGAAAATTGTGAGAAACAATTTTCAGGCATTACCAGTTCTGGTCTCAGCATGTAACCTTAACAAAGCAGGAGAGCAGCAGCTATTTAGCATGTTTAAGCCATCATGGGTTGCACTAAAATACTTGAACTCTTATGGAGCAGGCAGAGCTGCACCTGGTCGACAGCCCTGTATTGGACTACATGAAATTGATGGCACGTGGTAAATTACAGGCTTCTATAGGGCACACGTGTTAAATGTTAGCCCTGAGAGGCTTGTTAAGAGTGTTACAACCCTAAAGAGCCCCTTAAAATAATAGGCTTTTATATTCATTGACTCTTGCAAGTACCACAGATTACATCTTGACCTGTTCTGTCCTAGGGATATAAACATTAGAAGTTAGGAATGAAGAAGAGAAATTTTTATTTCAGCCACATTTAAATACATATATTGTTGTATCTTTTAGTTTCCCCTAGAGTACAATGGACTAATTATGAATTTAACAATTTCTGTCTTAATTACAAATAAAAATGTTTGCAAAGCTAAGGGATATAGCTGCATTCAATAATAGGCTATTCCTTTTGCCTCTGAAATACAGCCATATTTCATTTGATTTTGTTATAATTAATATGAAATATTTAGCTAATGAAGTTGATCTGATGGAAGAATAGCAGTTTTTTTCACTGCCATCTTTGTATATCTGTATATAGTGAAAACCAGTGCCAGTTTCCAGAGAAACAGAAAAAAGAGAGGAGCTTCTTGGTAGGACTCCAGAGATTGCTCTATGTCAATGGACTTGAATTCAAAAGTTTGAAGGCATATGAAATCCTCCCCAACATCCCAGGTGTAGTATGCTGATGCTTAACTTTTAGATACAATAAGTTCAACTAGATGGATCTTGCTTCTGGATCATGCCATGGCCAATGAATAGAGTAAAGCAGCTCTAGAGGTAAACTCAGTGTTGCCCAAGAAAGCAGTCTTAGGCTGGGCTGAATTATACTAGAAGTTTGCTCTGTTTAAATAGCTCAGCCTTTAGACAGTTCATGTTACATAAGACAAGGCCAATCCACAATAAAGCCAATCCATAATTAAGCCAGTCATAAAAGTACTGTAGATCCACTTTCACTGTACTTTAATATTGTATACTTGTTCTGCATATTTTGCTTGCACTATGGGAAAAGGTCATACATCGGTAACCTTTTTTAGATACAGGTCACCTATCAGAGGTACAAGAGTTAAAGACTTATCTATTAGTCCGGACAGGTCAGGCCTTGGAAAAGGAACAGTTCAGCTCTTATTCTGTACTCCAAGGAAGTTGCCAATAGGTATTTAATGACTCTGCATGTCCGTCACAATAGCACCCATACTAAAGAGACTTGCCACTTTTTGAATATATGTACATAGTAACAGAGTATTCAGATACAAAAAAGTCTTGGGTAAGCAGAGAAGAAGGGAAGAAATGTTCTCCTTGTAGAGAACATTTTTTCAAGTAATACAGCAGTTGGCATGTTTGGTATGGTCAGCATTTTTTACATAGCTGGAATCAAGAAGGAAGTTGTAACACTGAAGTGATTGCCCACAAGAAGTGGGTAACATCTCTTCAAGGAATTGAAATAGAACATTTTCTTCCCCTGGAAATGAGGTGTGGATTCCTCAGCACTGCATAATAGCTGAACAAGGGTTTTCCTTATAATAAACCATGTATTTGGATTTCACAATATCTCATCACTTCAGCCACAGCTGGTGACCATGCCAGGAGCACTTCTCACGTATCATCTGCAATGTTTTCTTTCCAATTACTCCAGGGAAAGGAGGGGAGAGAAGGACATGGAATGGAACTATAGTTCCTAGTGAAGATTTTACGGTTAGTCTCTTTTCCACAATAGTGCTACTCAGAACTATGCTTTTGGAGTGCTGCTGAGGGTTAAACACTAAAGAACACATTTGCCCTATTAGTGGTTATGCCAGAGTTTGGAGGACATGATGGGGTGTTTAGTGCTTCTTGTGACACCTAACATCAATGTAAGAATAGTCCAACTGTGCCACACCAAAGGTCGCATTAGATTACTATCTTGTTCCCTACAGTGGCCAAAACAAAAGGGACATGACAAGTTAAAAAATCATAATTCTTTTGAAAGACTCTCCTAGCTCCCAGCAATGTGGGGCTTTTGAACACCCTCAGCTAAACATTTAAGTCAAACTATTAACGCTAGTGGCCTCAAGGACTGTTTTTAAACTCATTTCTCCTTTGGCTTCAACACTAACCTACCCATGCTTCCAGATTTTATTTATACACTGAGTAGAAAATGAAGAAAAAAGAATATCAGCCCTGCACATTTTCCTTTATGTAACTATCAGATGCCATTTCACTCCGTGATGTAAAAGTTTACCAACCAGACTCTTGAAATCTCTATTCTGTTTCAGTGGCTGTTACATGACTTCTGAGAGCCTTTGGTTGGCTCCATAACATTCGCTGGGACGAACTACTCAGCAGAAGAAAGAAAAATAGTATTTCATCCCTGTTTGAAATATTAGTCATTATCTTGTCTCTGGCTAAACAAAATACTCATCAGCCAACTTTTAGTGTAGTGTTGGGACTTTTACAAACACAGTGTTAAAAGTGCTGATTTATGCAGTATGTCAAAGGGATGGTCATAAGTACAAAGACTATTTTTGTGATGGAAAACTACCAGTCAGCATCCTTATCAAACAAAAATGTATTTTATTTACTAGTGTTTTTTATTTTGATAGTAAAAACTAGAGGTAGGCTGGGCTATGATGACCATGTGATGATTTAGTTAAGTATCCCAAAAGTAAGGAGCAAAACAAGAAAAAAAGATAATTTCTCTTGAGAGATGATTCTGACCTGTTTGTGGACCTGCTTGGCAGACTCTTACGGGATATTGTCCAGGAAAGTGGTTGATTTTTGAGGAACATTTCCTCCAAGCTCAACAAAAATCCATCTGGTTATACAGGAGGTCAGGTAAAGGTGACAGGACACCAGCATGGATGGACAAGAGGCTCATAAAAAAACATGGACATTAAAAAGAAAGTCTACAGGAGGTTGAATGAGAATCATGTCACCAAGGAGGAATGCAGGACACAGTCTGAGCACGCAGGAATGGGAGAATAAATGCCAAAGCCCTCCTGAAGTTCAGTCTTGTGAGGGACATGTAAGGCAACAAGAAGGGGTTCCAGAGGTACCTCAGCAGCAAAAGAAAGGCGACAGAAAATGTAGGCATGCTACTGGCTAGTGCTGAGGAAGCTGGTTAATGTCATTGCAAGGCCACTGTCCTTTATCATTGTAAGACAATGGTGACTGGGGAGGTTCTAAGTACTGGAAGAAAGTAAATATTGCTCCTACCATCAAGAATGTCAAGAAGAGGTTTTTCTCTGCAGGTCCGGGAGCTGGACTTCATAATCCCTGTGGGCCACTGCCAGCTCAGGTTATTCTACAATTCTGTGATGATTCTAAGCCTCACATAGCACTTAGAATATATGCTCAAATAATACAAATGCTATGGTGTGTTGTTCTGGGCCTTCATTGATCATAAGAAATATGCAGATGACTTCGCACAGTAAGAAGCTGCAAACTAGTCTCTGTCTTTTATTCTCCTATAACTGTAAAATGATATGGTTGTTGTTCATTTTCTTCATACACACCATCCATAAACATGTCATTAGCATTCAGTTGTCACCATGGTCACTGGTGCAGAATTTATTAAGAATCTTTGATTTTAAGTATCAGCACCAAGTATAATAATGTATAGTATGATCTCTTCATTATTGATAATAATAAGCAACATGTTTCCCTACTGTCTGCTATCTCTTCTTCACACAAGTGAAGTCAACATGTCTGCTGGTTGTTTGTTTGGCTTTCCTTTCATTTCATCTCAGGAGATCAAGATAGCCACTCAGCAGTTATTATGTGATTTTAACGCAAGCAACCTCTCTGCTCAGATTTCTTTGACTTACTTTGAATGTAATCACAGACAAAAAGTAAAACTCAACCCTAAATAAACACAGAGAATCTGATGTCAGTTGATTAGAGCAGAGAGGGGCCCAGAGCAAAAGTCCTCTTGCTCCATTCTTAACACCTCAATTTATTTATAGTTAGTAAATGTACTCCATTCAGCTAGAGTATTACTTTGGGCAGCTTATTAACTGAATACCCAACCCAAATTATGAATACTGTCATGGACCCATCTCAGATAACCTATGACTGAAGCTCTCAGCTGAAGATGGCTACTTGTTTTTTCCAGGTTGCTTAAAGGAAAAACGGCAGCTTCAGAAGGCCCCTTAATTCTCCTCTACTATACACTGTGTTTCTCAGCATGGGAAGGATAAACCTCCCTCTTCACTATAGGAGGGACTCCATATTACCAGTTCAGCATGGAGATCTACCTTCCAGAGAGCAGAGATTTTATGAGATGATGCCCATTCTTGGAGACCAAATTCAACTTTGATAGGGAGAGATTCATTTCATTCCAAACCAGATTATGCTCTTAAATGTGAGGAGTTGTTTTGCTTTCTATTGATTTTTGTTTTATATACATATAAACAACAATGACAATGAAACAAAAATCATAATGTGCAAACTTCTTAGTCTTTACCTCTTTTCTTGGCGCCCTTCTTCTATGCCTGCTAAGGAGAGTGGTTTCACACTGATATTGGCTGTAGTGGGATGTTGCAGGGAGTAGTTGGCATCTGGAATCCTTCACCAGGATGAAAAAGGTGTTCATGTAGAGGATTTTTTTTTCCTTTCAAGTTAGTGTCATTTATAGATGCTTTCTAACACATATTTCTAATTTTCTCTTACTTCATTGGTGCTGCTCCAGGTTACATCCATGTTTCTTACCTTCAGCGCCATTTGCATATGTTAGATACTCTTTGCTGTCTGTGTTGCCCCTGTAGCTAGTTTTTTCTGCTTCCAGGCCTGCAGTGTACCCACTTCTTAAGGCACCTCCTGTTGTATGAGACCTGTACTTCTCTACACTGTGTCATCCTGGCAGAGTCCTAAATATCTATTTAAAAAACCTTCCTGTTACTGCTACCTATATAAAACTGTAGTTCTACCAAACAAATATAAACAAAAATTTTGAAAATTTAGCTATAGATGTGTGGGCAATTAGGCAAATTGCTGTCAGAGCTGAACCAAGCCAAACAAAGCTATACATGGATCAGGCAAAGTTTGGCCAGAGCAGATCTGATAAGGTTCTGTCCTGAGGCTTCAGGACAGGCCTCTTACTAGCACTGGCAACACCATATTGCAGGGATACACAGTTATGATCCTTTTCACCCTTTAACCTCTTTTCCACAAGACTTTTACTTCAAATATATTTAAAAGATGAGTTAAGCATGAGAGAGAGAGAGAGAGAGAGAGAGAGAGAGAAAACAGAGATAAGAAAAGCTCAAGTATTCTCAGAAAAAGGTATTCTAAAGGACAAAGTCAAATTGAGGAGCTGTTTTCCTAGAAACATCACTAATTTTTATAAGAAATTTCATTTTCCTCTACTGTTTTTAATATTAATGAAGTCCATGATAAACTGACTTTTAATTTATCAACTGAAAAATCTTCCTTGCTGAGAACTCCAAAGCTGGTTATTTATTGTGAAAACCAGAATCATGTCAACAAAAGTTAGAAATGGTTTTGAGGTTTTGGTCAGTTTATTTCAGAAAGAAAACCAAACCAAAAACAAAAGAGCAATTCTCCCAGCCAGCACTCAGGATGGGCAGAATCCCATGTCAATCTCTGGCACCCAACACAACCTGCCTCCTTCTTTCATAGCAAAGGATCCAGCCTAGTCATATGCAGTAAGCACAGATTTGCCAGACTCCTCAGAAAAGGGGCAGAGATGAAATCTTACATATTATTTCCATAGTCAAATGAAAG
>JAOXXN010000395.1:141236019-141269204 GCA_026770055.1 Myrmophylax atrothorax
GTGTTATATTGTAGTTTTCTTTTAGTTTTCTCTTTTCTGTATAAATATATAGTTAGTTTCAGCATAAACCTAGTTTGAAAGGTTTTTTTCCTCTCCTTTTTTTCCTCTTGGCTGGTTGGTGGGGGGGAGGGAGGAACACTTTTACTCTGTCTTGGACAGTTGGCGTTTTGCCAGCTCAAACCAAGACAATGGCCAACAATAAAGCTCCTATAATGAGAAGGACATTTGGGTCACTTGAAGTTCTTGCAAAATCTTTTTATGCTTTTAGAACCTCAGTAACTGATGCTGTAGATGCCTGTTATTGATTGCTGAAAAAAATGACATGGAAAAGAGACTGTACTTTACCAGTGCTTTTGCACTCTGTGGCACTAGGAGTAGAAGGAGAATGAACTCCCAGGGTAGGTTAGGAGAGAAGGAGCCATTGTCCACAATACAGTCTTAATATGAACTCTTGCAAACCTAAACTGGAATACATAATTCAAGGGATGTAACGCCTGACCCAGGAGGGGGACTGGGGAGAAGGCAATTTCACAGTGCCCTTCTCTGTCCTTTTGTACCAGACTGTTGTGCAGGACATTAGAACCATAGAAAAAGATAAAGTTGAGGACAGGCAGCTTGTAGGACTAGTAGAGCTCATGCCACCATGTGCAGAGCAGTACAGATGAGCAACGTGAGGAGGGGGTGATGGAAGTTAGAGGAAATTAAAGGAAAACAAATGCAGAACAGATGTTGAAAAGCACATTTTCCTTTGGAGAAAAATAAAGGCATGTGGTGGCCTTCCAGACTAGGTTACCAGGGCAGGAATAACAAGGTCATTTCATAAACAATTAGTTGCTCTTCAGGGTGAAAGTGAAATGCTAGCACTGACCAAGCTGGACAGCTGACACAGGAACAAAGAATATATTCTTTCCTTTCCTTTGCACAAGGGACATTCCTCTTTTAACACTCTTGTTTTCACAGTTACTCTTTTCTTGCAAGAATTCCCTGATAAACCTCAATGCCTCTCTCCATTAAGGTCATCAGGAAGAAGCTGGTTAGTGCCTGCTCTGATAGAGGTAGTGGAGGGGGTGGTGTGCATGTGTGGATGACCTGGAGTATACGGGTGTGATGTGAACTTTCCTCTGTTAGGAGCAGAAGACCACCAACATATTTGACCCATGGGCAGTCAATAACCACTTTCCAGTTCTTTCTGATTCTGGACTATGATTGAAAGGACGTTAAATGGTACTTAATGGAGTCAGCCTCTCAGGCCGCAATGAGGCTTTATGTAGATTACTGAGAAATTTCTGTATTATTAAAATTTCTTCAGAAAAAATCTTGAGTTCAAGTGCCTAGAAATCTGTTCAGCACCTTGTGTCATTCCCCAGCTAACCGAAAATTTTGTTTTTCTTGTTTGGTAATTTACTTGTATTACTGGCTAAACAACTTTTTCACTGATGATGTAAAAATAGTTCAGATAGGAAGGAGGAGTGTGAAATTACAAAGAATACAAAGGCATTGAAGTGCTTCCTTTCCTCTTTAGCTTAAGGATGTCATCAATATATTCTTAAATGCTTGCTATTACTGTTGCAGCTAAGAATGGCTAGGAGAACTAGACTCTTCGGCAAAAATTTCAGCTAAAATACAGGTTTTCATGGTGCTAAGCTTACAAGCTTCAATAAAATCTAAATATCTCCATTTCCATTGTGGATCCTCTCATGTGTCCTATATCAACTCTGCTGTCAGTAAAATAGAGCACGTTTTATCCTCCAGAGGCAAGTAGAAGAGCTCTTTCTTAGAAGTTCATGTATGTATACCCATCCAGCAGGTGAAATAATAGGGAAAGATTAATTTTCCTTCCAAAACTTTTGTTCAGCCCACTCAAGGAAATAGTCTGCATTGATGTGGAATGGAGTGATCTTCATATCAGATCTTACTATCCAGAAAGGAATTGGTCTAAAGGAGACTCAATTGCAAGATAGAAGAATGAAAGCAAGCTACTAACCCTGAGAGTCATCAGTTCTTGGACTCAAACCAAATGCAGAAGAGAACAAGGCAACAGCACTATAACCCACTGAGAAAAGAAAGCAGAGTCCATTTGAATTCTATCAGCTTGGCTGGCTTGGCTTAGCTTTTTTACTTCATTTTTAAAAGCTACCTGCTTGAATAGCCCACTTCTTTTTTGGTGCAAGTAAATAAGGTCTGAGGACAAAGCAGCAGAGGGAAAAGTCAAAAAAGAAAGAGAATCTTCCTCTCACATTGTTGTTTGTTGTTGGGTCATTTTATTTTCAAGTCAGGTTTACAAAAAACCCAGTGTTTTCACCAAAATTTCAAAACACCCACAAAAAAAACCTTTTCTTTTTTTCATACAAAAATAATACATTCCATTAAAATGAGGGCTCTATTTCAGTTGCTAGAAATATTTTGATCAATTATAGACAAAAGAACTAACGTATTTTATCTGCAAAAGAGAAGAAAAACCAGAGCCTGGATAACGCTCAGAGCTTGCAGGCTACAGAAAACTAGGAGAGGTGTTGAATAGAAGTTTTCAATTTGGATAATACTTTTCCTTAGGATTTACTCTAAGGCTAGTGCTGAGTAGATATGGGCTTGATGCTTGAAAAATGGAAAATTACATGACAGAACTCAGCTAGACATTGGAAATGAAATGGTAGCTTTGGGATGGCCTAAACAGAAGCAAAACAAGTGAAGACTTGCTTTTTCACATGTTTTCAACCTGACCCTCCTTAGCTTTCTTTTAGCAATTGTCACCTTTTTTTTTTTTTTTTTTTGTGAGCCTTTGCCCTTTGCTAAGGTCTGAGTCTTGGAAGAAACTCCTTGTTGAACATATTTGCTAGCAGCTTTCTTGCTCTGCTCAGGTGAAGGCTCCTTACCTCTCTCCATTCAAACCAGGGGCACTAATGGAGACATTACAGGCAGTACTACTCGCAACTAAAAGCAGGTTACTCTACAAGCATTTTACCTGGCAGATCACTAGAGGCAGTTGCCCTTGGAGCAGTAGGAAAGAGAAACATCAGGAGGGTGGGCTAGAAAGGGGATAGATTTACTGGGAAGGGGAAAGGAGATATGGTCCTCACTTTCTGGGCACACGTGTGTCAGGCTGGGAGGGAGAGAGGCTAGAGTGTGGTTGAGGTAAGATACAAATATGGTACAAAGAGGCCAAAAATGTATATTGAATGAGTGGTAATGACATGCATTACACAGAGGGAGTCATATGTAGGCAGAGTAAGCAACAACACTGCTGGCATCCCTTAGCTATGAGTGAAAAAATCTATTGCTAGTGATGAAAGTTGAAAAACAGCTTAAAGCATGCAGGGCTGTGAAACAACTCCAAACTGCATCAATTAGAGGAAGGGCTCATGGATTTACAACAAGTAACTTGTTGGACAACAAGTCTATTTACATTTAGGAGAATAAACTGAGTACAAGTGCAATGAAACTCACACAAATGAATCTCTGAGTGCTGGTATCTGCAACTCATTCTATTTAGAACAACAGAAAATTGTTTAAAGTGAAAAGTATTTACAAGGGAACAAAGGGACAAGACTAAGTTAAGGAAGGATCTATATTACACTAGCATTTTTGTGCCTGCTTACAGTTCTAAAACCACTTTCGGACCTTTTGGGACATTTTCACTGAAAATCAGCACAGCTTTTGCTTCTTCTGTCCATTTGACAGCCAACATGGATTACTGTTATGAACATTAAGAATGTAAATCTTATACCTTTACACAATTGCAATCTGGGTTTTTCAGAAGCTCACCTATTGCAAAAGATGTCTACTTTCCAAATTATTTCAACAGTGAATTCCCACTGCCCCTCCAAAATTCTGTCTCTAAGGCCCCTTCAACTGCTGCATCTGGCGTAGAGCTTACTGTTGGAGACTTCATCAGTTAGTTAAAAGTCTTTCTAAACTCAGTTCTTGGACCAGACAGTATAAAATCACAATGTGTGTTCTTGTAAAGTTCTCTTGTGTGGGAACCAAAATTCTGGAAGTTGCACAACACCAGATGTGCTTTCATGCGCCTTATCAGTGTTTTACTTTGACAAGAAGCTTCTGTTTTAATTGATGCAACTATATGATGGTTATGATTTGAGAAAGTGTAATAGGGTCTTGATAATCATAACACATGATAATGACCTAGGTGCAACATGGACACACAAGTAAAATCTGTCTCACTCCAAGGAAAGCCCAGTATACTTGAAATTGAAGACTACAAACTTTGCTATATGAACTGAACTATAATTACAAATTATCTTGGCAGTAAGATGATAAAAACATGATTATTTTGCTAATATTTATAGCTGATTGCAATTTGAAACTATTAGAATTGTGTTTTTTCTTTTTTTTCTCTCTTTTTAATTCAGGAACTTTTCACCCTACATATTTAAACAGTGAATTCTGATGATTCCTCACCGATGCCCTATCTGCCAGGCCCATGTACAGCAAACATGTGCTTCCTAATGACAGTTTTTATTTTATAGATCTCTATGTCACTTCCTAGCAATAACTCTTTTCTTCTGAATAACCATTAGGACATGAAAAAATGGATACGCACACATACATTAGGATATACATGTAAGGCAGGACGTGTTATAAAATGTTCATACTAACAAGAAAACTTACATGAAAAAAATCATATTCTTCTTGCCAATTAAAGCTGGTTTATGTATGGGCATTTGATTTGGGAACTTTATCAGAACCGTTTCATCAAGCTAGAAACTTTTATTCACTTAGAAATGCAATTTGAGCCTGCCTAGTTGAGCCCTATGCTTTGTTACAAGACCTCTATTTAGAATAACCAGTTTTTATCTTATTGCTAATTCCTGTCAATAAAAGTAACTGGATGGGGTGGATTTGATATTTTCAGCATGTCTAAGTGCACTTGAAAGAGCTCTGAGAAAGGCTCAATTTCTAGTTTTGTTTCTAAAGACTTCAATAAAGCTGTATACATAAAAAAAATCCTGATCTTCTTTCTTCCCAGTTCAGAGAAACATTAAATCACAGAAGCACATAACCCACTCTGAGACAAGAAAGCCAAGAACTTGCTATTACCTTGTCATTCGAACAATGAGTCACAGAAATTTAAAAAAAAAATAAGAAAAAGAAGAAAAGCAGAGAGGAAACATAACAAAATCCTGCCAATGACATTCTTGTATATTCATCATCAAACCCTTTAAAGTATCAAAAGAAGAATTAAAGCTAAAAGCTTATTATTGGAGGAGGTAAAAAAGGGAAAAATTTTCACATTCAAAAGACTCATAATTTCTTTAATTGTTTTAGACCATCAATTTTTTTTTCTGAAAATTAGAAATTCTGATAAAGTAGCTCTCTGAAATAAAACCAGTTCCCAACATGTGTTACTAAGCAGGGAAGTCAACTATGTTGGAAGTCTTGAGACTGCAAACAGCATTATGCCTCTGACCAGCATGTTACTTTTCAAGTGCAGCAGCTGTGAGCAACCCAAAACTAGCTGCTACAGTTCATGGATTCACAGTTCACCAACATCTGCCAGTGAGAATCTTGAAAACATTCAAAATCCTGAGAGAAGTAATTGGAAATGATGTTCTAAAAATGCCTAATTCCCTGTAAAATCAGTGAATAGATGGTATTCATGGTGACTGCAGGGACAGGCTTTTTAAGAAACCATTTAGATAGCCAGACTGCTATGCAACAAAAAATTAGCTAAAATCTGGGAAATTACAGGTTTATATGCCTGAAATTAGATGCATAACATTTCAGGAAGAAAATTCCTCAGGTAGCTAAAGGTGTAATAGAGATATATTGATAGTGTGTAGTGATACACTGGTCTTTTCTGAAATGACTACTCCAGTACCAGTCTCCTGACAAAAACCTATTTAAGATTGGATACTTTTCTCCTCAAATATCTGCAGGAAAGTGATTTAAGAGGGTGATTGGGCACTGGAACAGGCGCCCCTGGGAAGTGGTCACAGCACCAAGCCTGACACAGTTCAAGAAGTATTGGGACAACACTTTCAGGCACTTGGTGTGATTTTTGGGGATGGTCCTGCATAGGGCTAAGGGTTCATTGGATCTTTGTTTTCCCCTTCCAACTCAGCCTATTATGTGATTCAGTATTCAGATCATGTCTAACTCTTCCAGCTTCTACTGAGTTATAATAATATCAGTTGTTGGATCTTTTTATACAATGGCTGTTGAATACATCACCCAATCAGGAACCCCTAAAATAGAATGGAGTTCATTTGAACAAACACTGAAGTTAATAAAGATGAAATCATCAGCTCCTCAAAGGATATTTTCTTTGTAGGATTTCATTATGGAGCATGATTTTCTACTTCCTTTACATGAGCTCAGTAACCTATGTTTTTCAAGCATAAATTATTTCAACTTTTTAAATGTTGGATAATCCTATCCATGATTCAAAATGAAAAAAGAAAATCTTCATTCATATAAGATCATGTAAGCTTATCTTCAATACAAAACTTCAGAGCAAGTCTAAATCATTGTTCTGAGAAAAACTGTTGTTATCATATTTGAAATTGGAGTATTTTTTCATATTTCTAGCATGGTGCTATTTATTAAGTTATTTCACCGTTTTTCCTTTTCTTTACAGGGGAATGAGATTTTAAAAGGAAAAAAAAGTAAAATTAAAAACATCTGATATTTTCCAGGAAAATCTCATTGTAATTTCACATATGATTTTCATAGAATCTCATTCATCTCCAAGGATATTTTTAACTCGGTGCAGTATCTGTCCTGGCCACATCAATGTTCAAGTTGCATTTTCTTTAATCCCTCTGATCCCCCTTCATTTACATCCTCATTGCATAGAAAAATGCTCTATAAACTTTGAGTGCACAGAAATCTACAGATTTAAAGGTGTCCCCGAAATACTGTTTCTGAGATGAATGCAACCAATAACCTCAGCTATAGCCAGAGACCTTGGACAGTATTCAGCTCTCTGGTTTGAACATATAATCAAACACCTACTCTTTGATTCAATATGAAATTGTTATCACATGAGAAAAATCAGTATTAATCAATAATCAATATATTTTATTAAAATGATGCTGAGTGAAACTATAATTTCTTAGCATTTTAGACTTGATAAGATGTTGAAATGTATTTAACACCAATTTAAAGTAGCTTTCTTGTTTTAAAGCTACAAATTCTTGATAACTGATTTCTGTCCTGCATGCAGAAATACCATTGAAATCAGTTTTCTTGAAATATTTTCATGGTCATGCTTCTGGTAGCTAACAAAAAATGTTTAAGATTTAGCAAAACCCCCTTATTTTCAAATGAGAATTAAAGTTCATAGGGCTTAGAGAAGTGCTTCTTGTCATTATTTTGTCCATTCACTCCTGCTATAACTCTGAACTCAGTTTTTATTTATCTGAAGACAGACAAGAAGTGAAGTTTTTTGTGCACTGCTATGGTCATGGAGCTCCAATTAATCTGTGTCTAGCTGCCTAATATCAGCTTTTCATGGTATTCTGTAAAGTGAGATATTAAATATTTATCTTTCTTATTTTACTGCTTCAGCACAACCAGAAAAAAATGCATTTCATACAGAAATTTCATCTGAACATTTCTCATCTTCTCGCTCTAAGCCAATTGACATCAGTGGGTGGGAATGTGCAGCTTTAATTTCTCTTCCCAATGCGGTGGGTACCAGACCACAAGCTGCACAATGAGGGCAGATGGATCCACGTGGTGTAAGGGAATAGGTGAGGATTTGTAGGGATCCTACTGTCCATCACAAGGCCCAGACCCCAGATGAAAAGCTGGTTCCTCTCTAAAAGAATCCACTCAATTGGCTTTCATACAAAATTCAAATACAGAACTCTGGAAAAATAATTTTTTTTATTTTTTTTTTATTTTTTTTTTTATGAAGCCAGGGTTAACTATGGACATTTTTCATTAGAACTCAAGTGTCTCAACTTAAGTTGTGCTTGCAACACTTTAAATCTGAAGTGCTTTCCATGGTCATGGTTTACAACAGCATATTCTTTTTGACAATAAAATGTAAGAAAGTTTAGAAATTATGGCCACAAAGTCACATTAATTCTTATTTTAGTGTCAGTATTTGACATTATTTTTTTAAATTATAATGATAAATTTGTTTCCATATACAATTTCTGTGTTACTTTTTACCTCAGAGGAGTTTTCTTCACTTTCTCCACTGTGACCATTTTCTAAAGAAAACTAGACCCTCCAAGTGCCTGATCCTAAGCAATGTCATCCTGGTTTAGGATCCATTCCAGAATCAATGAAGTGTAATCAGTCTGATCACAAGATGCTAAGCTATTTCATTTCAGAAAGATCCTAGCATCTGGAAGTGATTTAAAAGAATATGTCAGTCAAACTATGAATGGAGTAGCCACTGCTTAATTAATATATGAACTTGCTTCATTTTCGCTGAAATGGAACCACTCTTTCTTAAATTCATACTGTATGACAGTAAAACCCCAAAGACATCAAAGCTTTCTATGACTTACACAAAAAGCCCACAATTTTACAACAAAATTACATTGATCACAACAAAAAGATTAATAAAATGGTTTTCATATTACCCGATGTAGTAAATGTTATTAAATATCTTCCTTTTAGTTGATCATATAAAATATACCCTTTTGCATCTGGAGTAAACAATTTAACCAGTTTCCATCCTCTGTGTGACATGGTTAGAAAGCTAAGTAGGAAAGTTTTCAGAAATGCAATGTGTAAAATTAAATTTAAGTTGCCTTTTAAGTCCTTGAAAAATCTAAAATTAAATTTTCATAATATGCTGAAGGCATATTAGGTACCATAATTCTTCAGCTCTCATTTCTCAGGTTTGGGGACACATCAGTTAATCTTAAAGGTCAAAAATCTAATAAGAGTATCATGCCAATATTACCATTTCCTGGATGGAAATCCTTAAAAAGCATCCATGGCTTTTCCCTTTTGAGGAAAGAATCAGTAGAGAACAGCTATTTCCCTTTCATCCTGACTCATGAACTAGAGGAACTCAAATCAAACAGCCAGTCAAAGATTTGAAACAGGACACTGCGGGTGCTAAAAGTCTGCATGAATCCAAAAAGTAGTTAAGCTGATTCATAAAAGGAAGATCTATTGAACAATATTAAATGTGATGTCAGGCTCAGAAAGTCACAGAGCCTCAAATTGTCAAAGGCTGGGAAAGTACCAGGGGAAAATAACAGCACATGTAGTCTGAGTTCTTACCTTGTTCCTTAGGTATCTGGTTTGGGCACAATCAAAGCTGAGGCACTTGGGCATATGGTATAAGTTATACAAGTACTGCGCCCCTGAAAGAAAATGCTTTAAACCTGTCTCTGACCTACCACTACAGCTACCCTAACAATACCTTTCCTCTGTATCCTAGAGCTGCAAGAACACTGTAAGGTCCACATGTTGACCATATAGACTTCAGTATGAGTGAGGAAGGCACATTTTTTAAACTATCCCTCTACCTTAAGATAAATGATATATCAGTACATTTTTATAAGGTAAGTGCAAAATTCTTGTGTTACACCATTTTTGCTGATTAAGTTTATCACCTCCTTCATTGCTTGGAAACGAGTATATGCCTGAAACAGCTTTTTCTGAATTTTACTTAATGAACCAAGATTCCCGAGGCAGGAACCCACTCATACTTTCTTCCCTCCACAGTCAGGAGAGAGAGCCACCTCCACAGGGCGACCCATCCCTTTTCACTTTTAAACAGTGACTTGTTGCTCACTCCAGGTACATTAGATACTTGAATCTCTCTGTCCTTCTCACTCTTCTCTCATGGACTCTAATCCTATAGATCTGAGTCAATTGCTATACCCTTGTAACATGATACTCAGCCCTGTCTGCAAATATTCTTTTTTTGGCCCTTACTTCTCAAAGGATATTAGGGCCATGTGTGAAAAGCTAAAACTTTGCCTGTCTTTTTGGTTCCTGATCATTTGCCTTTGACTTGCAGTTTTGATGGCTTTTTCCAATCGCTCACATGCTATTGCTCTGTCCTACTGACCGCTTAATTGAGATGGTCTTTCAGCCTCTGATGCCTGTTAGGCTGATAGCACAATCAAAGCTGTTTTGGAAAGCAATAATCATTTGCCACTACCACTACGCTCAATGACAAGCAATAAAACTGTCAGCCTTGCAATAGCATCAGCCCCCCTCAATGCACAAGTATCTTCCATCCTTGTTGGTCTAAACCTGCTAAGTGCCAGGGCCTGGCCCTTGCTCTCAGAGAAACATAGTTTCAGAGAAAGAAAAAGGCTCTTTCCTTCCAACTCCAGCCATGCAGACAGACATTATCCCTAGTCTTTCTTTTGCTGTTCACACACCTGCTTTTCTTATTGCCCTTAGTGGCCCTCACCAGACTGAACTCCAGGTAGGCTTTGTCATTCCTTATCCTATCCCTGCATGCCTACACAGTGTCTATGTATTCCTTCCAGGGCTCACACCCTGCTTCCATCTCTGGCAGGTTTTCTATGTTCAAGTTTTGTCATGAGCAACTTTTTCATCCATCTGGCCTCCAGTCCCCTTTGTCTGACTTCCTGCACAGCCAGATGCACTTTTGTTGAGCTTGGAGGAGGTGATCCTTGAAAATCAAACAGCTTTCTTGGACTCCTGCTCTCTCTGGATCTGAATCCCATGAGATTCTTCTAATCAGATGCCCTGAACACAGCAGCATCTGGTCTACTGAAGTCCAGGGTTTTGCTATACTACAGGTCTAAAGAGCATCTGGCGTGCAACTAAACAATTACCTCTTATTTCATCTCAGTTAAAGATTTCTAGGCTATGATCTCCAACACTGCTTTGCATTGTGAACCAAAGTGTTCAGAAACATGCTCCCAATCTAGGCTAAAACAAGATACAACTTGAAGGCAGGAATTAATCTAAATTTTTATCATTCACCTCAGAAAGGTCAGTGAACTTTTTCCTTAAAGTTCATCTATCTGTTTCTTGTTATGACTCTTTAAGGTAAAAAATAAGTTAAAACCAAACAAATAAGCAAAACCCCCCAAAACGTAAACAGCCCACAAAGAAGGCTCAGAAATCAATTTACTCCTTTCCTGGGCCCACTAAGCTGTAGATTTATACATCTTATAAATTAAATTAATTACATTCAAAGGACAGAAGAGCATTTCTATGTCTCCTTCATTCCTGTTTCAGGCAGGCAGACAAAATTCAAGACTGGTGTTTCTGCATCATTTCACACCAACTGACAAAGGTATATGTCTTTAGTTTCATGCTTCTTGTAAATCACATTCTTGGAAGCCTGTTCACTGCACATGGCACAAGAATATGAGCTCCACTTGTGACATCAGAGCCCAATACTTAAATACTGAAGTCCTGAGACTTGCAGTGCTTAAGGCACCCTCTGGATCTGTACTGCACCGCCTTAATGGATTTGATTATTTGGGCCAAAGTAACATGAACATCCCTGGCAAATACATCCAAGAGGTGGAACTAGGCAAATAATAGGTCTGTGCAAGGATGGTAAAGCCTTTGGTCACTTCATTGCAGCTCGTTTATACTGCTCTAATGGGGTCTCAGCAGTTTGTAAAATCTTGTAATCTGTTCATAGATACTTGGAAAATTTCCAAGCTCTATTGTCTTAAGACTGTTCAAATTGTCTTGTGGTGAGGATGCATAAAAAAATTATATTGTTTTCTTCAGAGTTTTCATGAGAAACTTGGTATCTCTTCTGGTCACCTCTCCAAAACACTTACAGATTTGCTGACCCTTATATTTATACTGCAGCAAAAAACTATACGTAAAGTTCGGTGTAGCTACCTTTATCATTAGCCCTATCTGAATGAAAAGGATAATATCTTCTCATCTTAAGACAAATTAATGTGTAATAAAGATTGAATTCTAGTAGAGTGGGCTCGTAAAGGAAGCAGAGGGTAAATAACTTATTTGCAGAAAAATGCCATTTGGATGACTGCTTGAGTCTCCATTAATTCTCATTTAACACCCTCCCTCCCCCAGAAAAACAAAGATAAAAAAGGAATCTAGAAAGCATAGAACCATCAGGAATACAGAATAGTAGTATTTTTAAAATAGGAGGTAGTGAATTTTCATCTGAAGAGGTTATTGTCATTTTGAAAACCAACAACTTCTACTAGAGAACATTCCTGATATTTTCACTAGAGAAAAGTTAGCATTTCAAGAAGTCTGATTTCTGGTGTCTTTGAAATAAAGGGTCTAGGTAAAATGTGGACTAGTAGCCTAAAACCTTCTCCAGAAATTAGTTGCCTAAATAATTAATGTTGGTCTAAATATCCTGTGCAATGACATACTGACTAGTACATTCACCTGATGGAGATATCCAATTTCCTGCCATCACTGACCAGATTGCTCCAAATTACTTTATGAAAGGCATGTTTTGAGACAGGCTGCTGTTTCTGAATTCAGTAACCTCAGTATAAGGCTGGTATGAATAGTTCAGGATGTAATCATCATCTAAAACTTTATAGAATGGACATAGCCTGATCATTTATTTCCACTTCCCCAAGCTGTCTTGCTAAAGTATTACACAGTTGAATGAGGGGAAACACATGAAAGTCAGTTGTCACTTTGAGCTTTATTCAGTCTTCAGCTTCTTTGAAAACCAACAGCCCCACACACGCCAAGCAAGAGCCTCTTGTTTTCCCTCTTCACTGTTGGATGGAGAGCATTTGCTCATCTCCAACAGACCTTAAGACCCAAAAGGCCTCACTAGCTCAGGGCTGTCTTTTGCTACTACTAACCTAGCTCAAAACTCTATTGGTGAGGTAACATCTACATGTGGTATCAACATCCCAAGATGAAACAGTGCCTCAGCACTATGATTTAAATGTTTTATATGAAAATAAAAATTAACAGCTTATTTTTAGCCAGAATCTTATACAGCCAAGAAATAGTGGCAGACTGACTAGGACTAAAGTGCCTTTAACTGTCACAAGCCAAACCAAAAAGACATGTGCATGGATACATGGCCTTGTCCCCAACTGAATAGCACTGAGCCCAGTCAAAACTCATTCAGAGTTGAAAACTGTCAGCAGCTGGCCAAATGATGATTCTGGTTGCCCATAAAGATAATTCATGTGGTTTTATCTCAGTGTTATTTACATCCCACTGTGTGTGCTTCACAGGAGGGCATGAACTGTGAACAGTTGTATTATATATTGATACCACATGTTAATGTATAAATGGATGGCCAAACAAAGACTAATGAGATTCATAAAATATAAACCAGTGTTGGTCAGAGAAGATCTTTCACAAAGAGTTTCTCGTGTTTGAGGAAAGACTGAGCTTGTCCCCTGGAAAAAAATCTACCAAATGCAGAGGCATTAGGCATGTTGCATTACAAATTATTTCCCCATAAAACACTCCCTGTGTTACAGGAACTGCAATAATCTGTAGAAGATTAAGAAGACGACAAAAAATAAACAAGACATTAGTGTGATGAGTTTAGCTAGGTCTAAATTTAGGCTATGATTTTTTAGAGCAGGCCTTGGATTATCAGCTGACTGGAGCTGGGTCAGGCCAGCTGACACTGACTGCTACTGGCCAATGGTATTCTATACCATATTGTGACATCACAGCAAGCATAAAAACAGGTGTAGGAGGGACTTTGGTCAGTCTCCTTCATGGTCGATTGCTGAGGGGACTTTATCACCGTGCCAGGAGTGTTAGGCCTTGCCACCACTTCACAGCTGTTTGGTTCAGAAAGTAAACACTTCGTTGTTGATTTTTCATTCTCTCTTCTTTTGGGAAGAGTCTTTTGGGGTGTTTTCATGGGCTGGGGTGGTAGAAATCTGTATTGTTGGGTAGGCAACTTGGTGAGGTTGTTGTTGTTTTTTCCACATTTGTATAAATATATGTTATATCATATTCTGTTTTTAATTTTCTCTCTTCTGTATGAATATAAGAAGCTTGCCATTTCATGTTTTGGTTTTTCAGGGTTTTTCCCCTCCCTCCTTTTCCCCTGGGAGGAGGCTCTGACTCTGTATTGGGTGCTTGGCATTTTGCCAAGCTAAACCAAAACTGCAACCCAAACTCCATCACAGGGATTTCTCCAACCAAATGTGGTCAGAATTGACTTTAAAGATTTCTTTAGATTAAACAAGAAGTGTTCCCATTTTCCTCTAATAGCTCTCAAGGCAGTAAGGAATATTTAGCTCTCATTAAACATGCAGTCCAATTTCTTAGCTTCTAGATGTCAGTCATAATTGAAATAAAAACAAAGAGGTTTTGGAAATACCAAGCCATTCAAAAGACAAATGCTGCAAAATGTCAGCATCTATTTCCATTCAATATCAAAATTCACCAACTTAAAGACAGCTCAGTTTTTGTAACTGAAAAGGTGAACCTTTCACATCATATAACTTATGGAATAGAATTTAATTACACGTGTTCTTATGAGTTGTCTCTTGGTGACATGGATGTTGATAAAAAACAAGGGAGGAGATCTAACCATGGTCTCATAAAGCACCCCTAAAATAATTTTTTATAAACCCCCAAACTATTAACCATCACTAATCCAAACTTCAAGCTCTGAAAAATCCATTGCAAATTCCTATGCAATGGATGATATTTTTACAGTCTTACAACTTCACCCACCCTCTATCTTATCTTCTCACTGAAGCTGAACTCAGCAGCAATGTCTGCATCCCACTTAGAGAGGTGCTCAGAATAGTGTACATTAATTTGGATTTTGAGGATCATCCTGCACAAGCCATGAAAGGTGTCTGTGTCTAGCAATGGACTCTACATCCAGCTCAGTTGTTCCGGAGTCTGTGTACTTTACATTGGACTTTATAATAAACCAGTTTGTCTCTCTTTTCAGGCTGGTATAGGACTACAAGAAAAAGAACCAAGGAAGGACATAAAGCAGGGAGATGTGTTTGCGTATTCCTGCTCTTGTGCAACTTCCAAACTCTTGCTACACAAAATGTCAAGAAGGCCCAAAACATGGTAAGTAAAGAAAAATTAAAGCTATACTAAGATCAAATACTTCATTCATTCCATCTTTAAAGTTTTCCATGACATAAAATACCTTGAGCTGAGAGTATAAATTTTTAAAAAGGCAAGGCTCCTGCTGGATCAGATGGAAATCTTAACACACTCATCATATAATGCTGGAGCTTGTAATAATTTCCATGGGAATTCCACAAACTGATACTGAGCCAAAATACCTTAACCATTTGTTCCAAAGTTCCAAAAGTGAGTAGTGATATGACAGAGACTTTAGTTTCAGAAAATTGGGTCATTCTAAGGGCATATAAGGTTGGGCACCAACAGGAACCAACATATTTCTCACCCTAGAATCATTTCAAAAACTTTAATGTTGGTTTTAATCTAATCAATTTTCTGAGGTAACCCTTTCCTCTGCATATAATAAAAATGCTGCTTACAGTCATCATGCAGTCAATTACTCACAACCAACATCATGCTTTCTGTATTCTGTTTAAAAGAAAAATGAGTAAATTAGGAATAAACCCCAGGGAATTAATTATTTCTGTGCTATAGCTCTCAACATGCATATTATTTCATCTGAAGAAAGATTCAGTATATCTGTGACAGGATGGTGAGACACATATTTCTATTTAATTCACTCCTGTATAAAAAGGGTAAACTACTTCAATTTCAGTACTTCAGCTGTAGGATTTGTTGTCTGTGAATAGCCTGGCAGAGGTTATGATAATACATAGCCATAGCAAGAGATGAACAAAAACATATTTTAGATTTTGTAACTATACACACAGGCTTTATTATACTCATCACAGATACAGGCATCTTTTTTGGAGCAAATAATTTGATAAACTGTCCAGCATTTTATCCCTGACTCCAATCTAAAATTATGATAACGTCAAGTAATCCAAACTCTTCACTAGAAAAAACAAACTTAGAGCTCTGGAAAACTCCTAAAGTAAATTAAAGATTAAGTCAGGGTGTTGTAATTGCTTCAGCCTCTGTTGGATGAAAATTATTTTCATTTCATGTAATAAATTCATAACATCAGAAGAGATTGCTATGATCTGGAGTGTGAGTACCACTCAGTTCACTGTAAACATGATTTGTTTTTAACTTAACCATTCTAGTGGCAAGTTAGAGGAAACAAGAAGTCAAGCAGGCATTACAATTGTTTGCTCAATTTCTCCATTCCCAGGATTTTTAAACTCTGTATATCAGAATACAGAAGAGGCTGCCTTGACTTCAAGATGAATGTGGAATCATTACTAAAGAAATGAGTAAGTGGTCAGTTACCTTATTCAGTAGACTGCATGCCCTTAACACAGAGTGTAAAGAAGAGAGTTCTGGTGTAAGGTACCCCAGTGGTTTCAACAGCAATTTGTAACACTGTGGAGCAGAACCTGATGCTTGTTCTTCCTCACACTTAGGGCCAGACTGAAAAGACAATTGGGTGTAATGGTTTTTAATAGTCCCTGACTTTCAAGTACCCAACTGCAAGAATTCAGTAACACTGAGTTAGACTTCAGGGTCTGGAGGTATCCTTTGTGAAAGGCTGCTTCCACCCAAAACAGACCAGTAGACCAACTCAGACTGGTTGGATGCAACTCCACAGATAGAGAGAAACTTTAGATGAGCTCTTTCAAAAGCATTCCAGGGAAGAAAGCTCAGTATTATAGTGTATAGATCATTGTACCACCTATGTAACTTCTTACGCTTCAGTAAGTCCAGCTTCAGACAAAGCTTCTACTTGAAAGATCTTGTCATCCTGTGGTTTAACGGTGAATGTTGTGGTGGTGCAAGGCTGATGGTTGGATTTGTTGATCTTAAAGGTCATTTCCAACCTTAACGTTTCCATGATTTGACAGAATATGAGATGTTATACAACACAGGCAAGGCCCTCCTATGTGGCTGATTGATTTTTGCGTCAATATAAACTTGATTGGCGTGATGGTTCTGTAAGAGCTTTATAGGACCAGTTGGCAAAGGCATGGCACATAGTTGGAGCACTTGGTTCTAGATTGTGCCCCTTAACTGTATGAACACAGTTCAAATTTTCACAAGATATATACACACACACATGCAGTTCATGTGTTCAGCTGTGCTCAGTGTATTCAGGTATCAGTCACTCATGTTTACGGTGGTAGTGTTCACCTTTCCTACCAAAGCAATGTCACTTTTGAGACAAATGAAACATTCAGAAGATCCAGAGAAAGAAAGGGGAAGGTTTCACACTAGGTTAGTCTGTGATGAGAATAATCACTTTGAAAAGAACATGGTTCTCCCAAGCATGACACAGCTGCCAAAACTGCTAACATGTTTGACAGTGATCAGTCAAAAGACAAAAACCACAATTAACTTGTGTAGCCAGGATCAGACTCCCATCTCCTAGATGAGAAATTCTTAGTGTGTGAGCCTGCAGGTCAATTACAAGTTTGTATGACTAAAGGGAAGAACGATGTTTTAGTAAACCAGTTATATGTCCTAGGTGAGCCCAGAGGATACAGGAGGTGGTGTTGAGACAGTCACAGTGGGAGAACTGTGTAATCAGTCTTTTGGGCAGGAAAGTCTGAGTTCATGGATGAGACCATCCACACCAAAGTGAGTCTGCAGCAACTCTACAGGCATTATGAGGCAATAAATGGAAAATGCCTGTAGCTCCCTGCTAGGGCTGAAAAAAGAAAAAAATCAAACCCACAAAATGAGGCTAATTTTAAATCACTCCTCCAAAAGAGGCAGAAGGGATAGGGCAGTAAATTGCTATGTTAGACTGGTGTGGTTGCAGTGGATGATGAGGATTCTTTGATAAAGCATTTTGTGAGGCAGGATCTTTTTCAGTCTGAGAGTTGTGACAAAGCATATGAGATTCAGGGTTGTGGTGTTAGAAAATTAATTGAAATTCTACCAATGAAATAAGATCTCTCTTGTATTCTGTGGGTTACAATGGCCCTATACAAATTAGTTTTACACAAATACATAAATTAATATCTATGTTATCAATGGGTATGTCCAAGGAAATATTTTCTGTTCTGGTTTCAGAATGGTACCTTTCATACCCACTAATCATCTTACTTGGCAAGTCAAGAACAAGAAAATACTAAAAAATTGCTGACCCCACCAGGGTTTGTAATAAGATTTATTTCATTCTAATATTAACAATGTTAACTTTTCCTATTTATTTCTACATACATGTAGAACATTTCTACATGTGTTTTCTAATCTAGTGTTATAAGAGACATTGAAGAACTAATTCTAGAGATACATAAATCACATAAATGGCTTCTTATTTGGACTGAACGGAAATCACTTGTCTCCCTCAATACAGTATAGAGAATAACCTCTACTATATTAACTAGATCAACAGTTACTCCAGGATCAGCTGGATCAATTCTATATATGCATTTTTTATATATATACAAATAAGGCACATCTAACAAGTGCATATGTTGAGAGACCTGGAAAATAATAATCTTTAGAGTCTGAGCAAATTTTGAATAGATCACTGGGCATGGCATATTGTCAATATGTCAAATGTCAACATGCTGATTTCAGATACAGATTTGCAGCCCTGGTTTTTCAGAAAATACAACAAAAAGTCGGGTCCTGGCACGTGTTAGTACATATTAGATGAGATGAATTAGCTACCAGCTGCAAAGATTAAGGTGCAGCTTTGATACAGGCTCAGATGTCATCATCAGGGTATGGTGGGAAGTTGCACACATTAAGGTCATGGCTTACATCTGGGTAACAGACTCTCCAATAAAGACTGAGCTCCTCCCTGCTTCTGCCACACGTTGAAAGAGATGGAAGTGAAAGACTATTAGTATACAAAAGTCTTCAAAAAAAATGCTGCCAACTTCACCTTGATTTCCTGCACCTTGCAAGATTTCCTGTTCAAGTTCTGTGTGCTGGATACTGCAGCTGAGTCCCGCATGTTAGTCACCCTACATTATGAATAGTTTTACAAAAGCCATGACACTGATCTAGTTTGTCACATGTGCTGCATATTTGGCCAGGTCCCATGCCTAATTCTGGAAGAATTTACAACAGATTAACTTTTCTAACAATTATGATTTTTAAAAGAAGTAAAAAATGTTGATTTATTAACTGCTTCATTCAAATTTAATTGCAACCACTGTGAAACATACCATGAATTAATTCAAAAACAGCTGCACTTCTAGTTACCCCACATTAGACTACAGCAAAATCTAGTACCTGTTCTGTTCTTTCTCACAGCAAGAATTAATTTTTCTAATATTTAAAAAAGGGCATTTCTACCCACAGATCTTTTCCAAAGTCAGTGAAAATGGGGGAGAGAGTATATGTGGGAAGAGCAATGCAGTGAAAAATTAGCAAGAAGAGAAAATGAAAAAGAGCTAAGTTCATTTTTGTACTATCTCTCTTCCTTTCACATGTCTCTGTGTGTCTGTGCAGGCATGTCCATGTAGGTAAAGATGATAAAATGATCCAACAGTTCCCCTTCTGAGAGCAGTTCTTCAGGAAGCAAAAGGCTGAAAAGCTGTCCAAAACACTACAAATTCTAGCCAACACCATTGAAGAAGTTGCTTATGCTGCACATTAAAATCCACCTCCCAGAATCTGCAGATACATGATAATGGGCATCTGCAAGATTTTCACCCAGTAGTATTTTCAAGAAACTAGAAAAATGCATTCACGATACCAGAGGCTTTGAGGTTACACCTGTACTTGCACACTGAGCAGGAACCCCTCTCTGATACTGAGGTCAGCCAGTCAGACTCCACCCTAACCACCAAACCCTCTTACCATCCAAAAGAGCGTTGTCACACCCAAAATCAGGATGAGAACGGTCCTCCCTCAGTGCTAACTCTAAGACACACATGAGAACTGTCAGAATGTGAATTAACCCACTGTGAGATCTACTGGAATAACAAGTTACCAGTACAGGCAGTTGTGTCTGAGAAGCTAGGGACATATCCTGGCATTTCAAGAACTTTTGAAAAAGCATCCTAGGAAATACCACAGGAAATACACAAACTTGACTATTTGCCAGGCTGATTCCTTTTTATTTAGCTGGAGTATGATTTTCTGAAATACCAAAGTGTACTATTAGTGTTGCTTTTCTGCAAAACATGGCATCAAAAGCCCTACAAATGCTGCTTATGCTCACCAGCAGGCAAATCCTTCTTCCAAGTTAAACACTTTATCCCTCCACCTCCAGTTTCCTTTTATTGAGTCAAGTAATTCCAAGGAAGAGATGTGTCCAGCTCCATGTCCTGTCCTCCCCAGGGTAGGGCAGCTCCAAGCCTAATTCACACACAGAGATGCACATTGCACAGAACAATACAAAGAAATGCAGCACAATGATGAGAATAAACCCTCAGAAAGAACAGTTCTTGGACCCAAGATGCTGTCAGGCAACATGACTTATAGGGCTGTGATGCTAAGGTGAAAAGGTTCTATGGCAGCCCCAGAAAGGAGTGAAACATAACCGCTTGTTACAAGAAGTTACTGCCAAAACCAGGAAGAAGCCTGGCTTCAGGAGAATCGTAAGGATGAAGGGCAGGAGTCCTGGTCAGTTAAAGTGTATGGCTAGAGATCACAGCTGCTGTGCTCTGGAATGACAATGCGAAAGATTACTGACCAAAACTGAGATGTAAGATGTGTGCATGAAAAGAGGCGGGGGGTGAGTATGGACATTTGAGACCCAGGGACTGTCAACCGAGCCCAATGATTTCTTCCTTGGGCAAAGAGACAATGACATCAAGACATGAAAAGACTGATGACACGAACTACACAACATGGGTTGGAACTGCCCTGCCTGGAAAAGATTTATGTGGTGCCACAAAGGAACCCCCTCCCTTTACCCAGCCAAGGGGCCTGTCCCACTATGGTCCTCCCCCCTACACTAACTTCAAATTCCCTCCCTGCAATTCTGTGCCTTTTGTCCTTCTCCCAGTCCCTGGTCCCACAATTTAGCTTTCAGAAGACAAAGGGTACAAATCCACCCTCAACAAAAAAGAATACATTAGCTGGATGGGATGTTCCTGCAGTTGCTATTTTCTGCTTTGGCAGCTGAAAAGACACAAACTAATGGCAAAATTTAGACAGGGATGACAAAAAGCATTGCATCGTGGAAAACAGACACCCTTTTCCCTCAGAAGCATGATAGCTCTGTGCTCACCAGCTTTTTTCAGACTCTGGTGCTGCAGCTGCCAACACTTGTGGTATCTTAGATACCAAGCAAGAAAACTACCGTTGTGCTTCAGAAAAAATCATTTCTGTCTTCCTCCTTGTTACTGTCCCAGCTCACCCCAAATGCTCATCCAATTCCAAAGGCTGCTTGCACATCACCTGCAATATCAAAAGGTATGTGCTTGAGTGCATTGCTGTGTAACACCTGACTACTAGTTGCTGACTCAGCTGAACACCATCTCACCTCTTCACATCATCTCATTGGCATGTGGCTTCAGCCCTCTGAGACTGACTGCAGAACCTGAAAAAAAAAAAACCACACACCAAACCAAACCAAACCAAAAACACAAACCAAAAATAAAACAAAGCAAAGGACACATGCTGTCACTATGTAAAACTACCACCTGCCCAACCTACCCACTGTAATTTCTGTCTCCCACACCTTTACTTGGACCTCTCACCCACCAGTTGTCTGACATAGTTGGCTGCCGTATCTTGGTGTACCGACTGCTTACAGTTGTACCAAAAATTTGACAGCTGAAAAAGTACAGCTACTTCTGTCCACAAGTCATTGTTCACCTTGACCAATGTACCTTCAGTGGTGATACTGAGCTTTACTTCTTGAAAATAAACAGAAAGAACAAACAGGAATGCACCTATCAGTTCCAACTTCCCAGAAAAGCCAGAGGATGACCTACTTTCTTATGCTGCTCCACTCACTTTGTCAGTTGAACTTTGCTATGAATTTTATTCCTCTGCATCTGACAGAAAAATATTACTTTAGTAACCAAATCCTCCAAGACAACTTTACAGTTCCAGAGATCTAGTATCAATTTAGGAATACGATCCAGAGCCCAATTACAGCCTGAATTAAGACAAATAAAATACCAACCCATCTTCAAGGCCCTGCTCTGCAATTCCCATCATTGGCACAAAACCATGTTCTAATGACTGCACACAGACTGCTGATGGCTACACGATCCCAGACTGACTGTACAACCTTTGCTTCACACTGACTAAACATATCAACAGTTTACCTGTAGACTCTTCTGCCTATTCTACCTACCCCCAAACCTACACCTGAGGGCAAAGCAGGTTCATGCCATACACACACACACACCTCCTTACACAGGAGACTACAAGGCACGCAACACAATGATGAGAGAAAACTGTCAGCAAGAATTACCCCAAGAACTGTTGGAGAAGATAACCTGTGGGACTGCAATGTTGAGCTCAGGACTCTCTATGAAAACCTCTGAAAAGACTAATATAATGGCCTTCTACAAGAAAAGCCTGTCAAAATTGCAAAGATGGATGCACAAGAATCCTCTGTTCAGGATGTGAAAATGTGAGGAAGCAGAGAGCAAATCCCACTCTATTACAATGGATGGCTGGAGAGCACAGCTGCTGACAGCCTGGAACAAGACTGTAAAAGACATCTTATCAGAAACTTCCAAGATGCAAGTCCAATGTACATCCAAACTTACAAGACAAGAAACAGACAAGATGGGCCCTGTACCAAAGAGATCAGACTTTTGAGACCCTAGGGATGATGTCTGATTCTTCTCATAAGCCCCTTGAGAGCAGAACACAAAATCATGATCTGAGGGACCTAAAATGGGAAGCTAGAGAGGGACTCCTCATCATGAGCTGTAGTGATAGGACAAGGAGTAATGGGTACAAACTGATAAAAGGGAAATTTAGACTAGATATTCAGAAGACATTCTTTATGATGAGGGTGGTGAAATACTGCAACAGGTTGTCCAGGGAAGCTGTGGATGCTGTAACCCAGGCAATGTTCAAAGCCAGGTTGGACATGGCCTTGAGCAACATGATCTAGTGGGAGATGTCCCTGCACATGGCAGTAGAGGCTGGGACTAGATGATCTTTAAAGTTCCTTCCAACATTAACATTCAAAGATTCAATGATTGGTAAGATGATTTGATGGTTGGCAAGATGGATGGCAAGATTTTTCACCAGGTTTTTATCGTCTGAGTGGTCCTCAAGCTGGGAATTATCCTCAGACATCACATCTACAGTTCAGGGCTTCATTTCCTGCCATCTAAGCTCCCATGGCTGAGTGCTGCCCATAACACACCCCAGACTGTTACTGGTGCCACAGAGAAAGTTCACACATTTGCTACTTGCTTTGATTTTCAGTACTTGATTTTCACCTGTGTTGAAAGTGTGAGTGTAGATTACTGGGACTACTGGGACCACCCAATTAGGCCTGTTCTTTCATAATCTGTTAATCTGAGAAATTCTTTTAGGAAAACAATTTCACCAACTTCATGTTAAGCTTGTCTAGAGCAGTTGTGAATTTTCTAGCCCCAACTTCCTATGTCACTATAATTTTACCTAACAGACTGAGCAATACATAGTCCATATAGGGTTTTTTCCCTACTGTCTGAACTGATAAATTGTGGTGAGGTCTCTCCTATCTGTCTCCCTTGAGGTTCTGAGGCTTCCATCTCTAGGGCATATATGTCAAGGGATCATTAAAAAAACGGTTGGGTCAAATCTCAGCAGATGAGTAATATACTGATGTTCCATGAAGAACTGATGGGTGAAATATTTTCATGTTAGACATTATTATTTTTATTGCACATCCACCATTACAGGGCTTACTGTCTTTTTAGTAGTCATAATTTATTCTGGGAAAGGACAGACAGGGTTTACTTAACTTAGATGCTCAGTTTACCCCCACCAAGTCTCCCCTAAAAACAATTTACTGAAGTTTAATTTCAAGTGACTTGCAAAAAGTCAGGTAAATTAAATACCAATTTAATGACAGGAAAATTTTCATATGGCCGCTGTGTACCTTTGCAATGAATGCACACTTTCATGAGCAGAGAAGCTGACCCTTTTAAATCCAAATTTAGAGAGGTGGTGTATTTCTCTTACAAAGTATGAGTTGATTTCTACTCTGGAAAGAGGCAGTTGGTTCTCAGGAATAAATATCCATCACTTTCCACCATTACTAATTTTCAAGGGTATTGCTGCTGTTTTCATGGAGTTAAGGAGGATCTGACCTCTGTTGATCTCTGTGGTCCACTTTGAAGTGCATTGGTGGCCAGTTATTAGTGTTTACATGTATTTATACAGTTTGAGGGCTAAAGGGAAAGTAAGTCCTTTTACTGCTAGGTGCTGTACAAATAAAAATGAAGGGTGGTCCAAGAAATAGACTGCAGTCCAGGAATGGCATCAGAATCTGATGCCCTGTACAGTTCCTAAAAACAAAAAAAAAGAAAACAAACTAATAATATTATTCTAAAGGTAGGACCATGCATATCTGTTTTAGCTATTTACAGACTAATTTCAGCAACAGTCAAGGAAAAGTTTCAAAGGCAGAAAGGACAGGTAGAAACCCCGCCATGGAGGAAAGCCTATGTAAGTCATGTGCCAAATTTCTTTATTATCTTCAAATTTTTTTCCCCACAGCTCTATGGGAGTCACATTGCTTCCCCAGGAGAACTGCCACATCTCAAGTGAAATGTTGATACTGTTTAACACTTGAACCATCATACACATTATGCATGAAGAAAAAGTTAGTAATAGAAGGCAATTAAAATTACAAAAAGATTTGAGTTGGCAGAAAAGAATTAATCCTAAAATCACATGATTGGAACCAGCACTTCTTTTCTCTGCCAATGCTGGCTGCTTTCCCAAATTGTATTTTTACAGCAATTTGTCCAGGCTACTTTCAAAAGCTCCAAGTTATCAGAACTTTTGGCTCTTTTCAGAAACTCTAAAACAACCTCAAAACTACCACAGATTTCAGAATTGCATTCACAATAATTTAAAAATGTCTACCTCAATTCCAGGAATGTCTTCCCGCATTTGGAGGAAAATCTTGTGGACCTGCCTCCTTTTGTCCAAGAGGGATCCCTCATCCTTTTCCCTAAGAGACCATTTGATGAGGTTATGACAAGTGGGCACAGGGTTGGGCAGAGCAGTAATGTCTTCCATAATCACTCAGGCCATTTCCATGGGTGAGGAAGGATGGGCATCCTGGACTTGTCCCAGAGCAGAACAGCCCACAGCTCCCATGGGCTTTCCTAGAACACTTATTTTCCTGGGAGCTGGACTTGCAGAAGACATTTTCAAAATGTTCCTAAGTACCTGGTCGGCATCTTTGGATAGCTAAATGCCCTCAGAAAGTAATTAGATCTGTTAATGTCCCTGTGTTCACCTCAATTGATTTCAGCTGTAATCAACAGAGAGAGAAGTGCAGCCTGAAGACAATGAATCTCATCAAAGTAGACGTCTATATTATCATGCAGAAAAGCCTATACTCTTCATAGATAGGCTGGAAAAACAGTTAAGCTTTGAGGCCACTGGATCCAATTAAGATTCGTGCATCTCAGCTCCCAGCCAGTAAAAATGAGATAACTTTCTGCCCCATCTGGGTGACATGAAGAAAACTCTGTACATATATTATGATACTTCAACAGACAAAATAATACAGCTGTACCTATGTCACTGGTCACCCTGCTGATGCAGGGTAAGACACAGATAATAGTCTGGGCAGCAGATCAGCAGCCCCTGCAGCTGCTGCAGAAGCACTTTCTCTAATGCTGTTGTTCACCACACTGTACAGGAGCCTGACAAAACATAAAACTCTTAACCACCTCATCCGTGTCGCAGCCATCATCTCTCCAGTGTCTGTTTTCACTTCATTATGAGACAGCACAGCCCTGCCAGCTTTCAAAGGATCTCACCTGGGTCTTCAATATGTGGGCAGCAGCTTCTCAAGCTGGCAGCCTCTCAAACGTGGCTGTCCTGCACAAAATGAGATTCATTAAGTGAGCTGTCCAAGTGGTCTGGAACACATTAAAGAAGAAAGAAACAATGCTGTACAACGAATTTTCATCCACTGAAATGTGTTACAGTGCTTATCAGGTATTTGTGTAAGCTGGCTCTATAGTAATATCAAGCTGATAACAATTCACTGCTTCATTAACTGCTGTTGGGATGCAGGAAAGGCAGGCACATTGAAAAAAGCAGCCACACAGGAAGAAGGAATTCATGGGTTAAAAAGGCCATTTACATCTTAAGTGAATTGCTTCTGTTAAGCAGATATGTGTAACAAAGTTAGTGCTTTCTCATGCAACTAAAATGACTGCTCTGGGTAGTGGAGCCTTATTTTTACATATCCAATAAATATTAGCTGTCAGACCATTACCAATGGAGACCAACATTCCTTTTTTTCCTATTTCAAGGTAGCAACTTACCACCACTTACCTTTTAAAAACCTTTTTATTTGTTTCCAGGGCTGTTCCTTCATTTGTGGCAAGCGGGAAATAATGTAAACAGTCCCTACTTTAATGAGTTTAAAACTCAAACTTATATATAATACAGTGAAAGATCACATGTAACAATGAGGTGTAAGTGGAAAAGGAAAGAATAAAGCCATCTATATATACCACTGGATAAATGTCTTCGCAGTGTAACTCAATCATGCTTTTGGCTGGTTATCGCCAACAACATTGGAACTAAAATAAAGGCCCTGTGATAAAGCCTTATTAAAATCCCTTCTTGAAGACTTGATAGTAAAACATAGGGTCAGAATGAGCAAGCTGAACAAGGAAAAGGCCTGGAGAAGCACAGATGTCTGTCTTCTGAAGAAGTAGGATATGGAACAATGTAAATATGGATTAAACAAAGAATGAACCTAAGGATAATACAAGTGGATCACATAACATTTCATGTGAATTGTGTCAGTTTTAACCATGTCACTGGCCAGACCATGACGGAAAGATGCATTTGCGTCAGTAGGGTGATCACTACCTGAATGGTTAGACAAAAGAGCTGCTCCCAACAGAAAGTATTTCAGCTGTTTCCTATATTTGCCTGATATGTGGGAGATCTGATTTCAAATCCTAGGCTGGGGCTGATCTGGTCTAAAGAGATAGACGTTATGGTCTTCACTTGGCCATGAAGGTCCTGAGGAATGTTTCTGAATGGGAATGGGAATTCACAAGAGAGGTTCTTGGGCAAGAAAAACATTTCTCCTATGGGACTAGGCGGTCCTTGGCTGTCACTATTAGCACAAAATAGAAAGAATAGGAGGTGACAAAATGCACTAAGCTAGGTAAAAAGGCTGAAACAAGACAACTGCACGCAAGGGGTGAAGGAGTATGCTGTGAAAAGACTGTTTTCTAGGGAATTTAGGCAAGTTGGCTTACACAAATTGTAAAGGGGCAGTACTGGATATCTGATGCTCATTCTCTTCACTGGACTCAAATGACTATTCTCACATCTTTGGGTCGGTATTGCAGGTAAGACCAGTACTTAATGACATGTGAATGAAGGCCAGCTGCTATCATAGCTGTTATCAGATATTCCTGGCTTTTTCTTGTACTTACTGTCACCTTACAGGTCTTGATAAACCATAAAGGCATTTAAGCAAACAGGCTGAGTTAAGACATGAAGCCCCAGTACATGTCTCCATCAGTTACCATTATTGGATGCCTAGCACATACTAAAAAGACAGTGTAAGGATATAATGATGTAACCACAGAATAATCACCAGACTTCAATTATTTATGGGTCATGAATTTTCTGAGGCAAAGGCAGCATCTCTGTGCTGAATATACCTTGGATTTTTCTGCCATGTGTTTATTCAGCCACCTTTTGAACCCACATAAGCCTCTTCTAATTGTAGTGTCCTGCAGCACAGCGTTAGCATCCCATTATTTAGAGAAATACCCCTTTTTTATTTATTTAATTATAGAATCATTAGGGTTGGAAAAAATATCTAATAACATTAAGTCTAACCATCAACCCAGCACCACCACCATGTCCAAGTGCCATATTTGCATGTTTTGGGAACACTTCCATACTTCTTGAACAATTTATTTTGGACTAGATTTCTACAAGTTTCATTCCACAGCCTCTGTTGATCACCTTGTGAGAGATCATTTCATATGGCCATTCTTCACGTTTGATGATTTTATAACCCTTCTAAGGAGTTTCCAGGCTGATTAATCTTAATCTGTTTATTTGTTCCTCCTAGAGCAGAATATATCTTTGGCTGTCTTTGACCATTTCTGATGCATTTTTGTATCTTTTCTTAACATTTCTTTTACTATCCCTATTTATCTAGTGAAATAGGGTGAAGTAATGAGAAATTATATAGTCTGTTCAATATGAGAACACATCATGAATTTGTACAGAGACATAATGATGCCTGTTTTGTTCCTTAATCCATTCTAAAAAATATCCTTAGACTTAATTTTTTAGTTTGACTACTACTGAGTATGTAAAATTATTTCTGATTACACCATAATCTCATTTTTGTATAGCAATACCAGTTGAAAGTTCATCACCGGGTGCATAAATTCAGATTTGTTTTTCTCTTGTTTATCACTTTACATTACATGGAATTTTATCTGTTGTTTCATCATCCAGTAATTCAGTACCATGAGAACCTTCTGTAATTATTTTTAGCTGCTCTTATGAGCAACATGTCATGTAAACTTCTTTCCAGGTCCTTATGAATAGATTGGACAGGATCAGCCTTAGCATAAGCCTTCCTGGAGCAAATAACGCAAGGCCCTTGATTAGCCATAAGTGATGTCAGAGTCACAGAGAATCACAGAATGGCTAGGCTTGGAAGGAACCTCTGAGGATCCATCAAATGCAACCCTCATGCTAAAGCAGCTTCCCTAGAGCAGGTGACCATAAATGTAGACCTACATTTGCAGAAATAGATCACTAAATTTCCACACTACTAAAAGGCCTCAAATTAGCACATTGCCATTTTCATAGCACTAGTACGACCTTGCAAATCCCCTTAATAGCCCTTAAAATTATAGATTTACCTGTAGACACAAAAATATTTCTATCAAATAGGTAAAAACTTGCCCATGTTGGCCCAAGACAGAAATTTCTTGATCTGTAAGAGTTAGAGCACTGTACAGATGTGTCCTGGATAGATTAAAAGTTTGTATTTCTGTATTCTATAGTAGATTCTTCCTAGTTGATTCTGTGGTGACTCATTCATCACAGACTGGACAAAATTTGTCAGAAATTATATGGGTTTGGCTGATCCTGACACTAAGAAAAAGTAAGATTAGGAAAGATCTCATGATAACTTTCATCTCTGACCCTATCTTTAGACAACTAAAACAATATTACCAGCCAACTGCTAATTTCAAATACTCTCCTTCCCTTTTCTATGGAACAGGATCTTCACCTGTGTCAGGGCAATCCCAAATATGGATACAGGCTGGGTGATGAGTGAACTGTGACCAGCCTTGTGGAGAAGTCCTTGGCAGTACTGGTTAATGAAAACAAGAACATGACCTGGCAATGTGGGCTTGCAGCCCAGAAAGCCAACTGGTACCCTGGGCTGCATCAAAAGTAGTAGGTTGATTTTCACCTTCTCTGTTTTTGTGAGACCTCACCTAGAGTACTGCCTCCACCTCCGGGACACTCAACATAAGAAAGTGGATCCAGAGGGCAACAAAGATTATCATGGAGTTGGAGCACCTTTCATAGAAGCACAGGCTGAGAGATGGGGCTGTTCAACCTGGAGAAGAGAATGCTACACAGTGACCTTATGGCACCTTCTAGTACCTAAAATGGACTACAAGAGCTGTAGAGGGACTTTTACAAGAGCATGTGACAGGACAAGGGGTAATGGCTTTAAACTGAAAGAAGGTAGATTTAGGTTTAGGTTAGTCCACAGCAGGGGAGTTGGAACTAGATGATTTTTAAGGTCCCTTCCAACCCAGGCCATTCTATGATTCTATTATATTAGGAAGGCATTCTTTACTATGAGGGTGGTGAGGCACTGAAACAGGTGTCTCAGAAACATTCTGGATGCCCCGTTCCTGGAAGAGTTCAAGACCAGGTTGAATGGGACTCAGCAATCTGGTCTAGCGATAGGTGTCCCTGCCCATGGGGGTTGGAACTAATTGATTTTTGAGGTCCCTTCCAACCCCAAAATTCTATGACTCTATGATTCTTTGTTTCTTGCCATTTCTGTCATGCTGAGAATAGACAGGATTCAACAAAATAAAGCAATTTGTTGTATTTCGGATGGTTGTGGTATTTATTTGCTTCTGACATTTGCCTAGACTCCAAATCCCATTAGTGCTAAACCCACCACACTCATTTAGTAACTAACAGCTGTACTTCTTGCCAAGGCTCTGAGACTTTTTCCTCTTCTGTTGGAAGCAGGGGACCCCAAAAAAGCAGCAGAAGTTTAGAGGCATTTACAACCCCTATTAAAGCAGAGAGATTGTTGAAAATAAGGAATATGCCTATCTGCAGGGGGAAAATAATCTTCATGGATATCCTGAGCATTTGCTTTCCCAAGCACTGCATTTGTGCTGTTACCATGCACATCTTTCAGCATCCATCCCTGTCTATGACTGCAGAATTGCAGACAAAGCAGCCAGAACCAGACTTCTTTCCATGGTGAGTTAATTGAGGAGGAAAGGGCTCATTAGAGTTCACTTTCTGAACCCACACTCAGTAGTAGAGAGTTTCCAAGTGACTCCTTGCAAGCAGCCAGGTTCTGACAGCAATTATATAGTGAGTTTTGACTGAGTAAACAGTCAAGAAAATTTCTGATGTGCCATAAAATTGGAACAGCGAGATAAAACACACAGGCTGAGAGGACTGAAGGGGAAACAGATGCAACCAAGAAGTAGTCTGCAGTAATTTCTCTGATATGTATTAAGTGTATATATACACACACATACACATATTTATGCACCTAATATATCAGTGTATTTAGAAATATAAACATATACATACATATCCATATATACAAATATATATGTATATATGTGTATGTATCCACTCATGTATGTGTATATATCCACTCATATATTTGTATACTTCCATCATCATCATCATGGCTAGGCTTCGCAAACAAAGATTTGGGGAGGGCACTACTCACTCTTGCTGCAAGCGTGCTGGTGACTAAAAAGGCCAATGCGGGATAGGCAAGTCTGGTCACAAAAGGCACAGTGGAAAGTCTCCTTTGGCAATATTGGTGAGGAATGGTTCTTTCTGCATTGTCTTTTCTCCTTGAGACTGCATGAGTTCTCAAAGGAAGCAGCAGAGGCATGAATGGTGTGTCTCCATGAATCCTGACTGGAGGCCAGAGTGGACCATTGATGGCAGCCAATATGGCCAAGGCTAGGGTATTGTTTCAGGGAGTCCTTGTATCTCTTCTTCAGGGCTTCTATTCTGGCAGCCAGTGGCGAGTTCTCCATAGAGCACAATCTTTGGGAGGCAGTGATCCTCCATCCTGGAGATGTGCCCTACCCAGCACAGCTGCATTCTCATCAGCGTGGCCTCAATACTGGTGACCCGTGCCTGTTCAAGAACAGACTCATTGGTCACATAATCAGACCAGTGGATGTCTAGAATTGCATAGAGGCAGCGCTGATGGAAGCGTTCGAGGAGCCGCAGGTGCTGGCAGTAGATGACCCATGATTCAGACCCATATGAAAGAGTAGACAGTACAATTGCTCTGTAGACCCTGACCTTTGTACTTTTCTTCAGGTGTTAACTGCACCAGACTCTTTTATGGAGTTTTCCAAAGGCTCTGTATGCCTTTGCTAACCTGTTGTCTATCTCTTTGTCAGTCTTACTGTCTGAGGAAATTATACTTCCTAGACAGGTGAACTGCTGGACTGACTTAAGCTCTGATTCGCCTATGGTGATGTGGGGATGATAGAAGACTTCCTGAGGTGCAGGTTGGTAGAGAACTTCTGTCTTCTTCAAGCTGACTTGCAGCCCAAAAAGCTCAGCAGCCTCTGCAAAGCAGGATGTTAAGCGCTGCAGAGCTGCTTCTATGCGAGCAACAAGGGCAGCACCGTCACCAAAAGCAGCTCATGGACAAGGTGATTTAGGGTCCTAGTGTGGGCCTTCAGTCACCTTAGGTTGAATAAGCTTCCATCAGTACGATATCGGATGTAGATGCCATTTTCTTCATCAAGGTCTGCCGTGTCTCTTGGGAGCATCGTGCTGAAAAAGATTATGAATAGACTTGGTGCAAGAACGCATCCTTGTTTCACACTGTTGCTTATTGGAAAGGGCTCAGAGAGTGCATCGCCATATCTGACTTGTCCACAGTGATCCTCATGTAGCAGGATGATCATTTTGAGGAACTTGGGGGGACATCTTAAACGTTCCAGGATCTGCCACAGGCCTTTTCTGCTCACAGTGTCAAAAGCTTTGGTGAGGTCAACGAGGTTACATAGAGTCCTTTGTTCTGTTCCCTACACTTCTCTTGCAGTTGTCTAAGAACAAATACCATGTCTATGGTACTCCTATTGGCTCTGAAACCACACTGGCTTTCAGGTAGAAGTTCTTCTACAACAGTGTGTACTAATCTGTTCAGAAATATTCTTGTAAGGATTTTACCAGCAATGGAGAGCAAAGTAATACCTCGGTCATTTGAGCAGTCTGATTTTTCTCCTTTCTTCTTGTACAGGGTGATGATGCCTGCATCACAGAGATCTGATGGTAGTTCACCTTGTTCCCAGCAGTGCACAACAAGCTCATGAAATTTAGCATGGAGTGCTTGACCTCCATGTTTCCAGATTTTGAGTGGAATTTCATCAATCCCAGCTGCCTTGCCAGTTTTCTCCTGCTGTCTGGCCTTAAGGGTCTCTCCCATGGTAGGGGCTATTCCCAGTTCGTTTTTCACTGGTTGTTGTGTAATGTGATGAATTGCTGAGCCTTGGACTTCATGGCTGGCACTGAAGAGAGTGAAAATGTTCAGACCATCGGTTCAGGATGGAGGTTTTATCTGTGAGAAACATTTGGCCATCTGCACTGAGTAGGGGGCTTTGAACCTGGTATGTGGGTCTGTACACTGCTTTCAGGGTCTCATAGAATCCTCTGTGGTCACTGAAATCTGCACATAGTTGTGTCCTTTCTGCTAGGTTGAGCCACTATTTGTTCTGGATGTCTCGAAGTTTCTGTTGGAGCTTACTGCATGCAAGACGAAAGGCGGCTTTTCTTACATGGCAAGATGGCTGAGCAAGGTGTGCTTGGTGAGCAGTTCTCTTCTTCTTCAACAATTCCTGGATCTC
>JAOXXN010000395.1:141295135-141320440 GCA_026770055.1 Myrmophylax atrothorax
GGAGGTCTCCCATCCAAGTACTAACCGGGGCTGACCCTGCTCAGCTTCTGAGATCTGACGGGATCGGGTGTCAGGGAGGCGTAGTCTATGGTTATAAGGTACTACGCACCTGAAGAAAATAGAAATATATTATGAATTAAAGAATTAAAGTAAAATTCATATTTCTACTTTTTGGCTTAAATATTGAAGCATTTTGAATAATATACAGATTATCAGGTTACAGATATTGAGATATGTTTTCTATTCATATTGGACATTTATCCACTCAGAAGATTTTAAAGAGGAACTCTTGGACAGCACACTGAGCACAAACTGGTATTTGAAAAACTATTCAAAATTCATATTCTGTCAACAATCTACAGAAAAAGTCACTGTCATGAAAAAGTGTTTCCAATAGAAAAGCATTTAACAAAAATCATGAAATACAGCTGAGGAGTTCTCAGCTTTTAAAAGGTAAATCAGATTAGTTGCTCCATTAAAGTTTGTAACTGAAATACAAAACAGGCAGGCTTTGTTTTTGCAATTACAGATGAATAATATCTGTGCAGCCAGAAACAATGCAGTCCTATACATCTTGATCATAAATATGGATGTACTTATAATGACCTATTCTCTAATGAATACTTAAACCTCTTCCATCACAATTTGTTTAGCTACACATAAAAGATTGGTACACAGCACAAAGACATTGTAATGTTGTAAAATATGTCTCTAGGAAGCTGTCATCACTACAATTGCATATTTAGGAAAGCATTTTTCAAAGTGCCACATATTGCAACATTTCAGTACCTGTCTGACAAGCCCTAGAACCATGCAGTTATCCTGCAAAGCAAGGTTAGCTGAGCTTTTCATGCTTCCTGGACAAGACAATGCAGGCAAAAGTACTGCTGTGATGAAGGAGGGAGGCCCTGCTGAGAAGTGCTGAATGCCCTCCACTCTCAATAAATTGCAGTTCTATTGAAATTAAAAGGATCAAATCTGTTCTCTTTTATGTGAATGGAAGGGGGGGGTAGGAAAACCACCTGCAGCCAGTAACCAGAGCACAAACTGGTATTTACCAACAATGATTTATCTGCTGTTAACTTCTGACTGCCTGTTCAGCACTGCAAGTGTTCTGTGAATTGGCTTATCTCCCTTGAATGGAGCTATGCTGGAGATGGACCAGAGGAAAATCTGTTCTTCTGGGCAACAAGAAATATTTCTCCAGATCTACTTATGTGGAAACCTGTAACTGAAAGTATTACTCCTTTCTTATATTAAAACTGTGATAGAATTTTTAACTTTCTCAGACATCTGCAAAATTATCTGCTTTAATCAGAAGAAGTTGCCACTTTTTGTAGGTCACATGCTTTTCATTACTTTTATTATTATTGTTAGTCTGTCATTGTCATTTGCTAGATAGGTTCCAATATGCTACTGAGAAGAATTCATGGCTCCAGCCATCTGGGATATTACAAATGCCTCATGGGATGATTTGGAAGCTTTTCTTTTAAATCCAGTTTCCACTTTATTTGTACCCTTTGGAACTGTCTCATGTGCAAGCCCAAATCTGCTATCACACAGACTCTCAAAGTGAGGTTTATGAGCCATGGAAATGTGTGCCTGGTTTTCTAGAAGCTTGGGCTCTGCACAGTTGTGACATTTGGCTGACTGGATGTCCTGGTGTGTCTGACGTTACTTGGGATTCCAGGTCATGATGGTCTTACATGCTAATTATCATGAGGTGCCTAATATTTGATGTCAGATGTGCAAGATTCTGAAGCACTGAGTCAGAGGCTGTTTTTTATTTTCAAAGACAGTAGTGAGTTTGGAGTTCCTAGAGCAAGGACCTTTTGAAAGGCTCAGTTAACAAGGCAAGTTATGCTTAGCATTTCTGAAAATGCCCCTTTGGCAAAAGCAGAAAGCCCATGAAAACAAAGCGCGCTGTCCCTACTTAACCAGCATTTTTAGCTCGGTGACTATGCTTCCACAACATGGAACGAATTTTAGCCTTACCTCTGTGAGAAAATAGTATCCAAACACAAACAGGAAAATAAAGTGCGGTATTGCCCAGCTATTTGTGAGGACTCAGTGTACCTGGAAAGATATTCTGGAGCAGCAGGTGCTGCTGTGGGGTGGCTCAAGGGCTTTGTGACTCACAGAAATGTTTAAGGCACCATTGTTATTACATGGCAGAGAAGCTGCTGAAGCTACCAACAAAAATATATTCTTGCCTACAAAATCCATTCCACATCATTTTAATGAAGAGCAGGTTCTCTATCTTGATTACTACATGACAGAAATAATTCCCTGTGGTCCTGTCCATGAAATGACACAGAGATAGCGCTTTGAATAAAAAAATCCAGCAGGTTTCCATAATGCTTAACAGCCTGATCTGACTGATTGTTATCAAACACATGACAGTTATCAAGAAGATCTGTTGCCACTGAGATGCAGGTTAACAGAAAGTTACAAGTACAGTCTTGTACTTATTTGTATCCTGCTTTGCCTCTTTACTGTGAAAACTGCTGCTCGATAGTTCAATGGCTCCACAGTGTTTGGGGTGTTTTTACTACTGCAAGGAAGACTTCAAAAGATATGCTAGTTAAATTCTGCAGAAGATGAGAAACACTAGCAGACCTATTAACTCTGAACTTCTTAAGTCTGACCAAGGTTTTCCAAGATTCAGAAGTTCATGTATTTTTGTCAGTTATACTAAATCTCAAGGTTTAAAATGTGCCTTCTTTTCCTTAATGTTTTCTTACATTTATTTTAAAAAATTACTCACACCCTCATGAAATTATCTGCTAAATTCCTTTCTTTAACTCAGCTTAGTTAGAAGAAAGTAAAAAGTCACTTAGGACAGTTAAAACACTAACAGACCCAAACAACTTGGGGCTTTAGAGGATTGAATTAGAGGTATGAGTATCTTTTTTTGAACCATCACAATGAGGAGAAGACAGTGGTTTTCTAAGAATATGTATCTTATTAGCCAATGTTTGGAACTCAAAAAAATGGAAGACATAAAGACTACTAGAAATTATGGTTCTCTATTATACACATTGTGAGATATGAGATATGCATATTGACAGTTAAATCTGTCATCTGAGATGCAAATTGTAACATTACAGGAAATCTTCACTGCCAAATTCTTAGAAACTTGAAAACTCATCTAATACCATAACTGATAACTTCTTTGGGGGCATGGTCTTCCAGTTCCTGAAGGGAATCACCATGCAAATAATGTAACTATGACCCAAAGGGCAAAAAAATTGATTTTACCCCTTCCAGATATCAAAGGAACCAGCATGATCCTCACTGCAGCAATACACTGAACATGAAACTATGAAGGTCAACTGCCTCAGCAAGACACTAAATAGACAGATGTTTGCAGTCAGCAACTACTTTTCTGGCAACCAATGTGAGATAGCAGAGATACCACAAAAGAAATAGGAAGATCATTCCTGGAAGTGAGTAACAGATGGAAAGAACCCCAGGACAAGCTGAGTACACAACCAGTACATTTTCTACTGCAGAAATATCAGTTCTTTAGAAATTATGCAGATGTTAGTGGCAGAAGGAGTGGTTAGAGCAATAGCCAGAGACAGCTTAACAGCAGAGCTAAGAGCAGCTGCCCTTCATCTTCTTCCTACCTAGCAACATTTCATTAAGCATTTAAGACTGTCATCTCACTTCCATGCTCCAACAGTACAACTACACAATCCAGCACTTGATAGTCCAGCTGCTTCAGCGACTGCTGTATGGAGGCACTTGAGCCTAGCCAGCAATATTACAATCTGCCAACATGATCTTAAAAAGGTTCACTTTTATCACCTGTGAGACAAAATCTGAGAAATCATACTCAGGAATTTTACCTGAAAGGTTTCTTTTGTTATGTTGTTGTTTGTTAAAGCAGAAATCTTTTGATGACATATGATTCTACTGGAGGCATTATCAGTATTGGCATCCACTTGCAACCCATTCTACATGGCTGAAATCCCCTTTTGAAGGACAGATGATACTAGGGCAATGAGTTCTCAGGCATCAGTGAGTTCTTACAAATATTGTGTGAATGACCTCATCTGTGAGTTTTATCTCTCCACTAAAATGAAGAACAATTTTTCTGGCCTATATTCAGCCACACAGCTTGGTTAATGCCATGGAGACACGCTGTGCCAGGAGACAAGCTTGATTGCTAAGGTCTGTTGGCTTGGTTAGAAAGCTCAACTCATACTGAGTGCAATGATGTGAATTTCAGTGTAAGCACCAAAAACATTTTGATTCTAGGAACTCAGCAATGTGGTCAGACATCATAGTTCTAATATTGGTATTGTAAGAGAAAATAAAGTTGTAAAAGAAGGTACAAATTAAATGGTGCTATAAGGTATCTGAAACATAACCAGAAGAGTTAAAAAACATTATTTGAGAGGAAAACATCTTATAATAAACTGTAGATCAGATCTGAAGATATTCTCAAAACATCTGACTTCAAATAAGTTTTGAAAGTTTAATTAGATGCATTAGCACCCAAGCCACTTGAAGACTTGACTCCTGAAATCACTATGACATTTGAAAAATATCATTCTAAGGATACTAGAGAAACTGTTGCAAGGCTGCTCCTATGCAGCCAGAAGCTAAAAACACCTCAAGGCTAAGATAGAAAAAAGAACATAAAAATATAAAATAAAATTGAGAAAACTTAGTATCCAGTACCTAATCACAAATGGCAACTTTATAACTACAGTACTTCGTGTTTCTTTTAAAGAGCTGACAACTCTGAGAAGGTGCCTTAGGGAAAAAACTCCTATGGGAACTGGTTGCTGAAAGAGCCAATTGCTTTGAAGCACCATCTCAGAACGAACTGGGGGTGATTCTTTGAGATACAGAGAGTCTATGGATTGTGTTCTGTTGGTTGGAATCTACAGTAATGCCAGCAAATGGTTATTCCAATTAAACAGGGAAGCATCAAGTGTTCAACATCATAACATCAGACCAACCTACAGCACTAAGGGGAACCTCATCACACTCCTCTGAGCTGTGCAGTAGAGATACTTGCATGCTTTAAATTGGGCATGTGTATAAGTACTTGTAGGACTGAGGCCAAAGGTTCCAACAGCAGCCAAGGGAATACCTGCCCAACGTCTTCAAGCGAAGGATATTTTTTTTGTAAAAGGATATTTTAACCTTCCGAGGCCATGGACTATGTAGTGGTAATGTGACCTTTAACTTCTCTAGATCAAATGTTTATACAGGTGCTCTCATTTCCTGAAAGAGGAGCAGAGGTTTGAATATTATACAAACACTATTAATTTAAATATTTTTCCCAGTTGCTGTTTCATGCCCTTGAAAATAAATATATTAATCATTTTTACTCAGATCCATGTGCATAGCACAAGATTTTTAAAATGTCTATGGTCATCTGGTGGAAGTTATCACACTGTGTGTATGGGGAGGCACTTTAGTTGCTATCTGGCTTGAATTCTGGAGATTATAACAATGAGAAATTTCAAAGCTCTGAAATTTCCCCTAATAGTTATGAGGAATTCTAGTGCTGCAGTGGCTGCAGATCAAGTGAAAGAAGACCAGAGGTCCTGGGACTGTGTCCTGGGACTGGGATTCCTGTGGTTCATAGCTGAGTTCTGAGACTGATACCAAGGGGGTTTCCTCGTCCCAGTTTGGTGGCAATGTTAACAGTCTCAGGCAGGAACACCAGCTTTTCATGGGAAATATCAGCTACAAAGATCTCTCAATTACTTCCACTCTGCTTGGTTGGAGTTGTCAAAAATGCTGTTTTCCACAAGCTCAGGACAACTCAAAATCCCAGCCAAGATGCTCTTTTTGGACCTGTAGTGCCATGGACTGCTGTGTGGGGTTGCACTGAATGTTATTTGCTGCATTTGTGTTTCCTGTAGATCCATCTAGCTCAAATCTGGAAAATATACAGACATAAAAGCTCTGAAAAATGCAGGTTTCACATCCGCCTATGAGCTCTGAGCCAATTAAATAGTGACATCCAATTCTGGCTGCCACCTTGCCACTTTGGACCGTGTCTCAGACTCTCAGATAGGTGATTTGAAGCAGATGCTTAGAAAAGCACTGTGTGAATCATATAAAACTCATTTGGTGTGCTTTGTTAGCCAGCCAGGTTGCATTGAGACAGATGAGAAATAAGAGTCCTCCAGAAATGGCACCCTGGGAAATTTCTTCCATTTAATTTGTAATCTAGGCCCATTTCTAGAGTGTCTTCCCATATCAGCCTGGAAATATGAAACCTTTGAGTAATGCTTGTAACACACACATGATACTGGAGCATTTGCTGCTCTCCCAAAAGCGCACAAACTAGAGGACGGGACAGAGGATGTTAAAGAATGTTGAGGCTAAACATACCCCACACAAGAGCAAGACACGGGCTTGTTGGGAACAGGTTAGTCTTGATAGAGGGTAGAGCTTTCTGCTTCAACAGCTTCTGATAACATGCCTGTTGTCGGGCAAGGGCTGGAAGTGAGTGGACACAGGTTTCTCCACATCCCTTGATCTCTGATGGGACTGTGAATGTTTTGGAGAGATGCTCTTTTCCTTAGCTCTGTAAAGCCCAGGCTTTCAGGAAATACTACAGCAGCATGGCTGTCTAAAAACAACCTCTGAGGAGAAACCTTAGGGTACTCTATGCTAAAGCCAAATTGCATAGCAAGCATTACAAGTCCATGGAACCTCATGAGACATCCTTTTTAGGAACAGCAGCTGGGTTTCAAATCAACAGGTTTTACCTCAAAGTTACTCAGAGAATTCCAAATGTCACATACATCAGTGGTGTTTGCAGCAGATTTTGTACAAATGACATACCTGTTTACTAGGGAATTATATTATTTTCTCTGAGGATGTCTGAAAAAATGGTAGCAGGTAGTTATCAGGATTTTAGGGTTTAAATTTTAGATATCCAAATGAAAGAGGCTTTGTTTGATACTATAACCTAAGGGGAGGAACTTTGTGGCCAAGAAAGCCAACAGCATCCTAGCTTGTATCAGAAACAGTGCAGCCAGCAGGATTAGAGCAATGATGCCCATTCGAATATGCTAAACTTAATGGACATTCAGATGCAATATCATATTTTAGTTCTTTATTTCCATCTCCTTCTAAAAAGACACATCTGCTGAGACCTTCTCTATGACAACAACTAAGACTGTTGCAAGATGCCTTTTGATAGTATAGTTAATTGTTCCTAGCATTGTCCATTTGATTGATAGAAAGCCAATACTGAAGTTTTTTTCAGGAGACAGAAAAGACCACAGCTTTCTCATTACATGATCATTTGACAGTGTGTCCTTTCTCTCAGCACAAGCAAAGGCAAGGCACTAGAGAAATTACTCAGACAGCTCTCCCTGAACTTATTCAAACAGAGTTCGATCTTGTCAACAGACTATATATACTGAAGGCCTGGTGCTCCTCATCCTGTCATGATGGAGTTTTTATTTGCATGGCTTTCCAAAAGTTACAGTGTCCTAACATTACATTAATGGAGCTTTCTGGAGAGTGTTTATTCACTAACAGCATGCACTAAGTCCTATGAAAGTCACTGATTTTCACAGAGCACATGGTCAGTCTGTAAGTGCACTATGATATAGAGGAGAGCATTAGAAATAATTCAATAATTCATGTCACTTCAAATGAAAGATTTCTCTAACTCAAGACCACCTCTGTGCAGAAAAATCTCCAGCCAAATTCTACTCTCCCCTAGAAAAGAGGTAGAAAAGGGAACTGACTCTTTTGAATGAGACACTTGATGTTTACCTAAATATTCCCCAAGGATAAAAAGGGTTATTTACAGATATTTACAGATTTATTTGAGGATATAAAATCAGCCTTGACTCATCATTTGGGGAAGCACTCTGTTCACAGATACTGCAATTGAGAAACTATTTTGATATGTGCCTGTACTAGATGTGTGATTTTCATGGAATTATTATAAACTCTGATTTAAGACATGCTTTAGTTTTCAAGTTTGTTTCTGAAATCCTTTGAGTTGGATCTGTCTGTGTCCTTGGTTTTAGAAACTGTGCTTCATGACTTCAGATCTCTTCTTAATTGATTCACACTTCTTTTTGTGTGTGAGCACAATGACAGAGTCAGAGCTCCACAAGCACAGGAACTTCCATGTATGTGAACTGAGGATAGACTGATTTGTCATGTATCACTCTGGGCCATCAGCCTAAGTCTAAGCATGGTAAAGTAAATTTAAAAAGAGTGAAGGGCATCTGCTATTTGAATCTCATCCACAAGAGATGTGGGGTCCTGTGCCTTCACTACCACAGATGGAGAATTTGCCCTGCCTGGAAAAAAGAAATAACCAGTGGGAGCTGAGGGGGTTGTGGGTCAGCCCAAATCCTTGTCCACTAGGGCTGGTAGGGCTTTGACATTTCACCTCCATGGCAATGATGGCACAGATTGATAACAGGCTACAAAAGGGACCAAAGAAAACAAAGATTGCTGAGAGGTACTCAGACAAGGACATGTTTGAGAACAAATGAGCCTGGTTGGGTGGCAGCCATGTAAAGCAACCTGAGGAATATACATCAAGGATTGTACCACTTCACCCAAAGTGTAGCATTCAGAAATCATGAATAGGAAAATATTCATTATCACTCTTACAATGGCTCCTCCTGCGCTTTTGGAAACTGTAAAATTTTTTTAAAAAATATCCCCAAACCCAGTAAGCAGTTCCTAGTACAAGATTACATCCTTTTTGAATATCCATAATATGATGCTCAGGTTTCCTACTGACATCCCTGGATGCAGGCAGGGAAGGCAGTTTCATCTACTTACATTCTCCCAAAACAGGCCATCACTGATGTTTACCACCTTTTTCTATGCCCTTTCCCCTGTCTTGGGCAGGGGCATCACTAGGCATGCCAGAATCCATCTTCTGTGGGGTGAGCCCAGAACCCTGGTACTTCCACCACTTCCTGGTAGAGCCACAGCAGGAGATCTTCATGCCAGAACACTCAATTTTTAATTCTCTTTCAAAGCCTTGTGTTATACTGTGTCTTCGGAAGATCTGCAGGACCTATAGAGCCTGGTCTCTTTGCTGCTATGATGCTGAACACTGCCACCACAGATTCCTCAAGCCCCTTCTACAAACTTTGAAGCTTCTCTGCCTGCCTCCTTCATCACCTCACTTCCAGGGATAGCAACCCCCTTCCGATTCTTTTAGAGTCACTGCTGTTTCCCCTGACAAATCACAAAATCAGAGAACATGCTGAGTTGAAAGGGACTTACAAGAATCATCAAGTCCAACCCTGAGCCATGCAGGGGACCATTCCCAAGGGTCACACCATGAGCCCAAGATATTCACCCAAATGCCTCTTGAACTCTGTCAGGCTTAGTGCTGTGACCACTTCCCTGGGAAGCCTGTTCCAGCACCCAATCACCCTCTGGGTAAAGAACCCCTTTCTAATATCCAGCCTAGACCTCCCCCAACACAACTTCAGGCCATTTGCTTGGGTCCTGTCACTGGTCCCCCAGAGAAGAGAGCAGTGCCTGCCCCTCCTCTTCCCACCATGAGGAAGTTGTAGACTGCAGTGAGGTCTTCCCTCAGTCTTCTCTTCTCCAGGCTGAATAGACCAAGTGACCTTAGCCACTATTCATACAGCTTCTCTTCCAGGCCCTTCACCATCTTTGGTGCCCTTCCTTGGACACTCTCTAATGGCTTAATGTCTTTCTTATATTGCAGTGACCAAAATTGCCCCAATATTCAAGGTGAGGTTGCCGCAGTGCAGAGCAGAGCAGGACAATCCCCTCCCTCAACCTGCTGGTGATGCTTTGCCTGATGCCTCCCAGGACACGGTTGTCCCTCCTGGCTGCCAGGGCACTGCTGACTCATGTTCAACTGGCCATTGACCAGGACACATAGGTCCCTTTCCATGGCACTGCCTTCCAGCATCCCATTCCCCAGCCGGTATGAACATCCAGGGTTGTCCCATCCCAGGTGCAAAATCCAGCACTTGCCCTTGTTGAACTTCCTATGGCTGGTGATTGCCCAGTCATCTAATTTGTTGAGGTCTCTCTGCAGGGCCTCCCTGCCTTGGAGGGAGTCAACAGCTCCTCCCAGTTTTGTGCCATCAGCAAACTTGCTTAGTATCCCTTCCAGTCCTGTGTCCAAATCATTTAGGAAGATGTTGAAGAGCACATGGCCCAAGATGGAGCTCTGTGGAACCCCACTACTGACAGGACACCAGTCTGATGTCACCCCAGTCACTATTACCCTCTGTGCTAGAACCATGAGCCAAATGCTCACCCACCACATTATGTGTTTGTCCAGCTGTGTGCTGGACATTTTGTCCAGAAGGATTCTGTGAGAGATAGTGTTGAAAGGTTTACTGAAATCCCAAAAGATTACATCAACTGGCTTCCCTTGATCAACTAGGTGGGCTACCTCATCATAAAAGGAAATCAGGTTGGATAAGTAGGACTTTCCTCCCATGCTGGCTGTGACCAAGGACTGTTATCTTTCAGGTGTTTTTCAATACTCCCCAGAATAATCTTCTTCATAACTTTATCACAACTCACTGAAGTGACACTGACAGGCCTGTAGTTTCCAGGGTCCTCCTTCTTGTCCTTCTTGAAAACTGGAACAACATTCACTAGCTTCCAGTCAGCTGGAACCTCACTGTATTCCCAAGACCACTCCAAAATCATTGAGAGGGGTTTTGTGATGACATCATCTAGTTCTTTGAGGATTATGGGATGAATCCAACCAGGCCCCATAGATTTGTAGGAACCCAGTTGGAGCAGCAGATCCCACACAATTTCAGAGTGAAACCCCAGTGACTGGGATTTCATCATTCTCACAGTCATGGTTGTCCAGCCTGGGGCATTGAGATCCCCTTGGTCCATCATTCATACTGAAGACAGAGGCAAATAGAGAATTAAACACCTCTGAAAAACTCCCCCCAAATTTCTGTCCAGCTCCAACACCAGTTGAGCTTTAGCCACATGAATTTTCTAGCTACAGCAGCAAGCAATATGTCTGAATTATTCCTGGGTCACTTGACCTTGCCTCCACTAGGCATACACCTTCCTTTTTTGTCTTATCTCCAAGATCCCAGCTCAGCCAAGCCGGCCTTCTGCCTCACCTGCTTGATTTCTGACGTTTGGGAATTGCCTGCTCCTGTGTCCTCAGGAGGTGATGTTTGAAAAATTACCAGCACTGATGGACCCCCCCAGCACCTGCAAAAACATTTTTCCAGGGGTCCTTATTTACTAATCCCCTAAGCAGCCTAAAGTCTGCCCTCCTCATGTCCAGAGTGGACATTTTGCTGGCACGTTTCCTCATGTCAACAGAGATTTTGTACTCCATCACTTCATGCTCACTGTGGCCAAGAAAGCCACCAATCTCCATGTTACTCACGTGATTCATTCTGTTGATAAGCAGCTGATCAAGGAGAGTATGCTCTCAAATACCAACAACTCATTGCTAACACTGCTAAAGTATCCTACAACCCCTTTCTGGTTTTCCTTTTTTTTTTTCCTTCTTCTTTCTCATTTTGAACTGGGAGCACTTCATGCCTGCAGTCGGCAGGGACAAAGGGGGAGGCAGCAGGGCAGGAAGGGGAGAGGGTCAGGGAACATCTGTTTCACATTTAACCTGGAACAAAACTTTTTCATCATGCTTCTCCAGCCTCGCTTGTATATTGATTCAATTACTAGGCTCTGCTAGTGCAAGAGATTTATATTAAAGCCTCATACAAATCTATTGTGTTTTGTCACACAACAGTACTGAATCAATTACAAACGTACTCTACGTGATCCCACTCAGTCGTACATGATGGCTCGGGAGAAGCTGATCAACCACAACTCTGGATGGGCTTTGCTTATTTCCAGGAAGGTGTGACACACCTGGCTAATATTTGCTAGCAGGAAAATGATGTCCTGGGCATGTCATCCTCACTGTCCCCTGGGTCCCACCTTGCCCAGGTTTGCCTCATTAAAGGTTTGCCCTGGTTGGAGTAATGAGGCTGGACACATATGTCCAAAAGCCAGGGCTCAGGTCTCAGCAGCTGTCCAGGGATAACAGTCGCTCAGAAGTGCAAAGGAATAGTGATGTGAAGTGACCCTTTCCTCAGCAGTGGGGAAAGTTGGCCAGCGCAATCACAACACACAAATGGGAAAAGGCACTTGGGGCTGGTCGATACTTGGGGAAGAGAAGTGCAGAAGCAACAGGATCCACAATCCTCCAAGTGCCTTTTCCCCTAAGAAATCAGCTTCCAAGTAGGGAAGCAAAATGGCAATTGCTCTTTGCAGAACACGTCCCTTACAAAAAGTCAGTTTGTTGCTTACACCAAAGGTCAGTTCCTGTCTTAGCCACTGACTTCATATGTAACCACAGCAAGAACTTCCTAAGCCAGTATTTCAAATATGGGTGATAATTTCGGATACTACTATAATTTCTTGGCCCTCAACACAAGTTTTCTGTAGAAAAGCACCAGAACTGGAGATATCTTGAATTAAAGAAAGTTTTATAAGTGCTTAAATCTACCAATTCCTTTTGCAGGAAACAAAACATGCAGGAAACTGTATGATACTTTATAGATTGCATTACCTTTTCTATACAATACAATCAATAAATTTAGCCCCTAGAAAGCTTCCAAAGTGCCCAGAAAACCCTGCACAAAAAACAGAGGAGCCAGAGGCAGGTTGCTGTAACTGTGTCAGACATGTAGATGCTCCTCACTTATCCACTGGTCTCCTACATTTTCTTCACAGACACTGTGCCTCTTTCCAGCACCTGTCTTTCAAAATCTTCCTGATGGTGCTGTAACCACCAGCCATTTCCTCTCTGAGTCCATGTATGCCAGTTCCCAGGTACATGCAGCTCCCTGGGCAGGCAGTGCCTCCCTCCATGTAGGCTTTCAGGCAGAACTGTGGCTAAGATTATGAGGTCTCTTGCAAGCCAGATTTTGTTTTTAATAAGTAAGCACATCCTGAGAGGACTCTTGAGGTACTAATGTACCTCAACAGTAATATTAATGATATTGTATCTGACCAAAGTAGACTTTTCAAATGAGTTCAAGCAGTCCATTTAACAGCCTTATTCTTTATTACTTTCAGTAAGGAGCCTGAAAGAGCAAAGTGAGGGTTATTCAAGATAAATACCTCTTTTGTCAGACTGAGTCCGCATTCCAACAGCTCCTTCCTGCCTCAGTTCACCTGTTCCTTCAGTGGAATAGAGGAACAGAGTAAAGTCACTATCACAAAAACTGATGCAGTAAAGCAGATACCCAAGGACTTAACCCACATACGGACATGGCTCATAACTCCTCAGCAGAACTTTGTTCTGTGGATAAAAGATAATAGAACCCAGTACCACTGGGAAAGGTGGAAACTGAAGAGATGGAGTCTTTAGTCCCCAGAGATTCTGAGCTAAAACTAGCAGAGCTCTTTCAAAGCCAGACTATTACTAGCTGTGTTTAGAGCTCTTACAATGAGCTTTAGCTAATTTTGAGCTTTTTGGAGATCCTTTTATACAAGCAACATGCAAAAAAAGGCAGCAGCTGTGTGCCACCCTGTGTGTGCTGCAAGCCAGCCGGATGCAGGCCAGCTGCAGCCCAGAAGCCCTATAGCCACATTATCCTAATGCTGGCGCTGAGTTATTATACCTTATTTCTCAGCAGGGCTTTATTGCTTCAGGTTGAGCATCCTGTTAATGTGGCTGCTCAGCTTCCTGCTCTGTCTCCAGCTGGCAGAGAGCATGGCCAAAGCAGGCGCTGCCCTGAGGCTGCTAGAGTGGATGTGCATGCCCTGGAGGTCCCCACCTGCAGGGGCATCCTCATAGCAGACCTGAGGAATGAGGGTGGCATGTTGCCCCATGCAGGCAACACTGGCAAACTTCCTTGTGGGAAACACCCTGAATTATACCTTGTGTGGTTTCCAGTGAAGTTTGCATCACCAGAAGCTTATACATGCTCTTCAGTTCCCTGAGTGAAGTCTAGATCTGGTACTTCTGCACCCCTGAACACAAACAAACACCACTGGGTCATGGTTATCCACCAAAACAATTTCTGTCTTCATTCACAACACACCCTAAAAGACAAGTTTCTTGTCATCAGATATTTAGAGTGGGTATTACCATCACCAAGGAATGAAATTTCCTTTAAAATTCAGGAAAATGTGGCCCAGCATCAAGCTTTCTCATTCAGCCTTCCATGATAGCAGTGTGAAAGGCAGTAATAGCAGAAATAAGATTTCTGAGTTCAGAATTTCTGACAAACAGATCTGAAGCTACTCAAAGGAGTCTTACTGGTATTTTGCCCACTTCTATAACCAGTGTCCATGAGTTTATTTTTCACCACTTTCTGTACATCTGTTTAAAATGAAAAGCCTTTGTTGGAAAACCATGTGTCATAAGTTGACATCTTAACACTATGGAGACCACCCCTTTTCAAGTCAAATAATTTCAAAAGTTTATACTCACACAAAAAGAAGACAGAAATATGATCAGGGAAATCCGCTTTTATTAGTTGCTGCTTGATTAACTTCAGTTGAAGGGGATCTGCACTCCAGCAATTTGTAGGTTTTCACTGATTAGATTTGGTCATTTTCCTTTCTACCCGAGTTACGTTGTTCTACTGTGTAAGAAATGTGAATTTACCATAGGATTAATTTCACATTCCATGTGTCCAAATAATATTTTGTAATTAACACTTCAAAATAATTAGAACTGGTGGCAGAACTTTCACAATTCTTGAGACCAGACAACAACTTACACTGACAGCAGAAAAATTTAAAAAAAGAAAAAGTAAAATAATTTTTTTTTCTTAGAGGACATGATATGGAGATGTAGAGACAAATGCAAAGCAGAGTGGGTGGTGCCCTGGAAGAATCAAATGCCCAGAGCAGTCTGAGCACAAACAATTTGGCCTGAGGATCAGGGACCATGTCATGGAGGGGAATTATTTAGCAGAATTTATGTAGGTGATGTTTCCAGGCTGAGGACACAAATCACTCTTGAAGCAAAACCTGTTTTCACTCTAAAAACTTTGTGTGCCAAATGAAGTATAAGGATCATCCACATGTTGTCTTTTGACCATCACTACCTTCAGCCTCTTCCTCCTGGCCACAATGTATCCAGTCTCTGAGAGGTACCATAAACCAGTTCTACACAGACTCTGTGGCAATTTTGCCTGTTGTGTATCACAGAGATATGATTTTACACATTAAGAGCATATAAACCTCACAAAACCAGGCAATACAATCTCACTTTGGCAGATGTGATACTAACATCCAGACCCGTTGCACCAGGTGTTTGGAGTTTCCTAACAAAACTCCTCTGATAGCTTTAAAAGTATCAGAGGAGTTAAGGCATTCCTGACTATTGGAGGCTGTACAGCACTTTCTTAAAAATTGTTCTGCACAAGAGAGTCAAAAGGTTTAACAGAGCCCAGACAGCCCATCAGGAATCACAAGGCAGTTTCAGAAGCCAACACTGCACAGGGAAAGTTCACAGGCACTACCCAGGCAGCCACCTCCTTACCCTTCTGTGTCCAGATACTCTTTTACACTTGAGTCATACACAGGGGAGAGGAGAGGGAGAAAACAGAATCTGTGCCCAAGGTTGAACTCATTTCTTCAAGGTTTGTGAGGGTGTTTTCACCAATAGATCACCACACCCTCCCCACATGAAAGCACTGTACAGAAACCAATGTCAGTAACTTTTGGCCCTGGGCTGACATAGCATTTTGCTCTTTCTCTGATGTGATGTGAATAAGCAAAGAAAGGTGTTGAACTGAAATGCCTCAGACACTGCAGCATGTAGCATAACAAGGCACCCTTTTCTGTGTGCTATGATATGCTCTGACATATGGTACTGAATGTACTTGATTATTGCATAAACTCTGTTAATTTCTGGGAATCAGTAAGGAAGCAGACTTCCAGCTAAGCTCCTTATCCTTATATACCCCCTGGAGCCAGCCACTTCAGTAACATTTTTCAGCAATACCATAATGAAGGAGTCTCTTATTTGAGCCACTGCACTGCCCTCACTATTTTCCCTCACGACTTACTTGCCTCCAATAAAATCCCTCTCTGGGGAGAGAGACAAAAGATAAAAAGGGAAAGCCAAGAGGTGTACCATTTTCCCAGTCTGAATCCCACTTACTCTGGATGCCACTTATGGACTCAAGCAGATCATCCCAAGCTGTGCTCTGCTCATTTCTTTGTAACTGTGCAGTGAAGATGCCAGAACAGGCAAAGACCACCCTCAAGGCATGGGAACACTATTTGTAGGCCACCTTAACCAGGTCTCAGTGTAAAGCTGATGAGCTAATGGGCTGGGCTGGGCTGGCAGTCTCTCCTACATCCAGGTGGCTGTGGCTTTTCCCTAACTAGCTGCGTGCTCCGGTCCCCCTAAAGCTCTGAATACCACACCTACAGGTGTGTTGCCTCTTCAGCAAAGGAGCCAGGGCTGGGCAGTGGCCTCCAGGGTTGACTTGATGTGAGTCACATCACTATCTCACCTCCCTTTACTGCCCTTTGTTCTGTCTTGTGACCAAACCTCTTTATGGCCTTCCTCATGGAAGATGTGCAAGAGAGATGTTGTATTACAGGCAGAAGAAATAATTTCTGATGCAGTAATAAAGCAATGGGTTTTTAAGTGGTTTAATGGGTAAACCTAAAACTGTTAGTGTCTCCCAAAGATTGAAAATTTAACAATTAACCCCACTAGCTCAAGGACATGAGGTCTCTGCACATATTCTGGTTCCTGTAGTACTAGAGGATTATAACAATTTTGTCCTTATGAACTCCCTCAACTTTTCACAACCTTCCCTAAAGACCTTAGACCTCAAACCATCAAGAAGGAGGGAGCAGAAAAATTATCACAGGTAAGATATCAAGACCCAACTGAAGAGAGATATCTGATGCCACTGCTTCTGAGAACAAGTGGTGAAAACTCAAAAACTAACAGCAACTTTATTTTCCTGGCAGAATTTTTTCTATTCTAATCTCCTCTCCCATGTTGTTCCTCAATTTCTGTCTCCCACTGACAGTGTTCTCCTGATGCATGTCCTTGTTCTTGGTGTTTCCATCCTCCTGCCCTTTGCCTGCCAGACACCAGGAACCAAAAGTACATATATAACTTCACTGAATTGATGAAAGAAGTGTCTGGACGTAGTAAGACAGGCACCTGACACCTTGGTGACATCCGTTGGGCTCACTTTATAGCGGGCACTGCTGTATGCTCAGACCAGGAGGTGTTTAAGGCAGGGACTATGTCTTCTGAAATTTGCACAGAGGTGCAAGGTCTTTGGTTAGTGTGAACATTAAATAAGAGCCTTGTACTGGAAAACATTCCCACCTGGAAATGTTCAAAGAAAAGCCTCCTTGTACAAGTGAAAATCCTGCTTGGTGCATAGGAAGTTTATTTAACAGAGGTTGGCAACTGAAGCAAATCATTGTGCAAGAACAAGCAGAGACTTCCCATTTCTGTCCACTTTCCCTCCCACAGATGAATCCACTAACACATACCTACTGTTTTAACAGCCTGGGATAGGCAACGAGATGAGGTCTTTTCTGCATGCAGAAATGATCCTGCAACCTTCAGAAATGTGAAGTATCAGCCCTGAAGAGAAAACAATGGAAATGTTAATGCAATGGACCCACATCTGTCATTCAAACCATATGTGATGCACTACAATTTCCAACAAAGACTGATACAAGACCATAGGGTAATAAATTTTTAGTATTAGTTATTTTTTGAAGATCATAATAATTTGTTTTACTACCCTTTCATTTCTATAGGTTTCCAACAGCAATCTATTTCTTACCAGTCCTATGTGAGAGCTGTAAAGAAGAATTGAAGGAGAAAGCAATAGGTTGTCTCACTGAACTCACAGTAATTAGAACTTAAGCAAAAAATATTAACTCTTCTCTGTGTCTCTTACCCCTCCCAGTAGTGGCCATACATATCAAACATTAAAGAGACTCTGTTTACACAATTGCATTTGCTCACAGACATTACATCTACTACAAAAAGAATAAATCCTAGGAAAAGAAAGCAGTACTTTAAGTCTCCTGTGATGTCTTGCTTCTTGAGTCTCTGAATTTCTGGTTTCACCATGTGCAAAATAAGATACATGCCCTCTTACTGCAAATTGCTATGAGATGTATGGATGAAAAGTGCTTTATATGTACTCCTGACTATGGGCAGTTTGTTTGTTCCCTTAATAACCAGTCCCCTCAATGAAGAGATTTTTATTAAGATCAACAGGAGAGCAGGGTGCAGGGGGAAGGCATTTAAATTGGAGTAGGATTTTTAAAAGTGAAATTATTCCATGCTCCTGTAATATAACATCTAGCAAAAGAAACATTATTTCAACAGGTGCATTTTATATATCACATGCACGTGCACTTTCCCTGCTTGAAGTCCCTCTAGTGAAATTCACCTGGGCAGCAAATGAGCCTGTAAAGTTACATTATTAATTTTCAGGCTAGTGTTCCCATTTAGATAATCAGCGTCATGCCTTTGCAATTTACTCAATGAAGCCGATTCAGCAAAATTGCTTTTTTTACAGCATGTGTATCCCATATGTGAAGGCTGGATCTATCCTTTCATTCCAGCATAGTAAGTAAGAACATGCTGTCAAGAAGATGTAAATGTAAGGCTTACACTAATCATCCATGATGCACCATCTAAGGATTTGACTAGAAGCTGAGTTTGTTTTATATATTTATGTGCTGTGTTTCGGCACATGTTAGAGCCTATATAATAAAGCAACACGGTGCTCATGATCAGACATGGTGCAAGTTGGACGGTACATGCAGGTTTCATGTACCACCATCAAAGGAGAATCCACAGTGTGCTTCCACTGCCTTGCTATGTCTGGACTGACATGCAGTGGAGAAAGCATGGGGAATATGCAGCACAAAGCAGGTATCCTGTGGGACAGAACAGGGCATTTCCAGCAACTGTTGTTCAACTGATTTGGGGGTAATTAGTCACAAACAGGGCCCACAGAATGAAAGATGGCTTAAATAGGTGGAACCACAGAATCAGAGAATATGCTCAGTTGGAAGGGACCCACAAGGATCATTGAGTCCAACTCCTGGCCTGGCACAGGACCTTCCCCAAGACTCACACCATGAGTCCAAGAGCATTGTCCAAACACTTCTCGAACTCTGTCAGGCTTGGTGCTGTGACCACTTCTTGGGGGAGCCTGTTCTAGTGCCCAACCACCTCCTGGGTGAAGAACCTGTCTTACCAAACACACAGTGCTTGATAGTTAGTCATGGACTATATGAGTCATGGTGGACACAGGGTGCATGCCTGTAGTCTGGTCTTCAAATCCTCAGAACTCTTGACTTAAGTTCAGTCATTTAAATGTAGATGTGCAGATAAAACCCACCCTCTGGATGTCCTTCACACTGTAGAGAGTGTATGCCAAGAAATACAAACACATACAATACAGATACACCCAGCTTATTGGAGACATTTCAACTTTATGATAGTATAAATTAATCTCTAAAGGAGCCTCATAGTCTTCACTGACTACAGCAAAAACTTTGATTGGTTAAACTTTTATATGGATTAAGTTAGTCAGGATGAAACACACAACAAGTCATATTCACTGGAAAAATCTTGATACCAGCATAACTTCACTTCACCTGAATACAAATTTCCAGTCATGTGGATCCAGGGGGAAGACAGGCCTGCAGGACAGACAAAACTTCAGTGGTGCTTGTTTAGTGGAAAGTGAGAACCAACTTCAGACCAGCTGAATCATGAATAGAATACTCTATTTCATCAAAGACAATATAGTGGAAAATCACTTTAATTACTACTGACTATGTAGAATGTTCATGAAAAGTCTTGAAAAAATGTCCATGTCTTATTTGCTAATTACTGTTCACTGGGTATCTCATACGGGGAAGCAGCATCTGATCCCAGAATGAAAACAAAACAAAACAAAACAAACAGCCCCCCAAAACAAACAAAACATGACAATAACAAACAAACAAACAAACAAAACAACTTATTATAATTTATTTTGTCCAAACCAAAAAATGACAGAAATGGAATCTCCAGGGACAGCCTGTATGAAGAGGTTACAAATAGCACTTTGCCCTGCAAGGATGATATCATTATTTCTGTCAGAATTACTAAAACACCAACATGTATTTCCTGGATCATGGATATATGGTCTTTGTACTTGCAGACTCATATGGTCTTAGAGATATATGGTCTTTGTACTTGCAGACTCATTTTCCCACAGAACTTCATGAACTGAAGAGTAAACCTTCATTACACTGTAGCAGCCAACAGCTTTTCTTTCTTTTACAGTATTTTGTAAAAGCCTCTCAGTTCTTCATGTTAATATCCTTCCCTACATTTTCTGACATTACATCTGAAATACATTAAAGAATTATTCAAAATTTGGATAGACAAATGCAACAGAACCATTACATTTAAACATTTTTGATCTCAAATGTTTAACAGACCACTACAACCTCACATCTACATACCAGACAGTCCCGCAAGAGAGTATTTCTCTTAGATCCGTTTATGAACTTCATCGTGAAAAATGCATTATATCATTTATATTTACACTTGACTTGGTGCTCAGAAATATATCTCTATAGATATTTTACAGATTTAACTGTTGTGAGATGTGAGTATGCATCAGTTTGATTTACTGTATTCTGAATCAGCATTCAAGAATCTGAAATAACATAATTGGAAGAAAAAATTTAGAGTAATTTACCCACTTCAAAAACTGATCCCACAAATTTTAATTCTAAAATCTCCTTCTCAAGAGCTCCTAGTATAAACTCCCTTAATAGATTTCTTTGTTTGTCATCAGAGATATCCCAATTCAAGTTGGAGCTGTGCAGTCCAACAGATGACAACCAGCCCTGGGATCAGAGGCCAGAAAACCCGATCCAGGAACAGGATCAGCATATACAGTGATTTCCTGATCACAGTGCAGACCTCCAGATCTGTGAACAGGAGGGAGAAAGAGGAAGCTTCTGTCAGGTATGGTGCAGCACGGGTAATAGATGAATTTTCTGGTGTCAGTTTCCAACAAGTAACTTGGTAACTGCTCCTGATTTTATCAGTGAATTTGCTGAGCCAGGTAAAATCTCTCCCAGTCATGATCTGACATAAATTCACATACTATAGATCTTTTCTAATCTGTCATACATAGGCAATCCAAGCTATCTAGTCCAAACTAGACACTCCAATCAGGAAGGTTCAGATTAGATATTAGGAACAATTTTTTTGCTGAATGAGTGGTTAGGCATTGGAATATGTTGCCCAGGGAGGTGGTGAAATAATCATCTGTGGAAGTATTCAAGAGACATCTGGATGTGGCACTTGAGGATACAGTTTAGGGGTGATTATAGTGGTGCTCGGTTGATTGTTGAGATGATCTTGAACATCTCTTCCATCCGGGATGACTGTGTGATTTTTTTGCTCATTTGCTACGCAACAGAGTTCTGGCAAACCAAACGATGAGGATTTTATTATTCATTACCAAGACAGGTTAAAAAAATTAGTGATAAAATTAGCATACAACAAAGCTGCAAATTTATTGTCCTATGCAATATGGATTTCCGCTGTTTATGCTTCTTGAGGAGTAAGCTTCTGGAGTTCAAGCCCCTTCATCGTGGTGGAACAAAAGGCTCTGAGACAGATGATAAAAGCAATCCTAACCACTCCATATTTCAGCTTCTGTGGCCCTCCCTTTATATTGGCAAATGGAATTGAGACTGGAGGACCACCACATTTCAAAATCAAAAACTATTCAAACCACAAAGTGGCTCAAAAAATAGCTTGTATTCTGGTGGAAGGAGAGGACCTACCACCTCTACAGCAGCTCACTTCTGAAGATAGAATCATTTTATTGCTCACAAAGCTAGATAAAACCACAAAAACTATATAAATTAGAAGGCTGGTTTTGCTTCAGTAATCACTTTGTGACCTGCTACAGTGTGTACTTGACAAGAAATTAATCTATATTTGTAGAAGTCCATTGCCTTGACAGATCCATTTTTGCACGTTTGTACTTGCCTGCATTTGTGATGACCCAGTCTTGAACAGCCCAAACAACATCGCATAGCAAAATATGTGCCTCAAAATACATTCCACCTCATGGGAGAATACAGTGGTGACACAAAATACAGTGATGAGGCTTCCATGGTTTTTATCTATATCCTTAATTCTAAAGAAAGTTGAAAAGACAAAAGACTGATGCAGGAAAAATGGATTCATCATCATCTTGAGCTTCATGCATATCACTCTCAACACAACAACTGCAATACAGAAGAAAAACTATGTGTTCTTTGCTCCCACACTCAAGGAAATACTCATATGAAGAAGATACTGATGTAGTATTCCTTCAGCAGCTGCTAGCATGGAATACACCCTCCTCATCTGGCACAGCTGTAATACCTCCTCACTCTTAATTCACAATGAAATTTGAGAATAAAAGTGGCTCAGACTAAGCGGAAGAATTTTCAATACATTAGTGCTGTTCTCTGTGGTTTAAAAGACATGAAAAATGAGAAAGACATGAGTTAGGTCTTGGAATTGAAAGGCATCATTGGTCAGAATGGCATAGACATCTCTAAATGCAAAAAGGATTTCCAGTTTGGACACTATTTTCACACTACACACTGCAACAATTTTAAGTATCTTATATCATCTATGCCTACTAGCAATCTGAAATCCCTGAATAATCACTCCTCCTTTTGGCAGCAAAACTCCAATAGGAGGATATCAAGAATACAGAACTTGACTGGCATTTCAGGGCTCCTAGAGGAGTCCAAAGATGAAGAGAAGAAAGCTCTGAAGTCAACTCTTGGATAGTGATAAGCTGGACACTTCAAAGCTCACTCAGCTGTAGAAAGGATGTTTACAAATTAAGGCTGACTAAGGTCAAGGACACCTGCTAGTAAAAAAATGTGTAGATGAGGAATCTAGTGGAGCCTCCCTGCTGTGCTTATAAAGTCACAGAACACATTCTGCTCATTTGCACAAAATTAGCTTAGTTCTCTTATGTTTCCTGTTGTCCCATGACAGACTATAAAAAAATTGCTAATAGTTACATAAATAACATCCATTTTTCTACAGGTGATAAAAATTCTGTTTACCCTCTGCAATTGCCAAGGTGTTTTAGTTGGATTTGGATAAATGCTTGTTTGCAACATTAGCGATTCCCCTGGGGGAATCCAGCCTAGAAAATTGTTAATTGTATTTTTTGCTCCAAGTCACAAACCACTCCTTGTGCTTTTATTTACTTTTTTCATTCAGAATTGTTACTTCAGAAATGCAGCACTGCAAGACTTTTACCTGTATAAATAATAAACTCTAGCCTAGATACTGGTGTACTTAGTTTTGCACTGATGCAACTAAAACTCTAATTCAATAGGGTGTGATTCTTCCGCTTTTAAGCTTAAAAAGATAAAAACTAATGAACCAATTACAAGGAGATAAGAAGGATATGAATTTGCAGTGCACTCTGCAGTAATGGGTTACGTACATAATCTCACCTCTCGAGCAATTTTCCCAATTTATTTCCTTTAGGTAATGTACTACCACATATCTCATAGAGAAATATTAGATGGTTCTGGTTCTTTTTTAAAACATCAAAGAGACTTCACCTTTCTTTCCCCAATGGTTTTGTGTAGAGTCCTCTTGAACTGTCCTGCTTTGAGCTGACATAATTTTCCTCATAGTAGCTGGTATGGGGCTGTGGTTTAGATTTTTGCTGGAAGCAATGTTGATAATACAAGGATGTCTTAGTCATTGCTGAGCAGTGCTTAATAAAGAGTCCAGGCCTTTCCTCACACTGTTCTGCCAGTGAGTGGGTTGGGGATGCACATGGTTTTGGCAGGGTGGACAACAGGAAAGCTGGCCTTAATCAACCCAAGGAATACTCCATACCACATGGCATCATCCTCAGCATATAAAGATGGGGAAAGAAGAAGGAAAAGGAGGACATTCAGAATGATGGCATTTGTCTTCCCAAGTCACCATCACACATGATGGAGCCCTGCTTTCCTGGATGATGAATGAACTGGATGAACACCTGCCTGTCAATGGGAAGTGGTAAATTAATTCCTTGTTTTCCTTTGCTTGTGTGCGTAGATTTTGCTTTCCCTATTAAACTCTTCACAGGAATCCCCTCCAGTTTTGCAGTATCAAGCCTCAAACACAGAATTTCAGAAATGGACACTATAGCACATATGCTGCTGCCTACCTGAAGTCTGAACACTTTTCTGTGTTATGAGTTGAGCATGAAAAGTGGTATCACCTAAAATTACTAGACACTTTTGAAAAAATTAGCCCTAATGACTGATTCTTTTTCAGCATGCTCTAATGTGCATTACTAGTGTCTCATCTGAACTCATTAGTCACATTGGTTTCAGTGGAAATAGAATCAGATCTTCGTGTTCTGGCCTTAAACTCTTCATAAAAAAAATTCGTATTGCATTAAAGAAGTTGCCACACACTGGAGATTTTTTTTTAAAAAAGGAATAAGAAGGAGAAACTCTCTTGACCTTCCTGTTTCAGTTTACTTTAACTGGTAACCATAGTGGAAATAAACTAAATAAGCAGCAAAAACAAATACTCTTTCTCCCGTCACCTAAACAACTGCTGTGTTCTCAGGGTTTTCAAGGAAAGGAATATATGTGATTAGCCCAGCTAACACAGCTGTAGAGACATAGACAGGTTTTTGGACATGTGAGCTGTTTGTTCTTTATGAAAGCTGGAAAGTCTGTGTTAATTCCCTCCATCCTTCAGCATCTGCAAGGAGTTGTGAACTCCCTGTGTTAATCTCTCAACTATTGATACTTTCTCTGTTAAAATGTAGAGCGATTGTACAGCTACCAAATGTGGCATCCAAAGTGGGAATTTGGGAGAGGAATCTGGAATGCAAAGGGTATCTTCAGGACAGGAAGGAGGAGAGACTCTGCACTTTGGGACAAAATTTTTGATTATAAATCAGTGCATTATCAAAAAAGTGTGTGATTTGATTTGTCACATAAGGAATGCAGTGACCATCCTGGGAAGGGACTCATACAATGAGAGTCAGCCTACTGTTTAGTATAGCCATAACATCTTAAAATTCAAGTTGCAAAGTTCTCACCCGATGAAGTGAGGCACAAGCCACAAAAAGCCCTGTCGACTGCCTTTATCTAACCTGGCTTTGCTTTAGCTATGTGTCTTGGTTTGAGCTGGCAAACTGCCAACCGACCAAGACAGAGTAAAAGAGTTCTTCCCCCCTCCCAACCAGCCAAGAGAAAAGGAAGGAGAGAGAGGGAAAAAAACCC
>JAOXXN010000395.1:141320510-141333672 GCA_026770055.1 Myrmophylax atrothorax
AGTCACCTGACAATTCCAGGCCTAGTCTGGCCCCCAAAACCTAAATTTAGGCCCACCTAGGTGAACCCATAACATCTATGACTCCTGGTTGAGCCTTCAGTTCCTGTGGCTCCAGTTGCACCCTTACCTCCTGGGAAACCCATTCCCTCTCCAGCACTGGCCACAGAATCCACCAACACACAGCCAGAACACCAGCATCCTAAAACAACCCACAAAGTAGACATGATGAAGAGCTCACAAATGACTACTGACATATCTCCCCACAGCATCCTTCAAGCATACTGACATATTGGTCAGGCACAGAACAAAAACAGGGTTTTTTCAGGGTGAGTGAGATTTGGACTCCAGAGTTTAACTTGGGTATGTTGTTACTCTTTCTAGCTTACTGAATCACAAACGATGATGACCATTTAGCTGGTAAACTCAGCAGTGCATGGACGAGTTGATTTTCAGGCAGCTAAATTGTGTCATTTCTCATCAGTCAACAATTCACCAGTGACCAAGATTTCTAACATCAGGTCTGTGCTCACTGCATAGCTGCATGCTAGAAGATGAAAACGTGTGGCATTTTTTACCACATTACACATCTGGAAACTCAAAGTTAACCTACATTTGGACACTTTGAACTGAAAAATAAACAAAATCAACTGTGGCTTCATGAAGCCTTAGAAAGAGCTATGGCTTGAGAACAGCTGTGCTTTACTTTCATTGCTTTCTGATACACTACAATAAATTACATCTCATTTACAAGGAAGTTACTCCTCTGTTACATCAGTCAGGGTAATCTACTTCACTGTGTGTTTGTTGAATTATTTGTGGTGCATCACAAAGCTGCTGACCTGAGAAACCTCACAACCTCATCATCAAACACAACTAATGGCTGTGTCCTGCAAATGGTGCAGAGCAATTAGTGGTGGGTCACTGTGGTAGTTTTGGCTTCAGTTTTAGCTAGGCTTCAATTTAGCAGGCCCAGAGAATCTGACATAGATTAGACGGGACAAGCATCACCTGACTTAAGCAACCAAAGAGATATTTTGTATCATCTGACATCACAAGAAGTATAAAAAGAGAGGGAGGTAGAGCTTCAGCCTCTTTTTGGTCTTCGCCTTAGACCCGTAAGGATGCACTGCCCTGCCTCTACTGAGATTAGGCCTTGCTGCCATCCCCTCTGTGTTATCTAGGGAGGTGAACACTTTCTTGTTAATTTTTAATTTTTCTCCTCTCTTGCTGGTGGGAGTTTTCTCTGGAAGAATTGTTGGGGGGGGTTGTGGGTTTTAGGCGGTTGGAATCTGTATTATTTGGTTACGTGACTTGTTAGAGTTATTATTTATTTTTCACATTTGTATATATATGTGTTATATCATATTCTGTTTTTAATTTTCTTTTCTTCTGTGTAAATATAAAAACTTTGCCATTTTAAAGTTCCCCTTCGGGGGGAGGGGAATCCCTCTCTCTCTTCCCTCCCTTTCCCTAGGAGGGAATACTCTGTCAGACTATTGGGCAGTTGGCACTTTGCCAAACTAAACCAAAACAGTCACTCACCACTCTGACCTCAGTATGGTTGTAGGCACAGAAGACTCTGTTGGGTGCTACTTGCAAATCCGTGTTGCAGCCCCTCTGCTCCAGGCACATCCCAGCATCCCAGTACATCCCACCACTCCTTATCATGTGCCAGTGCTGTGCTAATTAAACCAGGAAAAAATGTACCTCACTGGAAAATATTGTCCTGGAATAGTATTGAAACTCTTTGTCATGCATCTTGCAATTGCTTTAAAGTGCCTTATCCTATTTAAAGCCTGTCCTAAGGCTCACAAAACCATTGAACAGGTAACACTTGGCAGAAAGGGGCTTCAAATCTGACAGGCATGACTGCCTTACTGCTGGCCACAATACTTCAGGGAGGGAGGGAGGAAGGGAGGGAAGGAAGAAGGAAGAAAGGGAGGGAGGAAGGAAGGAAGGGAGGCAGGCAGGCAGGAAGGCAGGGAAGGGAGACAGGCAGGAAGGCAGGGGAGGCAGGCAGGAAGGTAGGCACAGAAGGCAAGGAAAGCAGGGAAGGCAGGCAGGCATGCTGGCAGGAAAGCAGGAAGGAAGAAAGAAAGCAAGCAAGCATTCCAAAGCTGCTTCTTTACTTAGCATTTTAACACTATAGCAGCAACCATCTCCCTTTGAATGTAGTATTTGTTCTAACTTATGCTTTCTCATATGCTGAGGAAACAAAGTCTGCTTCAAGAAGAGAGCTGAGATACAAAGGGTGAAGAGGGATTTCATCAGCAGAAAAAATATGAAACAATTGAAGAAATTACTCAAACTTTTTTGCATTTTTGCCCTTTGGGATTTTACGAGCAGTGAATTAAAGCCCCTCTTAAGGAACTCAGGCTGTGTAACAGAGCCTGTAGACCGCACAGAAAGAGACACCCAAACATTAGCACTTCACCATTTATCACTCACTGGGTAGGCTGTGGAGGTTACTTCAGTTTACTGGGAACTCATGAAGGGATCTCCAGCACACTTAGTCTCTACCCCAGGACTATGTTTATGTAGTAATTATAGCCATGACAGCTAATTGAGTTTCTCCAATCAATCACACTGGAAGTTTTGTTTGTTTTCCTGTGCTAAAGAACAGGAAGGTTTTACCCTTCTCTAAACAGTGAGAAAGAAATGAAGAATATTTTTCAGGCACAAGTTGAAGATTATTATTGAACAAGAGTTCAATTAGCAAAAGTCCTACCTACTTTAAGTCTGTATGCGATGACACTGAGTTCTAGCTGCACTTTAGAGCAGATAAGGAGAAAAAAATTTGTAACAGAAATCACTTCCCCTTCAGTTGATACATAGAGAGGTAAAATAGATGTTGTAAAGTCACTCTACAAGCTGGAAATTATTGCTGCATCTCTTGAGTAGTGCTCTCTAATTATTATTAGGCCATACAAGCTCCAGCATCAGACAAGAACCATACACCTGATTGCAGCAAGGAGTATCCAGGCTTGGTTGCCACAACAGAGAGAAAGAATCTATTTCTTCAGAGATATCACAGCAAGGGTAGGAGGCCCTGAGATAAGGAGATGTGTTTTGTCCCTCTGCTGTGCCCTGCCATGTTAATTAGTGACTCTGAGGGCTGACTAAATAAAAGGTGTCATAAGGCTGGGACATGCTCTAAGCCTACACATACACAACTCAAGTTAGTCACTGTTTTGAGTTACTGGTCTTTGGGACAAGACAAATACTCATTGCTTCACTCAGTGGAGTCACACTTCTCTTCTCATGCAAATAGCAACGTAGACCATGTCAAGTTTTCTGCTGTTACAGTTTAAATTCATTTTTCTTTTATTTGTCTATTCAGTGCCATAACTTCTTACTACATGAAATTAAAGTTTTGAAAACAGTTCCTATCTACTTTTATTCTACTTTTTATAAAATATAAATAGACACAGTACATCCAAAACACTCCATGTCACTGTTCTCTGCACATCAGACTGGCTCTGAATCTGATAAATCTGTCAGGAACTATGCCCATGCAGTCCCTCCTACCTCAGAGGAGGGGAATCGAGTAAACAATCTGGTTTCCACTTCTGTGCTAACAGATTCCTGAACAAGTAGCCATGGAAGCATACCTTAAGCAGAGAAAACTCAGGCCCAATAATGAGACTGACTGACCTTTCACAGGCCACATAAAAGTCATTTATGCTTCCATTTGCCAAGGTGTCATGAACCACAGCCCTAAATCATCATCATGTACAAGACAGCCTATCAAGTCCTTTCCCACTTTATTGTAGGCCTTTCAAATAAAGTTGTGTATATAGACTCTTTTGCTACTTTATTTGGGGAAGGTTGAATAGCAAGTCCTACCCTTTCTGCACTGGGCACTGGTCAAAGACTTCTTTATTACAGTTCATCAGAATTTGTTGAATTTAAAACTTATATTAAAAATGTCATTGTTTTTTGGTGTGGTAACATCTCTGTAACACAGATTTGTTTCTTGGTGGAGCAAATGTTGGCTTTGCAGGACATTAAACATTAAAAAACCCCAAAATATTTGATCAGAAAGACATATTGCTAAAGGGTTTGGATTATCTCTGGTCCAGTGATTTAAAACATAAATTCAGTACTGCATTGATCATGATTATTACTTCATTCTTGACAAAATCTCTATTTAATGTGAACTTTTCTCTACATGTTCTGTACATCTACCACTGAGATGCAAACAGAAAAACTGCAGACACAGTGACTGAAACAAAATCCAAGACCTCATCTATGTTCAGATCCAAACTCTTGCTTCGAACTATTAAAAACACAGAAAATACAAGTTACTTGAAATGTGCAGAGTTTATATTTAATCCTTTTTATCCTAATCCCCACTGAGCACAATAATAAGGGTGATCTTCTGTAGGCAGGCAGGCAGCAGGGTCTTTGATGGCAAGTGAGTTATAAATCAACAACAAATCACAGATGTTAAGGTTGTATCTTCCCTAGGAAAAAAAAAAGATATATTTTTACCTTGAATTAGCTACCACAATGTTAAGCCTTAATGAAGACAAAGTAGTTGATAGCTTTCACAGAGGTTAGTGGGTCAAAGTAACCCTGAGGCTGCCCTAGGTTTTAATCAGATCTGCCAACATCTATCAGAATTAAACTTTCTTCTGTAAGATTTTACCTCATCTTAGTATACTAAGCCCTCTGTCTTGATTAAAAAATGAAAATGAAATCTTAAGTGCAAGGAAAACACGAGGTGTGTTGACAGTTCAAATGAAGGGTAGGAAGGATAGGGAGAAACAATGGGAAAACAAGGTGGAATAGGGAGTTTTACTGGCATTAGGGAATAAAAGCAAAAAAACCCCAATACAAAGTAGATTTAAAATACTACGTATAAGCAAGGAAGAGTAGGTAACACGTTTAGCTGGCTGTGAAATACTTATATTGCAGGATCAAAGAAAATACAATAAAGCATCTACTGAACTTTTCTGAAATCTTTGATCTCTTCTTTTACAGAACAATACAGACAGATAGAAAGACTTTATTTCACACAGATATTGTTTTCTAAAGGGAACACATAACAGGGGGAAACATTGTGTATATGACCATATCACATTATCCTTCTACTCCTAACTGCTCTATTAGGACTGATAGGAGAACCTACGCTACAAACATCCACAGGCTTGGTAACAATTTTCTGGTCATTTGGTTGTGTTTTCAGATTGTGCTTCTTTCTTCTATAACTCCTTGCCACAAGCAGACACTTTTAGATTAATTTAATAAAAGTTTTTGCTAAAACACACAGCTTGTTTTGGTAGGGAAAATATCCCCAAGGAATAACATTTAAAATGTACATATTCACAAGGACTGCTTCAGGTCTCTCAAAGTTTAACATTTAAGCAGGGTAAAAGAAGAGGGGACAAACCAACTTTCTCTGTGGTGTGCCCTTCATTATTTACTCAGCTATACTTATCCACTTGCATTCTCTTGTCTTCAGATCAATTCACTGTGTTGAGTGAGTCAGGAACCAGGGAAAGTGATGTATTAACTCTGAGACCTTTGTCTGCTCCTAGCTGGTCCATCTCAGCAGTGAGACCCCAGGGTTTTGATGGGAGTATTGATATGAATTGCATTCCAGAACAGAGCCAAAACTAAAGTGATGTGCTATGTCAGTCCTAAATTGTTCTAAACAGGCTTCAGCAGTGGCCAACAACTTCAGATGGGAAGGAAGTCTGCTCTTTGAGTGGGTGCAACCTAGTATAAAGACTGAACAGCATCCTATCCTAGGACAATGGCTGGATACTGATTTAACTTTGAGTTCGTTTCTCATTCAGCAACAAGAAAGTCACACAGATCCACAGTAAGCTTGGAAATTAGCTTTTTGTTTCATGGTGCCCCAAGGTTTGTCAGTAAGATGAGTGAAGAGTGGGTGATTTAATAAGTCAGAAATCAGGGAAATTACAGTACTGACTCTGGAGTATCCATCAGCTCTTGGCTGATTGCATGTCTGGAGCTTCTCAGACTTTATGTTTGATGACGGAAAATTGATTTCTAATATTTCCCAGAATAGAAAATTGTGCATCCCCTATGGGGAAGGTATTTCTGTTAAAAAGAGCAAAGAGGCAAAGACCTTTACAGAGGGGCCACTAAAAAGTTAACATTCCCTCCAATTTTATACATGCAATACATTCATTGCCTGTAAATGCCACTGTGTCACAATCTTCACCTTGCTCCATGAGCAGTGTATGTTATGGCACTGCTGGACTTCTAACTCAGATGTGTTAAAACTCTGGACGAGTGCACACCTTTTGTTCCATTTTAGGACATCTCAAGTGTAGGACTGGGTCACAAAGGCAAAAGTAAATGTTGAAAGCTGAGATCTGCAGAACTCAAGCACACTGCAGACTGATAATGAATAGACAAATGGTACTATTTGCTCAGAGAGCTGAGGTTCTGACTTCATTGGAAACACAGAGTGGTTAAGCAAAACCATTTTTCTGCATAAGATATAGTTCCCTTAAAACTGCACCATTCTCCCTCTCCTTCTGCAACAGACAATCTCCATTTTTCTTTCATCTTTTCTTGCATTACCTGTCTCAACTGAAGGCCTACTGTGAGCACACAATGCTCTTCACTTTATCATTAGGTTCTCACAGCAGTACCACAGTTCACATTTTCTCTTCCACAAACTGTTCTTCACAATGAGCGTTCTGGAGGTTTCTGTGCTCTGCCTCCACTTGAATAATTATCAATGCATGCTAAAAGGTAAATGTGACAGTAGCAGCTCTGTAGCAGAGCTGGTTGCGTCTCACAGCATTTATACAGTACCAAGTACAAAATTTCATTACCATTTGAATAGTTCATAAGCTTCATCCATCAGTTAACTTACTGATCATATACTTTCAGAGCTGGAAAATATCCAATTCTTTGTCTAATCAAAGTCCCTTCCTATTATGTCTTTGTTGACACTCAAGCGTTGCATTAGCTTAGACACTATATGGAATAAAATGACATGATCCCTAACTGCATGATTAAGTTTAATCCATAAACACTGATGGTAATGACTACCAGGTTGCCATGTTCTTGTTTGAAGTATGATGGCTAAAACTTTGTTTTCTCCTTACAAAAACAAAAACCACTTTTAATTTCCTGGGATAACATGGAATAAATCCATGATCCATCCAATACAATTTGAGCATTTTAGCTTTCTCAGAAGTTCTGATTCTTGGAAAATGTGATGTTCGTATGGCTCTGTTTAATAAGGAAGAACTAATTTTCCTTTTCACTGACTGTTTTGAATCTTTGCAATTCCAGAGTGGCCATCTGAGTCCATTATATTCTTTCCCTAAAATTGTGCAACATAATCACTTGTACTAAATGCTCTGATATTCCTTAAAATGCTTGTGGCTATTTTGTCATAGGTTCTGTATGTAACAATGCAGAGTAATCCTCTTTTCTAGATACATGCACAGAGAGAATTAGATCTTAATAAATTAGTAATAAATACAACGTAGTCCAGGAAAAGTAGCAATATATGAGACCAGTATTATAGATATTTCCAAACCGAAACATTATGCAGCTAGGAAAAGTTCTAATTAGATGTTTATACAGGGTTGAAAACAGAACTGGAAATAAACTAGGCTAATCACACACCTCAGTGAGATCCCTCTGAAGCCTTATTTAAATTAATTAAAATACAGTTTCAGAGGAAGTACAAATGCAACTAGTTATTAACTATCTAGGGCTTTTGTTAGCTCTTAGCTTCTCACATTTCCCTACACAAGGATCAAAGAAAGACTCTGTATGTGTGAAGGAGTCCAGCATGTGTAATCTATTATAGCTATGACACAATTTTTTCTCCTGTTTGCAGTGCAGCAGTTCCTGCAAAGGAAATTAGGACATACCCACAGGACTTCAAGTAGGGGTGGATTGACAGGCATGAATCCATTCCTGAGTGCAAGCATGGAGGACTTCTTTCTGACTGAGTCCTTACACATCTGTGATTTTCATTTTAGCCAAGGTACATGACACTCATGAGTGGCCAGAATAATGTCCAACTCACCACTAGCAAGCTGGCAAACAGGTGAACCCACAGAAGAAATGCCATTCATTGTTCAGCAAGCATTTTGTAGGAAAATCAGTGTGTCCAGAACAACACATGTAGGAGTAACAGATGATATAGAGCAAAGGCAGACCCTGGTGAGATTATTAAGTCAGTGAGTGAGTGATTTCCTTGTGCTGCATTCATTCCAAGTACACACATCTTTTTCCTTTTTTTTTTCAGACATAGACCACACTCATTTTCACAAGAGAATGAACATTAATTTATTACTGGCCAAAGTAGATTGGGAGCAAATACTTTTGACTGTTACAAGTATTTTGCATTATAATGCCTCTGTGGTGTAGACTTCCTCTACTTCAATGGGTTAGTAAACTTTGTTCCACAGAAAGAAAACATTAATCATTACAGTTTGTCCTGAGTTTCTCTTCAGTTATTTACCTGTAAGGCAAAAGAAAAATGTCCTAATTAAAAAAGAAATTATTAAGAAGGGTTAATGGTCTTTTCCTGAACCGCTGAAGGACCAGAAATAATTCTTTGCTCTATTCCCTTCTTCTGTTCTACCACACTAAGAGTTCATAAAGTACCCAGTACATGTAGGTGTCATTCCAACAATCCTCTGCTAAGCTGTGAATTTATGTTGCTTCTTTGTTTCTCAGCAGGCAAGATATTAAGAATACCTAAAAGGTCTCAGTGCTGTCCATCTGTGACTCCTCACTGTCACTTGTCAGCTGTGTTCAGAATATACCCCAAAGAGCAGGAGTTCTGAACACCAAATCCCTGCCATACGGGGTTAATTGGAAAAATGCCTCATAAGTTGATCAAAAGCTGAAAAACATTAAGAGCAATTTGTTCTTTTCAACAGAAATAAGCTTATGAGCATTTTTGCTTTGATGGTTTCCAATAGGCATAAAACACAACCTTGTAGCAAGTCCCTCTCCTAATGCACTTCTTTTGCACACAGGGCCTCAGTCAGACAATAGAGCAATACCTGGTTGGTGGCCAAGCACTGTAATATGAACTGATGGAAAAGAGAGATTGGACCTGATGTGTACCATTATTCATAAAAGCAAGTGCCCCATTGGCAGCACTGCAGAAAGGGATGCTATGTGTGCATTACCAAAGTAAATGTGGGAATGGGTGAAGACAGACGTGAACTACCCAGGCCCTGACTGAAGCTGGTCAGATGGAAATCAAACCCAGCCTAGAAGCTTTTTACCTAACTTCATATGGATTCTGTTCTCCTGATAATATATCCTGCCTCTCAGCACAGTTTATTACCTCACATGCAGCTCCTACTACACAACTCACATGAGTGCAGTAGCTCAGGTTTGCCTTTAGACACATCCACTGGCTGCAAGAAAGAGAAGGAAAATTAGTAGATATGATCATATATATATATATATTTAGATCTAGAAGACATACAAATCAAAGAGTAGGAACATATCTATGGTAGAGACTGCTAATGTCAAGCATTTTCACTGCAAACATCAGAACCACCTTTGTAAAAATATACATATTTCTCTTTTTTCCTTATTTCTTGGGCTCAAAGCTCTTCCAGAGTCTATCTGCTCGGACTGTAAGAACTTCTTTTCACTCCCAATTTAAATAGCTGCATGGGCCATTTATATCCCAATGCTTTTATAAACCATTTTAATTCTTGTGGGTTTGGATTCAGTTAATTCAATTGGTGAATTTCTGCCAATACTTACTTCAAGGATGGAGAATCTTCCTGCCTTATGGCAAACACAAATAAAGAATTAACAGTTAGAACCTACTTTAAAGAGTTAACAGATTTATTTGAAAGTCAGACGACGGACACAGATAGTTTGGAGAGGGTGAAGAAACTGTGGGCAGCATCAGGCAGTGTGATAGTCACCAGCAGTCTACTCCTGGCTGCATTTTTGTAATGACCAGACCTGAACAAGAACTTGAAACAGGGAAAAGGGTCAGACACTAGAGTTTTTGGAAGCATTTCAGTTGAGGGTGGGAAGGGGAGAGAGGGCTGGAGAGCAGGAGGAAAATGCAGAGACTATCTGTATTTGAAAATAAAATTATCTGGACTTGGTTGACTGTATACCCTGGCCTTGCTAGACAAAAAATCTGACTTCTCAGCAAAAGAGATTGTACCCAATGAAGGTGGCATAAGAGCTTGAAAATCAAAGTCTGGAGGAGAGAAGAGAGAGTCAGTGGGCAAATGCTTATGATAATGTGGCCAAAGAAGATGGGAATGTGAGAAAGGGACTACAAAGCTTTCAACCTCCAGAAATACTCTGTGGCTTCATCACTGAGCAGATGCCCTCCCCATAGTTTACCAGGCCTGAGCTGGGGATCCATTAAGATTCAGTGAGAAAAACATCATTTACTAAATCAATAGCAATGTTTTTGATTGTGTTTCTGTTTCTTGGGAAATCCCACTACAGACACAGAAAAGGCTCAACGCTATGAAGCCTGACGTGACCCAGTCCTGCCATGGAACGTCTATAAAACATACTATTTCTTTTGTCTGGCTCTGTGTTTATTTGTCTCTCAGTAATTTAAGGGTTTTTTAAAACAAAAGCAATTTATCTAAATTACTGTTGTGACTATAGTCTGATCTTCCCATTATTCCTACACCCTCTGGAGCGGTTAGTGGTGAAATTTCCTCCTGCTTTATAAATCAATAAATTATTTAGACAAGATATCACTTTGAAGTGCCAGTATTTGACTGTGAGAAGCATAATAGACAGCCCACAGACAAGCAGAATACTCCTTTACCTGCATGACTTTCTAGCAAGCCAGAGTAAAGTCACATAATTTCTATCAAACGTATTCATCTGAATAATAGTTATCCTTTCTTTAACTAGCTGGAGAGACAAAGTGTGCATTGCCCTGTGACATGCTTCTGAGAATTGGCAGAGGAAAACTAACTTTCCACCAGAGATCCCAGGCCTTTGGACAGAGTAGCTTGAATATGACTAAAAGGATTGCAAAATCTTTAAACAGAGACCTACAAAGCATACAATATACCCTCTTCTTGCATCTACTATAGCAATTAATGCCAATAAGTATAAACTAATTGTTAACATCTGTGTTAAGTGAGAGCAGTAAAGCTCCATTTGCTCTCCCGCAGTTTCAGAGGATAAAGCTGTACTTCAACTTCAAATACCCTGGAAGAGAAGACCAGAAAAACACTGGAAACAAAAAACAAAACCAGGCTTTGCACTACTGTTTTTTATTATGACTCCATATTAACAGACCTTTAGCAAATATCGAAAAAGGCTTTATATTTTCATTTCAGTTACATATTTCTTCCTCACTGAAATGGTAGGTCAGTGCAAAAAAATTAGAAAAAGTTTCTTTAACTGTGACCCAGAGATTAGTGATTTCAGATCCCTGCCTAGGAGACCATGCAGTTACCAAGACACTAAATTGGGCAGCAGTGATCCATTTCTCATTTACCACAAAGGCAAATTTCGTAAGTATGATGTAATCACCTAAGAAGTGGAGCAATGTCACCTCTCCAATCTGTGTTTAGCCCTAGGAATGCTTCAAGCAGTGCAAAGTTGCCAGCTAGTCACACACTGTGAGAGCTGTCTGCTTAGGGCAATGGCAGAATAGCACAAGAAAGGAGGCTCTGGTTTGAAAGAGGACTAGGAGTTTACCTTAATTCTATACTTTGTAAAGTATGTCCCATTTTGCTTGGAAAAGGTGAGCTTCAAAAGGTATTTCTGCAATTAGGAGAAGGTAGTTATGAGGTATGTGACTTTCATTTGCAAGATGAATCCACACTCAGAAAGCAAAGAAACTTGTGAATAGAGACAACAGTCAGTGATGCACTGCAAAAGCATCTCTACCAAATCTTTCTTCACGTTTGTACAACTACGTTGGCATTAATTTCTGGGCAACATATCAGGTTGTTTGAGCCAGCATATTATTCCTAACCACACTTCTAAAACATCTTTACAGAGGAGATAATTATGGGATGAAACTGAGTCAATTTTTAACTGTTTTGGTGTTTTAGGACTCAACAGGTGCAAGCAGTAGTAAGACTTTGATTTTTTTTCTGTACTGGTATTTGCTTGGTTTAAACATTTCAGGAATCATAATCAATGAAATGGTTGTTTCTTTCCAGTGATGCTTTAATACCAGTTCAAAGTCACCAACAATATCCCTACCTAATGCCAATGAAGGTTTCCAGGAACTGTGATTCCCAGCAGCAACCACATCTTCACTGCCAGACATGAACTTCTCTTGTGCCCTTCCACATTTAAGCCATTGTAACTGCCTGCTTTTTTGTTTCATTTGCTTGATTATTGCAACTGTTAAACCCGATGGCAAAAATGTAGTAACGTGCATAAAGCTATAAGGTTTTAGTATGAAATTAGAAAATTGTATTTACCCTCATTGTGAGCCAGAAATGCTAAATTCTACTTTAAAAGTTGATTTGTTTTCCCTCCATGACCTCTTTCTCGTGGTTTCTTTTAGAAAAGTGTATTCAATATATTTTTAAGTCCTCTCCAAAACAGTGCACTAAAAAAAATGGGTCATGTGGTTTTTAATTGGAATTGCTTAAACAGATGAAACAGCAACTTTCTGTAGGGCTCCACAGCTGGACACTCATCACATTCACTCAAGTGCTAGTTCCACCCTTATGTTAGTCCAAGATTATAAGCAAGCTTTTTGGTTTTAGCCTGAACCCAAATGTCACAAGTACAGTAGTAAAATGAAAAAATAGTCATAGCATATGCTGACTGATGTTGTGAACCTCCTCACTTATTAGGAGCTTTAATAAGGCTCATTTCCTCTAATACAAAGTGAAACAAATGGCTAGGTGCGTTACATTCATGGCCTGGTTGTAAATCTAATTAGGCTCTGCCATTGATCAGCCAGTACCATGCAAACTTTCTATGTTTTGATTGCACCTCAAGTTTCAGGGGATGTCTCTTTCATTTTTCTCTACAGCTCCCTGACCCACACAACTGGTCATCCACCACATTGGACTATCCCATCAGAAACCTTGAACATGCATGGAAGTTGGGAGCTAAACTAACCAAATAATCTGGATGGCACATGCAAACAAATCCGGATGGGACAGACCAGTGCACAGAGTAAGAGTGTTTGCACGAACCCTCAGTCCTACATAGATTTCCT
>JAOXXN010000395.1:141351958-141371643 GCA_026770055.1 Myrmophylax atrothorax
AAGTGGATGCTGCAGATGCAAAAACAATATACAATGAAACAGGCAGGTCCCTGAAGACAGTCTACAATATGTAAAAGGGCATTATAGAATGCACTGGACAAACTTTTCAAAAGAGGTACATGAAATAAGGCTTTCAAATTCAGATTTCAGCAACAGAAAAAGTCAACTACAACAAACCAGACTTTACCTTGCCAGGTCTTTCTTGAATGACATTCTGTCTTGGGTTGAGCTGGCAAACTGCCAGCTGCCCAAGTACAGAGTTAGAGCTTCTTTCCCTCACTGAGAAAAGGGAGGAAAGGGAAAAAAACCTCTCAAACTAGGTTTATGCTGAAACTAACTATATATATTTATACGGAAAAGAGAAAATTAATACCCCAATATAACACACACTTACACAAGTTAGAAATAACAAGAAATAACTTCCCACTCCCCACCAAAAAGAGATTCTATCACTCTAGATCTATAAGCACTCTAAAAGACACCCAGTAAGAAACAGAAAGTACAACAACCAAATGTTTCTACTTCCCTGAATTCAAACAAAATGCAAGTAGTGGCAGCAGCAAGGCCTACTCCAGCAAGACAGCAGCTGCATGTCCTGTCCCTACTTCAGTCATGATGGAACTAAACCAACACCTCCTACTTCTGCACTCATATCTTAGGTTTGCGTCATCTGCTATGAAATATCTCCCTGGTTACTTAGTCAGGCGATACCTGTTTCTCCCAATCCACACAGACTCCTTGAGCCTGCTAATCTGAGGCCTAGCTAAAACCACTACACATTCTTATTTAGAATCATAGAATTGTTTAGGTTGGAAAAAACCCTTGGGATCTTTGAGTACCACCATTAAACCAACACTGCCGAGTCCACCACTAAACATTGTCCCTAAGTGCCACATCTACACGTCTTTTAAATATCTCCAAGGATGGGGATGACATCACTGGGCAGTTTGTTCCAATGCCTGATCACCCTTTCAGTGGTGAAATTTTTCCTGATATCCAATCTGAACCTTTAAGGCAGGCGTGGAAAGCAATAAACTCTCCCCTGAGCCTTCTCTTCTCTAGGCTAAGCAACCTCAGCTCTTCCAGCCACTCCTCAAGAGACTTGCTCTCTCTCTGTATGTACATTGGCATTGCACAGCCTAACATTAATTACACATCTGAAGAAACAAATTCTTGACCTCACAGTGTTCTAAATACAGATTGGCCAACTAGCAGTATGTAAAGAATGCAGTGGGTTTAGGACATAATGACACTTGTAGGAAGAAAGCTCTGTGGTGTCACAGGAAAAAGAAATAGATGGATTCATTGGCATTTTGGCAACCACAGTTCCACTATGAAACTTTGCTTCTTGAAGGCAAAATTTCAGTTTTGAGAGGAAGCCAAAGCAGCCATTTTTACTACATTATGAGAATATTATAATGTGATTAGGAGGACAGTTTTCAGTATATATGCAGTACATGAGCTGTGCTGAATACATATATATATATATAAATATATATATATATAAGCACACACACCTGTATTAGAATCTAACTAGCAGGAGCTGAGTAGTTCTATGTGGAATAAAACAGTGGAAGAGACCTTTTCTTTTCCCTTGACAATGAGTCAGTGGGAAAAAAAGTGCCCCTGCCTCCCCATGCATATTTCCATGGTCTCCATGGTGGATCCCACTGCAGCTCCTCAATTGTTGGATCTTGTATTGGATCTGAGCAGTGTCTTTGGAGAGACTGCACAGAGCAGAGCTGCTCTGCCAGAGTCCTGGAAATAGAGCAATGGGAAGGACTCTCATCTCAGACTACCACAAGAGATCTCTGAGATCTTTCTTACCTGCAAGACTGCCTCAGTCTGTGTTTTCAAGATTTTCACATAATGTGCCACTTATTCTGTTTGTATCCCTTGGATTTTCACTGAGTTATTTTATTTCAGGTAGTTGTCATAGGACTTTGTTTCTTTGGTTGTGTTGTTGTTGTTTTGTTTTATTAACCCAGAGCAGAGTTAAAAGTAGAATTTTGAGTCAGGGCTTCCAGCATGGTGCTGCTGCTTTCCAGAAAAAGAGACTCTTTGGGTAATGTTAGCAACTCTAAATGTCACCAGGTGCACCTCTCAGAAGCCCTGTGCCATGTCAAGTACATGCCCTGATTCCTGGGTCCTATCTGCCACACAGTGACCTTGATTTTATAGAGGTTGGGCACAAATATTCAAGATGTTCTTTGCAGTTCAGAGGGCTGAAAAATGGACCATGTGTAACATGAAATTAGGTGGGGGTCTCTGTTGCCAGAATAAAAGCCACGTCTAAATGAGTCCTGGGCTGTAACTATTTCTAAAGGGAATTTTTTTGATGCTGTATTTTGCAGTCATGTTGTACATCACGATGGGTAAATGTGTGGATCGAGCTTTCAGAGAATCTAATGGTAAGTCTGTTAAGAACCAATTTAAGGTGCTTACTCCTAACTTTGTAAATCTAATCTCTTTGGGTGCACATTGCCGTAAATATACCCTGGAAAGCACTGTTCCAGTGCCAAGGGAGGATAAAGACAGATTTGAAGATTCCAGCTGGTTTACAGTGTGCAGCTAAGTAATTTTTTTTTACAGAAATCTGAGTTATATGAGCATTTTTCTCTGAAAATATCTGAACCTTTCAGTTTTTCCATAATAAAACAATAATTTTTTTTGAGAAAAGAAGGATTCTGGTTTGGGTTCTTCCTCTTTTGGGGATGCAAATAGTTAAATTTTTAGCTGTTTAAAGGGAAAATAGAAAGATTTTCCCATCATCACTAGAAAACATGACTAGTTCAGGAGAGACCCTTACATCTGAGCAGAAAACAGACTGGATCAGTGGTGCCTCTTGGGACCAAAAGGAGAACCCTGTGGAGGTGGCCCTGTTATTGAAGGTGGGTTTAGCAATATTTTAAAGACTCAAGAGTCATAGAGGTCTGGGCACTCTGTGGTACTTACGAGAGGCACAAATTTCCCTTTGATGGGATCTGGGTTTGTTATCAAAGGTTGAATATCAGCTGTCCCTTTCTATTCATACACCTTGAGTTGCAAGGCTCACCTGCTTTCACCCAGTGTGGGGAACAGAGAGTAGGGACATCATATACAGGTTACACAGCCTCTCCACATACAGGCTCTCAAAATGATTGAAGAGATTTACACCTCTCCTCCCCATCACTCCTCTGTGCAGCAACGGACTTCCTGGCTGGAGGACTATAAGCATTTGGATTTATGAGTTCAAACTAAAGCAAATCTTATCCCTAACTTGCAAGGTCCACATATTGAAACAAACATTATTTTTAATGAATCTCTAAAGTTCCTTCAGTTCCTCTGAGTTGCACAAAAATAACTATTTGACAAACTCCTTGTGAATCAGAAATAGAACAATCTGCCAGATTGTATACTGTACCATGAAGAGCAGTCAAAATACCTTTCAACTCAGCTTGCAGCATGAATATCTGCAAGCAAAAATATTCGTACAATACAGACATTGAAGAAGCTTGCATATAACCAGGCTTACTGGCAAATTATTTCCAAGCCAAATATAAGTAAAAATTGATACATCCTAACAGTAGCCAGTCAGCTCCAGTCCTCATAGGAGCTCTTTTTGTTCACTGTCTTGGGCTCCCTTTGACAGAAGATTGATATATGTTACAGAAGGCATTGCGGTGATTTCGCTATCAAATAACATGTGTGGAGAAAAGTGCCTGTAGACTGTGGTGGCAAAGACTCAGTCTGACAAGGACCTCTAGGGCAGTGAGAGTATTATTTTTGTCACTTAGCCAAGTTTTCACAGCACAGCAGTTCATTTCTCCCTGTAGTTTTTGTCTAAAGCCATGTGTGAGCACCATTTGTGAGCTGGCTTTAGAGAAAATGACATATGCATGAGAAGGGTTATCTGCTATGTTTCAATAACAGCTTAAATTTTCCAGAATATTAGCACCTACTTCTTTTAAGCCTTAGAAAATTATAGAGGTGCATATCTCAAAATCTTAAGTGTCAGCACCATCATCTTTTGAAGACTGACAACAGAATTAAGATTTACTAGCTTCTTCTTGACTCGGTGTCAATGAGTATGAGATACCGAAACTTCAGGAACAGTCCTTATTAGAGGAAATATTTTGGGCCCATGTCAGTTGCATAACACAACAACACCTCTTGACTTAGAACTGAATTAAAGGTTATGTTGTCATATGAATACCTGGACTAACATCCATCATTGAGTCAAATACGCTTGCAGGGTATGTACAAATACCTAATTCTCTTTCTAGGCATCACATTAAAACCCATAATCATAAAATTCTGATTGTTTTGTTTACCCATTAGGATTATGCTAAATGAGACAACAAACATCTACTACCAGAGATATTGCATGTCAGTGCTATTACTAAAACCATAATATGAAAAGTGCTGCCTAATAAACTGCATCCAATGAAACCCACTGGTAATAAGAGTGTTAATAAAATAATATCAGGGTCAAAGCAAGAAGTGGCACATATGCCTAATTCTCTTTTATCCAACATGTTGATCCAAAAGAGGTTGAGTGACACAACATGTAGCTCCTCTGACATAGCCCAGCACAATATTGGTGGGGATTCACTGGTTTCCCATGTCTTACCATCACAACTGTATTATCCTGGTATAAACCAGAACTTACAGGTGATGGTGTTCATTGTTGTAACCTCTGAGTCTTTGCCAGAACATGGAGAACAAGATATAAGGAAGATCTGGCCTCTTGGATGGGAGTCTAACCAGCAGAAGTCTTTTGCGTTTCTGACTCCTTCTGCCCCTTTAACTGGACCTCTTCTTTGTTAGACTACCTGTGTATCCCAAAAATCAATACACTGAGTGAACTCTGCTGGATATCTGGCAGTGGTAATTCTGATATATTTGGTATATCCAAGAATAGAGTAAGTACATGGACAAGATTAGGATTTAAACTATTCCTGTCTCCCTTTTCCCAATTCCAGCTGCTTTCCAGGATGCTTCTGTTGAACATTTCATTCTCTTCACCATAGAAACTATATCTAAGAACTTCATTAAATGGTGTTCCCATGTGTCACTGTGATGCAATAAGAGGGGACCCAATGGCTTAAGTCCTCATCTTTTGCTGCCAAGCAATGGAGGAGATATGTGAGTGCTCTTCACATCTTCTCCAGGTTACACCCAGCCCTGAGGTAATCATATATACCCAATCCTGCATTTCTTGTCAGAGGAATTATTCTAGAGAAGTGGAAGTTTTGTTTATTGAATTAAATATGTCAAATATATTTTTAAAACAACAAATATAAACAAACAATACATGTGGGCATCTGTGTTTAAAACATATACTAAGGTTAAATATGATTTATATTAATGCTCATAAATCAAAGCACTTTACAGCTGCTCTACTAGAGTTGGGGAAGGATGCATTAATGTGAAATTTTAACCCACTTCTTTGCTAGGGAACCCACTGCAGTAACATAGAAGTGGTTCTTCAGGTGGAAAAACAATCCATTTCTTAACAAGATCCCCTAGCTACAAATCTATGACAGGAGAAAGATTTTAAATAAACCCCTTGGAAAAGCTGTTTTACTTTAAACACGGTTTCTTGAAACAATCATTTTATAGCTAAATAATTTCTCTGAAAAACATTACTTGTGGGGTTGATTTTTTTGTTTGTGTTTTACTGTGTAATATGCCAACAATCAGATCCATATGGTCTCCATATACTCAATGATTTAAGTTTCTGGGGTTTAATCTTCCATTTTACTTCCCTGCATACATGCAAAAACATACTATAACAAGCATATTTTTCCATCCCCTAAAATCATGCTTGTAATTACATTCTACTGCTAAGTACCATCATATCTTACCTAGCTAAGTATCAGAAATAGATAGCAAACAGAATCAGAAGTATCACAAATAGAGACTGAACAACTTTCAGCAGTTTATTTAAAAGTATAATATAGTATAGGTGAAAATAGTAAAGGTGAAAACTTCTATTATACTTTCAGCTAAATTAAACTGTCTTATATGCTATAGTACAGATAAAGCATAGAAATGAAAAACAGTTTTAAACTGTGAGATGCCATCTTCAATCATGCCTTTCTGTATAAAACAGGAGTGTATTTTTAGTCACTACCCAGATAGAGGTTGTTTGTTAAAATCTTTCAGAGAGCAGAGTTGGTGAGTCTGTAGCTACCTGGATGCACTGGGCAAACACTCAAATGGATGGAAAGCAGACCGTAGTGGGGAGAGAGGTAAAGGGGGAACCTGAGGCTTCACACTCCCACTGCCATTAGTTTAGACAAGAGTGGTCTATCACAGCAGAGAGATCTTTACACTCTCAGAGGACTGTTCATCTCACCCTAAAACTGATCTAACTGAAACTTACTACTGGAAAAGGGATCCTTCTGACCCTGCAACCCCAAGGGAACACATTGGGGCACTTTGCCTATGAAATGATTTGTTGTAAACTAGATGCCTCATCTTTCAGATGCTGCTGTTGAAGGTGTTAGGGAGCCCATCTTCTGCTTCTCTAGCAAATAAAGAACAAAGCAAAGTGCTGAGTCTGGCTCAGTCAGCAAGTCAACATCAATGGGGTGACCCATGGTGGTATCAAAATACGATACCACTCCTGCTCCAGCAGTTTCCTCTTCAGGATTTTTTCCCAAACATTACAAATGTTTGTTCTTTTATATTTATCTTTAAGCTGACACCTTCTTTGTTTAAAACAAACAAACAAAAAAAAAGGCTTTGTGTTTGCCCAGGTACTCTTTAATCTAGCTGCCTTTCATCTTCTTTAACGCTAACATATTTGGGCAATCGCCCTCCCAGCCTTGTGTTCTTGACCTGCGTACAACACTGTGTACACTCCAAGGCTTAACAATGTGGTAGTTTCGGCTTTAGTTTTAGCTAAGCCTCACATTAGCAGACTCAGAGAATCTACATAGATTAGGAGAGACAGCTATCACCTGACTTAAGCAACCAAAGAAATATTTCATACCAGATGATGCAAACCTGGTGGAGTTTCTCAATTCCATCATGTCTGCAGTGGAAGCAGGATGTGCTACAGCTGCCCTGCTGTGCTGGGCCTTGCTCCTGCCACGGCTACATCGTATTTTGTTTTATTTTCAGGGAAGTAGAAACACTTTATTATTACACTCTCTCTTTTGCCTTGCTGGGTGTCTTTTAGAGTATTTTATGAATCTAGAGTAATGAAATCTGGTTTTGGTGGGAAGTAGAAAATTGTTGTTACATCTAACTTGTGTAAGTGATATTATATTGTAGTTTTCTTTTAATTTTCTCTTTTCTGTAAAAATATATATAGTTAGTTTAAGTTTAATCCTGTTTCCAGGTTTTCTCCTTTCTCCCTTTTCTCAGCAGGAGAGGGAGGCTTTGACTCTGTATTGGTCAGTTGGCATTTTGCCAGCTCAACCCAAGACACAATCACTGCTATCCAGAACATTTGCCAAGGCTGGGCCATGTGAGCTCCCTCCCAGTCACCCTCTCCAGTGATCTTCCCAAACTTCCCTTTCCAATCTTCCTCAGCAATCTTCATTAATTAAGAATTTAAGATATTTCCCCTGGAGGCAGACCAAGGGGTCATATAGCCCAGTGGCAATAGGAGATACTGCTTCAAAGTACATTATTAATAAGTTTTTCTCAATTTCAGAGGCTTATTCAACATTTTCTGAATCTTTTCTGATTTCTTAATGCCAAGTTTAAGCTGCAGGCAAGAGACTTGAAAGTGGTTTTCAAGCAATGTTGCATAGTGCCAATGCAAGTCACTCAACTACATCATTCTCCAAATGTAAGATTCAAGTAATTTTTCTTGAAATCATGATTGTGACAGATCAGGAAGCACATTAATATACAAAGTTAGGTGGATAAATATGTCTCAATGTATTACCTCATTATCATAATATGACTGAGATATTTATGTCCCAGTGACACGAAACAGCACTGTCTGTGAAAATACAGAGAAAGTGAAGAACTGGTGCTGAATCAATGTTAAGTTGTGCTGAATCAGCCTTAGAGGAGTTCATCACATTGCATCATCCTTTATCATCAAAGAAAGTGAGGGGAGCTAAAGAGCAGCCAGCACTGCCACCATCCCACACACATAAACCATCCCACCACACACCACAGAGCACTACTGAGCAGAGACAGATAATAATCCGTGGGAAACAAGAAGTTTCTGCTCACCACAAGTAGCACTGTCATTAGTGGTAGTATCAGAAGAATCTCCGCCAGCAGATGAACTCCTAGTCTATACTCTTTCCTAAGTAGATTTCTTAAGAGCCACTTAAATAGACAAACCACTGTTCCTGGTTAGCCACAGTAGTAAGGGAAAATACTTCAAATATTAGGCCTGCAACTTCATTCCTGGGATTGCATTTAAATGCACTCTAACTATGCTGTCCATTTTTCTGTTCACCCACATCCAGACCATTGTTAACCAGATGTTTTCTGCCCTAGAAAATTCCCTTCCCAGGTTCTGAACAGGCACCAGCAGCTCGGTGCCATCATTTTAAGTCTGCCACATTTGTCCAAATTGTCCATTGTAGCATCAAAGCAACAGCAAAAATTAGAACAAAGCTCTCCCTTCCAAAGCAGCTCATTGTCTAGGCATCATCCTGCTTTGCTAGCTCTTCCTGCCATGACTTGTGCTTCTGCACACAGAAAAGGCTGTAGGACCATGGCAATGGACTGGCTGGAGCCTGAGAAGGATGGGGAAAGGTAAGAAATTCCCTGGGAGTTGGAAGGAATACAAGCAAAAAGTAAGATGAGAAGCCAGTGGCTAGAAGGAGAAGTGGAGGGAGTGTGTAGGATGTGGTGAGCAAGCCAGGAGGGAATTAAAAGATCTGGAATCAACATTCAAACTAAACAGCTCCTTAAGTTCTCCAAGCAGAAGTTTTTGGGAGCTGGCTAATGGAGGGGATCGACAGAAGCACAGAAAAAATTGTAATCCAGGATTTAGTTTTACAGAAACAATGGCCAAATACCTCTGTTTTCAGTGGACTAAGAAGTATATTTTGTTTGTATTGTTCCTTATTCTCTTAGCTGGTTCCTTGGAAAATGTATTCTTCTCATTTTCATCATGTTTTTGACTCTTGTGGTCCAGTCATCAGGGGAAACTGGAACCTGCATGTGGTTGGGCTGTTCTTTATCTGATGCCAGAGATGCCAAAACACAAATGCAGGGGGAGTCTCCAATTCCCACAGACCAGACCTAAAGCATTTTAGCACAGTCTTCATATTAAGCTCTATCAATAATCTGAGTGACAGACTTCAGTGTCATGCCTTGAATTTCCCCACAACGACACAATTGGCTAAAAGCTCAGTGGTGTTTGAAAACTGGGAATTCATCTGGAAGAAAAGCAAAAACATTGTTTCCTAGGTAATGTACTCTTGGCTCCACCCTGATCACTCTTACTCTGTGTTCCAGGCACTGAAAGAAAGCAAAAGCCTTTTCCCAGACGAAATAACCAGGGTGAATTTTTACTCATGACTAGATACACACTCCAAGAGCCAAAATTTAAAGTCACTGCCACAGAAGAAAAATGCTGTTCCAAATAGACCTACAAGACTCTCTGAATAAAAAAACAACAGAACAAAAAACTGACAGACAGGCTGACCAGTGCTTGCAAATATGTTAACTCCCAGAAACATCCCAGATGGGTGGCTACAGGTATAGCTACAGAAAGAGCTGCTGCAAGTAGTATAATAAAAAATCCCAGCAAACCTCCAGATGTGCAAACAAACGGGAAAGATGCTCCCATAAACAAGACAGGCAGAATAAGGAGTGAGAAAGAAAAAATACAGCAGCAGTTGTAGTAATTTTCCCAAGAGCCAAGAAAAAAATACACATCTCCCAGGTTCCATCCTGAAGACTTTCCCACTGTCCACTACCATCTTGTTGTATGCTAGTTTTTACATTGAAAAGTCCAGCCTTAGTGTGAATTTCTGAGAAAGGGCAGACTTTTGTTTTCTGTTCCTAGCACCCAAAACAATAGGCAATAACACTTGAAGTATGTGCTATTACCACTTCCTGACCTGAGAATGAGACCTGAGACCCATAGCTTGGAATAAGAAAATTAAATGGGATACTTGGCAATTCCTTCTTAACAAGGAGGAGTAAAAATAGCAAATATTTCACTTCCCATAACCTGTGTATCCTTAAGTGTATTGCCTCTAATCTCCAGCCATAAAGAGCATGATTGATTGCAGTGGCAGGAACAGCAGGCCCTCCTCATGAAATCTCCTGCATGCCAACGTTTAGTTAGTGTGTGAAAATGCAGTGAAGTACCAGCTGTTGATAAAAGAGTGACAGTTCTTGTGCACATGTTCCAGCTGTGACCGCACAAAAAAGTTAAAGCGTGTAAGAACTCACATTTTTGTCTATTACCACATATGCTTTATGTGTAACTTCACTCATTGTCTCTCTATATGTGTATATAATACCTTTTACTCTACTTCTCTTCTGCACACAGCTGCATGATTTTAACTAACACCACTAATTGGAGAAGACTCCTGATGGAAGTATTTTTATACACTTACCTTATGACTAGAAAAAGAAAAGAGAAAGTATCAAAAGTCCTCATTTAATCAAAAGTTTGGGTTCAATTGTTCTGGTCATTGAGTCCTTATTAAGATTCCTTTGGCTCCAATGGACAACTTGAGACCGGAGCTCAACCTTCAGCATGGACTTTGTGCACTTACTGAGAAATCTCTTTAAACTCTGCTGTTTCAGAATTAGGCAACACTCCCTTCTTCTGTGCTTTGAAAGTTCCAAGGAAGGGAGGAATCTGTGACAAACAGACACCATTTCAGTGAAATATCTGGTCAGTTATGATAGCCGTCCAAAAGACATTTAGCAGCCAGTTACTACTGCCATCATCAGAAGTGAGAAGAAGTTGGTACCCTAAACAGGATCGCAGTTTCTGCCAGGTCCAGAGTCCTCCACACCACCTGGGCAGCATTAGCTACATTTCACTGGCCTCCTGTGGCCCATGAAGCTACTCCAATGTGTCTTCAAATGGAAAGTGTTTGCTCCATGCTATCACACTGGCAGCATGCTCTCCTTGTGGTACAGTACATGAGAATGCTCTCAGAGGTGACAGAAGCATCACCAGAGAGTTCTAACTGTCAACAGCAGCAACAGTGCAGAGAGTCAGGAAAAGCCAAGGATAAGCAAGGAGAGGGGAGGATGGAGTCAGCACAGTCAAATTCTTTCAATGCTAGTGGGTAAAACCTATCCTGGCCTTATGACTACATCTGCTGTAGTAAACTTAAACAAGACAGGGCACAGGTTTGAGTGCTATCTCATGGCCACCCTTACCATCAGCTCCAAATAATAGTGCTGGCCTCAATGAAGGGTTCATCCCAGTATGCATTTTTGAATCACCTCATTTAATGGGAAGAGTTTAGCCTTACACTTACGAGTGATGCTGTGAGGATATGCCCAGATCAGAGAACATACCTGACTCATTGTCTTTAGTAAGGTAGGTGTAGACAAAGAACACTGCATTCCTATCTACATTGTATTTGTAGCCTGTGTCTTAAATGGATCTGAATGATCACCACTTGCTCTTCACAGAGCACACCAAAAAAACACATGAAACTCAGTTGTCTGCAAATCTATTCTGGAAGCATATTTGGGACTAACAGTTTGTTTACAGAAGCCCTGAGCAATCAGATTCAGTTGCTGCATTGGCATCTTTTGCGCCCTTGAGGTCCCACATGCTCTCCAGCACATTACATGTCATGTCATACACCACATGGGCAGCACATGGTGTCTCACTGGCAGCCACAGCTGGCACAGTGGACTGTTGCAGTCAGATATGCACTGAGAAGCTGACAAGGAGGAGAAAATAGATTTCGCCCATTTAAAGATCTTGCTAAATCAGCATAACCCATGAGTGCTCTTCATTATCTCATACACCCCCATGTGGCTTTCAAAGAGCAGGTTTTCTTTCCTGTTTCAGAAATGAAAGCTTCAGTAATCAGCAAGACATTATTTGAATAGGCATGAGATGAATTCCTTCAGCTGACTTTTTGTATCTGTAATTTCCTCCTTGGTAGCTTTCATAAATGACAGTGAGACTGAAATGGATAGGTACCCTTCCTTGAAGGTTATTAAAGCATTAACTGAGTTTGGTCCCAGTGGAAGTGTGCTTTGATCTTCAGTCTAGGTAATATTTCTCTTCCTCTCTTCAAATGTACTCTATCTGCTCTCCTTAGAAAATGACAATTGCAAGACCATCAGTTATTTGAAAGGTCTGCCATGGCAGGATTTGAAAAGCAGACTCCAGTGCAAAAGCAGATCTTTCTGTGGTTGAAACTACACAACCCACAGCCTTCTATTACACCAAGCACTTGAGATTTTCAAGAAAAAAATAAGCTAGAAACCCTCAGTCTAGATATCCTTTACCAATTCTTTCCTGGAAAAACAATATTCATTACCTCAAAACAAGCACCAAGAAGAATGAAGGACTGACAATAATTCAAGGCTTTCATTTTCTAATAAAGACAGTATAATGCTATATCTTCAAAATATTGGCTGTTTGTGAGCTAACCTTCATTTAAAGAATTCTCATTAAAAGTAACCAATGTTCAGTGTTGGGCATGAGGTTGATGGGAAGGTTAGGATTCAGCATCTCCCTACATCTATCTATTCACAGACCGTTCCTTCACATGGGCATCATGCTTACTTCATGCGATTTGTCTCACTGAGCTTCCTCTCAGTACTATCATACCACTTACGAGATCACACATTTCAAATTGTTCTTAAGCCCATACAATCTTAAAACCTGGGTTTTCATAATGAAGTGAACAGAAAATCCTTCCAAAATTCATCACTATATGCTATGTCATTTCCCCCTCAAGGCGATAGTTCCTCCTCACTCCCTAAATATGGTAGAAGGAACAAATTCACAGCACCATGTGTATTCAAACTAGCAGGTCAGTGGAAGCAGAAGAACAACAACTCACAGAAAAGTTTCTGTATCCCATAAGTGTTTCTCACAGGCCAGCTAAAGTCAGTGGAGATACCTTCACCTTTTTGCATTTACCTCCCTGGGTGAAAAAAACAGAGTTCAGATTATGATGTGATGTTCAGCCAAATCATATAACATTGACATTCAGTTTGAGCCAGAAGGATGTTATGTCACATGTGCGCAGCAGAAAAAATTACTTTCCCCAAAACTTTGGTATGAAATATTGTGACCAAAGTTCAGAATAATTACATTTTACAATGCTGCATTTCTGAGCGTCTCTGACTGGCAATAGATGATGTGAATTAAACAGTAAATTATGTCAGTATTGCCAGATGTTGTTCCAGCCACAGCTCCTTTCCTTTGAGGAAATTTTGTGTCATGAAACTCTTGACTTGCCTGTTCAAACAGTGACGAATGCATAGCCATGCTACATATCTTGGATCAGGAGTCTGAGTTTTCTCTTCATCCAGAAGGACTGCAGATGTAAATCAGGAAGAATGTCTGGGGTTTCCCAAAAGAATGATAACTTCCCACAAAGTATCTTGACAACAGCCAGGTCAGGTGATGTGGCAAGGTCATTGCAAGTCAAGCTGACAAGCTCTGCCTCAGAATTTCCCTTTGCTACTGCTTTTGTTTGTCTGAAATTGTGCATTACCTTAGATTTTCAGGTTTTTGATGCAATTTCAATTTTCTTCTTTCTGTATGGTGCTTTGCACATGTTAGGGTGGAGTGTCTATATGCTCCCATGTTGAAATTATTACAATATTACTATTTTTCAACACCAGTGGAGGACCAAGAGGAGAGGGGACTTTCTCACCACAGAGACCATGCAGATGATCTGTCCAACAGGGGAAAAATAGAAGTCCAATACCCATCTGGAGTTGGTCTCCATGGCAGCACTTACCACAATAGCACTACATGAACTTACCTCATCTGGCCTAGCCTGTGAAGTGTAACAGAGCATGCAAAAGAGACAGAAAGTTAAATCTGGAATGCATTTAGACAGCGTTACAGAAAGGAACTCAGCATAGCTGAAATATAATAAACACTCCAGAAAACCAGCTCAACAGCATTGATTAATTGTACTGAGCCTTTTTAAAATGAGATCTTCTGAAGATCAGACCATCTCCAAATGGAGAGAAAACAATGAGCAATGAATAAAACTGCCAATACAGTAGTAAGCTAGCTTCTAAAAATTGTTGGGATTTGAAAGAATTATACATTAACTCAGGTTATTTAAGTGATTGTTTTGACTGTGGCTCCCCATGAGTCTGATCCAAAGCTGATGAAGTCATTATCCAGAAACCAAGCTCCACTCTGAACTGGTGTGCCTTTGTGTAGTGAGCTCGCTGTGTGTGCCCCATAAATCACATCTGCATAGTTTTCTTACTAATAATGATGTGAAACATTACCAAGGCTGAAGTTTTGAGGAAGAAAAACATGTTGCTAAAGGTCATTCAATTGATATAGCAGGGTGCAACAGGGTAAAACCTAAGCCACCAAAAATTTAGACTGAATCTCAGAAAAAAAAATCATGCAATAACTTGTGTAAATCTGTTAAATATCCTCCCCAGATCAGTTAGAGAAATTTCCCTAAATATTAAGGACCAGATTAGACAAAAAACTTGCCAATATACTGCATCCAATGATTCTTTTCAATTGAGTAAGTGGTCTGAAGGGGTGCTTTACATCAAACTTTGGTGAGGTGGGGATAAATAATCCATCTCCCAGGTGGTCTCTCAAGAGAAACACATATCTTCTCCAAGGACTGTTGTCACCTCTGATTTTGGAGGCCAGTTTCAAGAACTTGCCTGTGCTGGACACCAACATGCAGCACAGAGATGACACTGTGCTGATGCCCCAAGCTGCTGCACCTTTTGTGCTGCTTAGAGTGGTGAGCTCTGAGAAACCCTGAACTTCCCTTATTAAAATGTCCACACATCATTCACTCATGAGCTTAGGTGCTGTGCTAGGACACACAGGTGCCTCACTACCTTTTCCAGTAGTACTAGCACATCACAAGCCAACTTTGGCACCCAAGCAGCCACTCCCCTTTGCTGGTGCACTGATTGAGGCTGGAATAGTTAATTTTTCTCATAGTAGATCATATGGAACTACATTTTAGAATTGTGCTGAAAACATTGTTGGTGTCACAGGGATGTTTTTGATATTGTTAAGCAGTGCTTACAAAGCACCAAGGCTTTTTCTGATTCTCATGCTTCCCTGACAGCAAGGAGGCTGGGAGTGCCCAAGGAGCTGGGAGTCAACACAGCCAGGACATCTGATCCCAGCTGACCAAAGGGATATTCCACACCATATGGAGCCATGCTCAGCATATAAACCTGGGCGAAGAGGGAGGGAAGAAACAATGTTACAAGGCATGGTTCCTCTTTCCAAGTAACCACTGCACTGATGAATCCCTGCTTTCCTGGAAACAGCTAAACATCTGTCTGCTGGTAGGAGGTGGTAAAAGAGTTCACTGTTTTGCTTGGTATTGTTTACTTGTATGCACAGCTTTTGCTTTCTCTGTTAAACTTCTTTACCTCAACCCATGAACTTACTGACTCTTACCCTTTTGGTTATCTCTCCCAACCCACCGAGGGAAGAGTGAGCAAGCAGATGTGTGCGGCTGAGTTGTCTAACAGTGCTAAAACCCAATAGCTGGTTACTCTGGCCCAGAAAGGATGTAATTATGCCCAGTGGGCAGAGTTCCCAACACCGTCACTAGTGAACTTTGCAGAAAACAAAAGAATACTGGGAATTTTTTTTTCTGGGAAAAAACCCCAATTTTAAAATAAAAAGCAGACTGTAAGCTTCAAACACACGTGACAAGCTTTGTGAGAACACAAAAGTTTGGTAATGACCAGCAATACTGTGGGTAGAAACTTCTATGTCACACGGAAACAGCAGATTACCAAAGAGCCAACACAACATAGTAATGCAGCAGGAGCCTTTTGAGGCCAGTTCCATGCTTACACATGTATCATGGAGACAATAGTTCCTGTAATGAACATTAGGCATATAAAGGTAGTGCTTATATCAACCTGGAAAAAGAAAGCTTTGGGGTGACCAGATTGCAGCCTTTCAGTACGTGAAGGGAGCCTAGAAGAAACATAGACAGGGACTGTTTTTAAAGGCATGTAGTGACAGGAGAAGGAGGAATGGCTTCAAACTGAAAGAGAGTAGGTTTAGACCAGATATTCTGAAGAAATGCCTTCACCCCTAGGGTGGTGGGACACTGTAACGTGTCACCCAGAGAAGTTGTGGATGCTCCATCCCTGGAAGTTTTCAAAGCCAGGTTGGATGGCTCCTTGATCAACCTGGTCTAGTGAAAGGTGTCCCTGCCCATGGCAGGGGGTGTGGAACTAGATGGTCTTTGTAGTCCCTTCCAAACCAAGACATGCTTTGATTCTGTGGTGCGTTCTTTCTGTAGGAAAGAGGCACCTTCAGAAGGAAAGTCACGCAATAGAAACCATTGCAGACTACTTCCTTGACTTATAGGTGGATTTAGAGTGCTAGCTGGGGCATCACAACAGACATTTCAAGTTAAATGGTCAAAAGCAGGCCATGAGGGCCAGGTAGGCTACTGTAGACATCCAAGATGATGAATTCATCATGAATTAATTACAAAGATCTGTCCTCAGATCAATGCCAGGTGCCAGATATCTGTTCATCAAAGTAAAGAAGCACTCATGACAATTCTATTAGGAACCTCCCATCCTGGACTCTCCAAAACTGGTCCACTATGGCAGACATCATGTAGGAACCACAACTACAGGATGTACAATTGTTTTGGACTTTTGGCCCATCAAGAGGATGTATCTGCTTATGGAGAGCACATCTTCTGCTGCCTTCAGAGCAAAGAAGACTAATTCAGTCTTCCACGTCGTGCCTCAAAATTGGTCCTGGTCACAGGCATGTTGAAAATGAGTCAGCAGTGCCCTGGCAGCCAGGAGGGCCAGCTGAGTCCTGGGGGGCATCAGGCAAAGTGCTGACAGCTGGTCAAGGGAGGTGATTGTCCCACTCTGCTCTGCACCTTGAATATTGTGTGCAGTTTTGGGCACCTCAATATAAAAAAGACACTAAGCTATTAGAGAGGATCCAAAGGACGACCACAAGGATGGTGAAGGGTCTGGAGGGGGAACCTTATGAGGAGCATCTGAGATAACTTGTTCTGTTCAGCCTGGAGAAGAGGAGACTGAGGGGAGACCTCATTGTGGTCTACAAAATCCTCATGAGGGGAAGTAGAGGAGCAGGTTCTGATCTCTTCATTCTCATGACTAGTGACAGAACCTTCCTTTGACCAAAATTTTTGGCCACAAATCTTTTGATGCAGCCCAGGATGCAGTTGGCTTTCTGGGCTGCAAGCATGGTTTGCTACTTCTGCTCGTTCCCCATTTGCAGTTCACACAGATCCCTATTTGCTCTGATTTGAGCAGGTTTGCCAAAATATTGCTCTGTGATATCCAGCTTGTGCTCTGCATTGCATTAGCAGACTCTACTCTAAACAACCAGCTTATGCTGCTTTTCCTCCTGGGAATTACATTGTGGGTATATGAGGGTCTCACAGATAGACAATTTATCATTAAAATGTAGTATCCTATAATCATGCCAGAGGTAAGTGAAATTATGATACATAACTGTTGAAAAGACTCAGAGCTCCATTTCACTACATTGGGTGGGAATTAATTCAAAAACTGCAAGCAATCAACATGTGGTATTGTTCTAATAAATATTCAAAATGACAACCATAAGGCCCAGCCAATGCCAGAAAAGCAAATGTCCATACAAATTTTCTGTGGTAAGCACTCTCCGCGCTTCATAGATCCCTAGAGGCTACTGTTGTCATTACTTCATGTTTCAGTTATTTTGAGTTTTTCCACTTCTATATACTTCTTCACAAAAACCCTGTGAATCCATCTATCCACAACTTCAAGGGATGTCTAAGGCATAGATACACTGCACACAATAATATGAGAGCAGCATTGCAGGTTTGTTCCTATTAGAGCATAGGTATTTTGCAGATGAGTGTTCCTAGTCGTGTAAGATTTGCACTAAGAATTTTACACTCTGTTTTGTTCCAGTGATGCTTGGCAAATTAATTCTCTGGCTTTGAAAATCAACTTACTGACCATCTTAATTTTTCATCATCTGTGGCAGTAACATTAAGATTAGTAGAAAATTTGCAAGAAAAGGCCATAGGGATAATTTCTAAGCTCTGCTCTGAATTAAGGGACAGCAGCATGTAATGCAGTCACACAGAGAAATAAAAGGGTAGTCAGTTAGTTAAATATTGAAAATCTGAAATTGTTTTTCAAAGGTACAGCCATTATTATCAATTGAACACAAGGAAGGATAGTCTAGGATATTTGGAGGAATATCTGGAAATAATATGTCAAAGAACAAAAAATCCAAGTCATCTGCAACCAAAGAAGAAAATACTATCTCAGGTGGGCCTCTTCCCCAACTTTTTACAGACATTTCACATGGTAATGGAGAATTACACTGGAAGTCACAAAAAAGTTATCAAAAAAGAAGATAGTACGGCTCAAACTTTCTATCTACTTACACAAGAGCAATTCAAGACTTCTCTGCCAAGTCTCTGCTAGTGAAGTGGTATGGCAGCAGCAGGAACAAGAGCAGACCACACTGCTTTTTATCCTAAATACTCATGGCTTTAGTTTGTCGTGATATGGAGCAAGAGCAGATGCAAACTTGTACCAAGCTTTTTCAGTGTGTCTTTTAGAAGACAGAGAATAGCTATTATCTTAATTTCACAAATCAAGAACTAAAGTCTAGATACGCATTCTCAAAGATATATTTGTGCTTAAAATATCTGACACAGATGTCAGACATAGAATAAGATCCCATGCACAATGAATCCAGTGAGCCCTCACAAACAGGATAAATCCTATAATTTAATGAAACTTACTGTTAGCACAGAGAAAATACAGCACAGCGATGATACCAAGTACAGCAGTAATAGGAGCAATGGAGCAATATCAATTATTGATGTACCTTTCTTTGCCTGGAAATAAATGTAACTTTGACAAAATACTTAAATTTTCAGAAATCAAGAGGAGTTTCAGCAGTCTTCAAATATTATGGAAAAGAAAAATCATTTTCTATAGGTGTCAGAAACAAAAAAAAATATTTTTTGGGGGGGGTGGTCTCCTAGTTCTACCCACACATTGCACTCTCAATCCTGCTCTGCAGTTTAGGTAAGCAGGCCACAGAGACTGCATTACATAGGGTGAACTGCTGAATATGAAATTCTTTTCAGGCTGTGGGGAAAAGACAAGAACTTTGCTGTATGGGTGATATGGCCTTGGACCTTGAATGAAGTTAGTTATTCTTGTTACAGCACGTTTCCTTTTGTTAATCCCTCACAACTATTTAAAAATAACCTTCTAAAACTCACAGAATCTCTAGATATTTACTATTTAAAAACATGCTTCTTTACACAGAAGGTGTAAATAGGTCTCAAACAACACCTATTTTTGAAGACACACCATTGTCCTGCACTTTTTCTGTAAATGTATCTGTCTGCACAAAGGTAGACATTCTGCTTCTGACCCTGTTTATAACTGGGGGTTCATGGTTATGATGCCTAAATTCCTGCAAAAGACTGGAGATAGATAGACAGATAGATAGATAGATAGATAGATAGATAGATAGATAGATAGATAGATAGATAGATAGATAGATA
>JAOXXN010000395.1:141371743-141390821 GCA_026770055.1 Myrmophylax atrothorax
TAAGTTTTTCTTTCACACCATGAACACAACAGCCTGGTCATGTCTGAGGATTTGAATCACAAATATTTGTAACAAAAAAGAACGGTCCAAAAAAGAATGGCTTTCAGTTTTGTCTGGCATGAAACATGCCTGCATTGCAGTGTGCAGGCCTGGGCAAGGGAAGTCCTGAAGCAAAGGCTGGTCAGGACATTTCATTATTCCCTTGGCCTGAGGAGATGCAACACCTCCATTAGGCACACATAACTCAGCAGATGCCCTGGAAGTCCACTTCAGATCATAAAAATATGGTGTGAGTTTTAGAAATGCCTAACACAGAGTAAAAAGCCCAGTCATTTATGAAGAACCTGGGTTAACTACTTCAGCCTGTAAATTTGTGCTAATCTAAGCATGTACTACCTGCTAACCTAAACAAGAACCTAATTGACTTGAATGCTGTCAAATAAACCTGGAACTTGAAAAAATTAATGCTGGACTACTCAGAGAACAACCTTAAACCATGACTACCTTAGAGACCATGACCATCTTAACTGAGAAAGGATCATGAGGATGTCCATCTTAGATGAGAAAAACTGACGACCATGACCAGCTTAGACTTAAATCAGCTCTAAACAGCAAACAATAGAACAATTTATTTTCTGTGTGTAACTAAGCAAAGGAACAATGGATATCAAAACCACAAGAAAAAATAGTTTAGATGTCATAAACTACTTCTTGACTTTAGAGGTACTGAAGCCCTGGAATAAACTAGACAGCTAACTCTCCTCTGCTGAGTATAGTTGAGATATTAGTGGATCTCAGTGAAAACAAAAACAACAACAATAAAACAGCTCCAGAAGCAATTAATCACAATCTGGAATAGAGTCTGACAATATTTCATTTAAATCCAGCCTTTGGGCTACCTGTAAACCACAGAACCCCACATCTGGCCCTTAATGGAAATACTGAGGCTCCCATCACCACAGTCACACCGTGGTAATAAACACCTGAATATTTGCAGTAGGCACCCAAGCCTCTCCACACAGGGGTTACTGCTGTACAGGTCACTGGAGAAACAGGAAGCAAATAACATAAACAAACTCCACTTAATTTTATGACTCCCAGTTGATGTGTATATTTGGGGTCCAAGCTCATTCTCCTTCCAGGTGTGCTCTATCTCCGGGATCCAATTGAGTCTTTGAAGCAAGCGGAGACCTTACCTTTCCCCTGTTTTTCCTTTCCCCATCCTTGTCTGTTAAGTATTACCCCATGACCTTTCACTGATTGGCTTCAATTAAGGCCATGGATTTCCTCTTCCTGAACCAAAGTCAGGTTACAGTGCAAGAATAATAAAGGCAAAACGAATGTGTTGCAGTCATCCATGTACAGTCCCAGACAGCATTTGGAGTAAAACTTTATTTGGAACTCCCACATTTCAAGAGCCTCAAGACACAAAATTGCTGGTTTTGAAATCTCTAGTGCTTCTCTGCAGGAACATTTTGAACACTTCTTGGGTCTTTCTTTTTCTTTTTTCTTTTTCTTTTTTTAATAAAAGACAATTCTGAGAGGTAGTGAGGGCTACAAGGAAAAACTAATTGGTTTTGCTTAAGCTGAAGCAAGACTGGACAAATTTTGGACCCTTTGATTAATCAGAATCTTTACAGTGTATGCCCTGTACATTATTAGTATCACGAGGGATTAGTTGGATTTCAGTAGTGCCAAGAAGACCCAGGTGGGATCAGAGGCATGGATCAATTGTCAGCTGCTGAAAAATAAATATAAAAATTATTTTCCACTAGAAAATGCTCCTTCACTAAAAATTACTCTTAAAAAATCTTCCTGATTTCATTAATTTAATACAAAACTATATTCTCCTGAAGTAAAAGGTTTCTTATTTGGCAGACTGCATTTGTTTCATGCTGGGTTCTATTTATGGTATTGTGGGGGCTGTATTTTGCTGCTGCTGTTCAGATATCAATTTTTGATTTCATATGAGATTTTATTTTGCTTTCCTTTCTATTTTTATTGTAGTCACATTCTTCCTGATAGCATGTACCTCATGGCATGCCACAGTATTCATCCTTAATAAGAAAAATCTTTGGACCATGGAAATTTTTTGCATAGAAATTGCTCATCCACTGAAATGTATTTCAAGAGGAAAATTTGATGAATAGATTTAGCTTGTAGTTCTCAAAACAAAATTTTGCTCACCTTATAGCACCAAAAATCCAGTTTTGTGTGTCTGAGTACCACTAGGAGATGTATGTATATAAACCTAAGTGTCTTTTATAAAAGTTTCCTTCAGCAATTCAGAAAGCAGTGGCTCATAAAGGCTCTCAGTCATTCTTTATTTAAGCACCACTCTCAGTATGCCTTTAATATAAAGAAGTTAGGTTTACAGCATACAACATCACCATACAGACTTCCTGCAACACTGAAGGTTGACCCAAGCATTACATTTCAGGGCTGAGGGCTAAAGGATTTCATTCATTTCCAAAAGACCGTTGCTACATCTAACTGGAGGGCAGCAAAGTTTATACGACTTTCTCAAGTTGAAAGGCACGAGACGTCACAAGCGTCAGTCTGCATCTGACAACTACTGACATAACCAAAAGCCCTCATGAAAGCAAATCAAACAAATGATGGTTATTTGGAAAAGTGATTTAACTTAATCTGGCTCCACTGTAAAAACTGGATTATGTCCAAGCTGCAGGGGCTGTGGTGGGTTCCACAATCACTCTTTTATGGGCCACAATCAACTTATCAAAAATGATCCTGACTAATTATTTATAATACTGGCTTTTGGATGGTATTGGTTTTCCTTGGGTTTGAAACCCAGCCAACACCTATATTGCTTCCGTCTACCACCAGGCTTCCTCTGCAGAGGGGATTTCATACACTTTTGAATGGAGGAGACAAAGCAGCTTCTCCCAAGCTCAGGAAAGGCCAATGTGTTTTTAGGAGATCGGTCTGCTCCACTTTAAACATTTCATCCAAGAAAATTTAAAGTCTGTCACAAAATTTATGATGTCTGACTGGACAAATATTTTCCTTTACTTCATAAGGCACCGGCTACTGTAATCTAACAAAGTGAAAATGACTTTCCAGGGAAACATGTGGAGATTAAACAGAGATACCAGTAAGCCAGGCTCAGTCACTCATCTTTGGCAAGTAGGAGGGTGTGGGTTAAATTATAATTTAAGCTATTATCAGGGTTGTTATTAAAGACTTTTTGACAATGAAGTACCTGCACCATATCTCCCCCAGAAAATTATGAAAATATTTATATTATCTCTACATTCACCTTGTAAGCATCAGAGCAATTGAAAAATTCTGTGACAACGAAGTGCTGAATGGGAACAACTCTTTCTGGTTCCCAAGGAACCTGCGTAACCGGGAACTGCTGAACTTCAGCTGTAAAAATATTCTTTTCTGTTACACAGTTTGGTGACCCAGAAAATAACCATACAGATTAAGAAACTCAGGGACCCTCAGTAACCTCAAGCAGCAAAGCTCTCCAAGAGGTGGAGGAGATCCTTGCACTGACTCGTCAGACAGACAGCTGAGGGACAGTTAGTTTATACTGACTGGTCAGTCATTCCACATGCTGGCAGATTCCAGGATGATCAAATACTGAGATGCCTGTGTTAGCTGAGAATACTCTGCCAGGAAGAGCATGGGAGGGAAAGACAGGGGCCATTGCTCTCGAGTGTAAAGGTGGCAGCACTAATTGGGCATGAGGTTGGGAACACCGTTTTGGTAGGGAAGTAGTCAAGCTTGTTATTAAGTTCAAATCTTTAATAGCCCACTAATTCTTTTGAGTCTGCAGCCTGTTTTGTAATTACTTTCAAAATCTTTGTGCTCCTCTGCCTATTAGAGCAAGACCAACCTGCCAGAGCCACTCTCCCCACCACACAAGCAAGATCAGCAGTTTTATCAGTTCCCTCTGTGACATCAAATTAAAAAAGAGCAAGGGAGGTTCATTGACTCAGAGGACAAGCATCACAGCATGACTTGCTCCTACAATGGGAAACTCACTCTCTTCAAAAACAAGTCAGTCTCACCCCTAAGCCCTGCGTAAGGACCGTATCTGACCAGGGCACTGCCTCCACCACTGCCCAGGCATTGCTTGGACAATGCTAAAGGCACAAGCCAAAGCTCGTCTGGGGAGCATGTGAGCAGACAGAAAGGATGGTCCCATAGACAGCTAAAACCCCAGCTTAGGAGAGGAATACAGATGCATTCCCAGGCTCTGGGATGTTCCCAGCATAGGGAACAAGCCAGGGCAGTGCTCCATGCCTCCGCGGATAACCAGCACTCAGCCCACCCAGGTGTGTCTGCACCAACACAACAAGCAGCTGGCACCTCTGGTGTGTGTTGAGGGGATATACACAGTCCTGGACATATGTTAGAGGACCTGGAGTGCCACCTTCTGGTACCGAGTCCTTGCACATACCCTGCATGAGCGTGAATGCAGCCAGATATGGGGGCAGCGGGGGAACATCCGCTCCCAGCAACACCCCCACCAGGCTCCTGTCTCTGTGCCAGCCTTGTCTGGGTGCAAAGTCACTCTCCAGCCCTAGGACCCCTGCCTGCATGCATGCAGAATGAAGTGGAGAACAGTCTTCAGACAGTCCAGAATACAAAAAGCAACCTTGCCTTGTCTGCTCAAGTTCACACCCTTGACATAGGTGTCAAAGCAACAAACTTTGCAGTAAAGTGCAGGAATTTTCCCATAAAAGAAAGACAAATAGGACCCAAACGTCAAAGCTATGAAAAGGAGAGAACAACCATTCAAAATATTTGGGCCTTTCCCTGCATTTCATGGAAAAGTGGCATAATTCCATTCCTTTTCCAGTCACCATAAGTGGAAGGCAATACATGCTGCATGCAAATAATCCAGATAATGTGGAAATTAGTGCTCTGTGTGAACTCCTCAGCAGCATATTATCAGAAGCATTGGCATCTGCCAACAATATGTAGTCATCTTGCTAATACTACATCGAGCTATGATCCCAGCAATCTACAGATAATGTAATTTGAATGGTCTGTACCACACACAGGTACTGAAAAAACAGGAAAGAAGATACACCGCAGAGAAAGATGAGCAATGACAAAAGATAACATCCTTATGACATTTACTGGAATACTCCCTTCATCTTTCCACTGCTGATCTGGAGAATGAACCAGATACAATTTCAGTTGCCTGATGTGGAGTAATTTTATGCCAGCACCAAGATACATAACATGATATTTTTTTATATACAGCTGCTGTAACAATTGGTTATTTGTGTAGTTATGTGTCCTTCCTGTTGTCTCATACTGTGTGTGCAGACTAGACTCCAAGGCTGTAGATTTTGCTTCCTGCCACATTTCAGGAGTTCAGATCTTGGCAGAACTTGGTAGGGTTCACAGGAACCTGTTACTGGCACTTCGTACTGTGGCTGGTGTACATAAAGGGTTGCTAACACAACAGAGGACAGATATTGGAGACTCTGCCTTTGTTTCTGAAGGGTTTTGGGTCAGTTCTCAACTATCCCACAACTGTGTTAAGCTGGGCAAGTCATGAGGATGACATTTATCTGCTCTCCTGCAGGAGAGCCACACATCTTCCTGGTAGCTCAATGCTGAAATGGTGATGTACAAAGTGGACCTGCCTCTTCTCACCACTGGCTGCAGGAAGAACCCACACAGGCAGGTCATTGTTGAAGATAATTGAAGGGATAGACCACCTCTCCTAGGAGGAAAGGCTGAGAGAGTTGGGGCTGTTCAGCCTGGAGAAGAGAAGGCTCTAGAAAGAATTTATTGCAGGGTTTATAAGTATGATGGTGACGGACTTTTTGGCAGGGCCTGTTGCAACAGGACAAGAGGTAATGGTTTTAAACTAAAAGAGGTTTAATTCAGATTAGATATAAGGCAAAAGATTTTTTACAATGAGGGTGGCAAAACACTGCAACAGATTGCCAAAAAAAGGTGGTGTTTGCCCCATTGCTGGAAATATTCAGGATCAGGCTGGACAGGGCTCTGAGCAGCCTTATTTATTTGAAGATGTCCCTGCTTATTGCAGTGGGTTTGGATTAAATGACCTTTAAAGGTCCTTCCATCCCAAACTAATCTATGATTATATGGTAGGGCACCCCACTTGTGGGTCTCTGCAAAAAGGTAATGTAATATCACCTCATTTAACCATTCCCCATCTATCCTGGGTGAAGAATTATCCCTTCTTTTATCTTTTCTAGTTGATTATAGACTTAGTGGCAGCAGGAGGGTCTCCAAGCACACACACACACAGAGGCACCCATAGAGGTGGGGTAGACATCTCCCACTGTCAGAAAATTAATAACCATGGCCTTGCTCTTAGCTTGCAGACTTTACTTACAGCCCTTCATTGCAGTTAGTAAGCCTGAGTGAACTTGTAAGTATCATGTAAGAGTCTGGGTTTGACAAAGCCTGAGCTTTGTATTCATTTGTGAATGTTAACCTGTGGAAACTAAATATCCTCCATTAATTCACTGGAACTGATAAAAACAGCCAGGGACATCTGATAAAGCCTGTGAAATACTGCATGTCTTAGCCCTCCTTTTAGGAAAACAGGAATGCTGCTGCTGCCTCTATCCAGACACACTGTCCTCCATCCAGACCTCCTCTACGAAAAGTTTGCTTATAAAAATATTCCAACATCAGGTCACCATAATATCTTGCCTGTGTGAAAACAGAAATCTTCACTAAAGGCCCAAACCTGCCAAATCCTTCACACCTCACTGACAGCGGGTCATACTCTAAGAAATGGTTAAAATTTACAGGGATGCCATTAAATAACCGACACACACACACTGCCTCTTCCCTTGCCTCTTTTCAACACCTGCATCTTTATTCAGCTTTTGACAACCTTCCACTGCTACCAGTTCAAGTAACCAATTATCTATGGGCTGTGCCTGGCTTTAGTAGACAGCCTTTAAAAATTTAATAGCCAGCTACTGACATGCTTTGGATGGACCTGTGATGAAAATTAAGAGTACACTGTTTATCTTGTCCAGTTACACCAGTTGGTCTAATATCAGATACTGCCTGTCCTTGCACTTGAAGGAGAGCTATTCAACATAATATAATATTAATTTTAATAATTGGCTCCACAGTGTTACCCCAAATTTCTTACCTATCAATAAAAGCTCACAAGCACCTCTATTTACCGGCAAAGTAAAGAACATATTTCTCTTAGTAGATTGAATCACTATCTCTATGTTTTTATACTGCAAGAAACTATGCAAACACGAGCCCACCCTAGAGAAATTCGGGGAGTATTGGAAACCTCACAGCCTTTCACAGCAGTTCAGCACAATGCTATTTCTCTCACCCCTTCATGTCATTTGATACAAGGTAAATATTCTGTGCTCAGTGGCCTCCATGCACACATTTCCACCTGTGTGGCAGGCCAGTGCTCGCCTGCTGTTTTATAACGTAAAACATGTGGGAATACGGAAAGTCTCAAGAGGTCTGTCTTACACTTCCTGTTCTTTATTTACCTTGCTCTGTTCAGTTTGTTTTTCCGTTTATATTTAGCACAGATAAAAGCGGGACAACTAAGCTCATATGTCTTAGTGAAATAATGGGAAGAGCTGGATACGAAAGCCATCAAAAGGCAGGATGAAGCACCTCCACCACCCAAACAAAGGGCAAAACTTTAAGCCAGCTTTGAACCATAATGGGTATAATCAAGTGCTTTTTTTCAAGCCTGCATAAGCAGGTGAAAATCTCTCACGCATTCACTCCTCACAGGTTGAATAGGTTTGTTATTTTCAGTCAAAGTGTTGAGGAACGGCGTGATTAGGAGAGTGCTTTGATCACACCATGCAAAATCCTGCTCTCGGGGCTGGGCAATTACAGAGTGCCCCTTGCAGAGGACTCAAGGCAAAGCTACCTGCAAGCCCCTCATATGTTCATTCAGAGCTCCAGTTCAATGTGTCCAAATGAAGTATGACGGGACTATTAAAGGCCCTTTGTCTGTGTTTGCATAATCCGTGTGCTCATTATTTCACAACTCTATCCACATGTAAAGCCAAGGAGCCTTCCACCATGCTCTGTCTCCTCCACCCTACAAACACCAGCCCCAGATGGTGAACAGACTTGGGATGAAAATGCCAAAGGTTTTTGAAAGAAGCACAACAGAAGCCTGACCCTGCACGTTCAAAAAGGACACCAGTGTGTTAGCATAGCACCATGCATAGTCAAGTGATCGCATGCACCAGGCTCACTGAGACACTTGTAAATATGGTAACTATCAAAAATTCTAAAATATGGAGGAAACAATAAAAAACCCCAACAAACTCACAGCTTAGCTATCACTTTAGGAAAGCTCTAAAAACAGTGGAGTAACTATAAAAAAAAAAATAGTTAGGGTGTTAAAGGAAAAGCACTTCTCAGAACAAAAATGCAATCGTTAGAAATACCACCTTAATTCTCCCAGCCACTGTCCACTGACAAACAAAACAAGAAGACAATGTTTGATTTACTTCCACTGTTGAAACAATGAAGCTTTGGAACCGTATGTTCATTATCCCAGAATAAGTTCACTGGTCTGGCAGCATTTCAAGACTGTAATCATAAATGTCAATGTAAACACATATTTGTGTAAGGATGATGGGTAAGAGGCACTTATTTTGGTGACCTAATGCACCAGTTTCCATCAGGATTTGATACCATCTTCTGACACTGCAGGTCTCTCCCGTGATCGTAAATCATTCTGCAACAGCTTAGCCAACCTGCCCAGAAAAAGCGAAGCTGGGTTGAAAGTGAGACTCCACAGGTTAGATTGAAGCCTGAGGCTGCCGCAAGCCCCTGGTTTACAGTACTCCAGACCAACAGCCTCCTGGGCACAGGCAGGCATGGGTGTAATCATGAAGGGGATGGTTCCAAGATTCCATATTACCTCACAGAAACCCCAACAGGGGCTGCTGATCAGAAGGGGGGACAACAGCCCCCACAGCAATGTTTACTCTAGTGTATACCATCTTGTGATGTACTTCTACCATGACAAAAGTCAATTGTGTGTTATTAGAGTGCATTTTTGTGTATTGGCTATAGGCCATAATCAACTTGTAAACAACATCTTATCACTGTTTACTTACATAAGAGTGGGAGTACAGAGGGACTGCTTTAGACAAGGCACAGGGTGAAGAACTACTGTGAGAAACTTATAGCCAAACATGGAACAAGATGGGGTGGGAACTTAAAATACAGTAAACTTTCCTTCACCTCTATCATTTTCAAAGGAAATTTAGTATCTTTCAAGAGGATGCTTCTTTCTGACAAATAACCTCAGAATTTTTCCCCAGGCCAGAATTAACCACTAAACCCTTCCTGGGACTATATAGAATTATTGACCAAAAATTAAAGCAAATAAGAATAGGTCACAAGTAAAAGGATGGCTAAGCACCACTAAAACACTAAATATCCTCAGAACACCAAGTTGTGCAGGTGCAGATCTTTTTGAGAAAGCCCTGAGGACTTCAAGTCTACCAACTGAAGAAAGAAGTAAGAGCACTGATTCTACTTTTCCCCACAAATCCCTGTGTCAGTTTCTACCTATTAGGGCCTATGCATGCATGGGCAAATTTGTCCACTAACTTCAGTTTCTCTGTAAGCTTTTCTTTGTCAAGATATTCAGCACTTCTGCTTTTGGTGATGGTCACACCCAAAGGCACAACCCATCTGCAGTGAGCTGGCAGGTTTTTTGGTAGGGTATTTAGTCAGGTCATTTCTGTCCCAACTGTCACCGAAGGTAGTTTTATGATGTTTCATGCACAGAGTTGAATGGGGCTTTTTACAAGGTGTGTGTTGGCTTCCCATCAAACCCTGACTGTGGCATTCCTTTATTAGGGCAGGGGGAAAATGCACTACACCATAGGGCAGTGTGGTAAACTATAGATCTGACTGTGCCTTCCATGGAAGGTAAAGTGCAATCAACAGCTTTTCATGGTGGGCAGATTCCACAGCTCTCAGATCTCCCCATATCGTTGCCCTCCCCTGAGGCACAGCACATCAAACATGTACACTGCCATGGGAAAGCAGACATTTGGGAGGTTTGATCCCTGGTCCTCTCCTCACCTTCCGATGGAAGGTACAACTCTTAATGACTCTTTCAAGTCAGCCACATTAGTTTTGCTATGCCCAGAGAATGTACAGAACATGTCTATCAAGGAGCATGACCATGAAACAGGAATCAAGAGATGATGTGGTGAAGACTGAGAGAACCTACTGACAATGTACATTGCAAGGTGCATATACACAGGCTCTAATTCTGGGTTCAATAGTCTAAGTCCAAAAAAAACCAATTCAAGGGACAATCCCATCTTCACACCCTCATCTAGCAGCAACCGCTTGGCTGGGATAGGATTTCAGCCCTGGGTTCTTACATGTTTGCTATAACATGCATTCATGATTGCAGAGGTCACCAAAGAATGCCACCATCAAAAACTCTTTTCAGGAACATGTCTCTACACAATGTATCCCACTGCGAACACACAGCAATGAGCAATTCTGCCCATGCTGCAGGTTCCTGCTTGCAAACCAGGGCTGGCACAACTGCTCAGTGATCTTCATAAAGTGAAGTGGAGGACAGGGCTGTGGGGATTTGCTTTGAACCCCTGAGTCACACTACACTTGGCTCAAGTGAATGACTCACTCCAGTGGATACTAAAGTCATTCATGATTTCTTTTTCTTAAACAATAAAAGTAGCATTTTACATGTCCAGAAAGGGTAATAAAAATGTAATGGACGCTCTAAGAGCCTAAATCAAAACCCAGGGAAGTAATGGAAGGAGCTCTGTGGCTTCTACACACTTGCAATCATGTTTCTTTTACTTCAGTTTTTCTTCAAGAGATCTTTCCATTTAGCAAGGAGGAAAGATCTTTCTTTTGTAACACTAACCTGCACCTCCTCTGGAAACAATCTCATTTGCCACAGTGCTCTTTAGAACAAGAAAAAAAATAAGATTGATACCTTCTTTTACTCTTAAAGTAAAATGCATTCATATCATAACTCTGTGCATCAAAATACCAGACTAACATCAAGAGCTCTTAGAGAAAAAATCAGATCTAAACCTGTGGGAGGTAAAGATTACCCCAGGCCTAGAGGGAAGGGGAAAATTCTTTATCTTAATTACAGGGTCTTCCAATCAGTAATGTTTACACACTATTAAGCACAGGAAATTTCTACCTTCTTTTGGGATGTCACATGCAAAAAATCCCCCAGAATTAAGAAGAAAGGAACATTAAAGACTCATGAGTACAGTCAGGTCTGACTGAGTTATCCAGGTAATTGTTATTTATACCCTTTTTTAAAGCTGTTAATAAGTGCATGGAGCCAAAGCTGCCCTTTTTGTAAATAGGAAAGTTTTGCAGCAGTCCAAGATGTCCCTGACTAACACATGTGTGCCAGATATGCCTCAGCCAAGCTTCTTGCATAAATGAACTTTTCAGACAACTGATTAATTATTAAAAAAAAAAAAAGGCAGGTGTCCCTATTTTTGAACACCATTTCTAAAAGGAATAAGATACATAAATATCTGAGGAAAAAAAAACCCCATAGCTTTGAGACTTATGTCCTTCAATTTGGAGAGGAGCTGCTAAATCCCTAATTGAGCAGTACTGGGTGTTACGAACACACTTCTCTGTTCAATCTCATCTTACTGCAATCCAGGTATTTTTTATAACAGCTGGAATTTCACAAAGACTTCTGCAAGGGTGTGAAGGAGTCATTAATATTTAACAAATTCTAGTGAGGGGGAGGTGCCTGCAGCCTGCTCCAGAAGAGCTTCTCAGCCAGCAGGACGGAGTAAGAGATCTCCTTCCAAAATGTGGCTTTGTCAGGACCATAGTCATCTATACACCTACTCCAGAATGTCTCTTACTTACAAGTTGTGCACAGATTACAGCTTTGTCCTTCAGCTTGGAAAGAACATAGTGCTGGTTAGCTATTCTTAACTTCATATTAGCTACTCTTTGAGCTATATTTCTTACTCATCAAGGTCAAGGCAATCTTGGGTTAACAAGTTTATAATTAAAATGTAACATTGCTATGCATAGTTAGAGTCAACCGAAGCATCTGACCCAGCCTTGAAACCATGATTCCAGCTGGCAGAGTTAAAAAATATTATTCCCTTTTCTTCAGGAGATGTCTCTCTCTCTCTTTTTTTGTTTTTTTCTTTAAAGCTGGGTTTTATCAGGGCAGCTTTCCAGTCTGTGTGGCTCCCCTTCCGGACCTTTTTCAAAACAGCCCTTTAGTCCCTTGCTCTGTGGTTTCTTTCACATTTGAGACAAGCGCTGTTCTAAAACCCACATGTTAAAATTTGGGATTAAAAATAGCCATCACAGACTGGTTGGTATGAAGCAGCCATTCATAGTGCACAATAGCCACGGCCGCAGCCCGCGCCAAGTTCTCAGCCCACTCAGAGCAGCACAGCTCCAACTTCAGGCACGGTGCTGTGCAGATGCCTTTCCCAGACAGTCTCAGCCTTTCTGTCTCTTCCCATCTGACAGCATTGCAAAGCTCATAGAACACGTCTGCTCTTCCAGAAGAGCGCCACAGCACTTTCAGAAACCTCACTGAGGTTTGTGTGCAATAACCACTAGCAAATTTCTAGGTTAAGTTCCTCAAGCCAGCATTAAAGACTGACTTGCAATGTGCATAATCCAATAATAAGTGTATTTCACAAGACCACTGTGAAACTCTGCAGTGTGCCATTACATATGAAGACTTACAGAAAATTTAGAGATACATCTAAAATTACTACGAACTGATATGCTAAAGAATAAAAATCCTTCTTCCCAATTGGCCATAAAGACTAGTTTGAGGCTGGAAAGCCTTTAACACATCTTAAACCCTTCCATGTTTCTCACAGGGTTGTTTCAGAGTAATGGTTTTCCTATTTATGCCTCATGGACACCCCACGTCTTTATAGCTATGCCTCATCTATATACTTCTTAATCCCTTCCCCTGGCCAGGTGTCCCTCCCTTCACCTCATTGCCTCTCCCACTGACCCTGCCTCTTCTCCCTGCTCCAAAGCCATTAGCACTTCAGTATACCTTAGTCTCCCAACCTGCCAATCCATTGCCATGATTTGCAAAGTTTGAAATGGGGTATCACTCTGTCCAACCACAATAAAATAGTTTTAGTGTCATTTTACACATGAACAAAAGCAACAGCAAAAATTTCATTGGGCTAAGAGGTGAAGCAGAAAAAGCCTCCAGTCCTCCAGTTATAGCAGGGCCTTACTACTGGTTTCAGTAAACGCAAGATGAAACCCAGCTTCTAAGCAGATCTCTAACCCAGCTTTCCTGTCAAAGCACAGCTATGGCTAATGCTAGAACAGCTGTGCTACAGTTTCAAAATCTCCAATGAAGATGGCTCCCTGGGTCCCTTGCTTCAGTGCCACACTGTTTTCCTGGTGAAGGAGTTTTCTGCTCATAACCAATGTGAACTCCTCCAAAGGCAGTGTGGGCAATGCCCATTGTTCCTCCTGCTGTGTCAGAGAGCAATTTGGCTCTGTCACCCTGTAACTCCTCCTTCAGCAGCTGTAGGCTGCTGGGTGATCACACTGAAGCCACCTCTTCACCAGAGAAAACGAGCTCAGCTCTCACGGGTCCCAGCCCCTCCCCAAGGTCTCTGACCACAGCTCCATATCCAGTGCTAAACAAATGCGAAAATAGATTGCCCTTGACCTGCTGGCCACAATACCTCTGACAGAGCCCAGTGAACAGCTTGCCTTGTTTCCTGTATAAGTGCAGTTTTGACTGGTGTTTTCGACCTGGTGTCCATCACAGCCCTAGGTCCTTTCTTGCAAGGTGGATTTTCAGCCAGTCGGGTCAACTGGCACGGGGGATCATCCTGCCCCATATGCAGAGCTTTGCACCACTCTGTTCAATCCTGTGAGATTTCTGTCAAGCCAAACTTCACCATTTTTCACATTCCTTTTGAATATTTTCCATTTGGCAAATCAATCCCTTCTCCTAATTTAGTGCCAGCTCCATACTTTCTAAAATTGCACTCCATCTTCTCATGCAGAGCTGAAAATATGAGCAGTATTGGGGTCAGTGTGAATTCCAAAGTTGCTTGTGTGAGCCCCTGAGGTTCTTCACATCTTATTAACCAAATGGACTTTGAACCATTAATTAGCACCCTGTGAGCCTGGTGGTTCTTGATGTTTTTCACCCATCTAACATTCCATTTTTTCAGCTGGAACCAGGTAGACTCTGTTTTCCCTTATCTTCATTTTTTCTGTAGGTCTTCTTTCAGGCAGAGTGAAAAAAAGGTTTCAGTAATGTGATGCTATGCATTTTAGTCAAAATTACTAGCTCCCATAAGCCTAGGACTGAAGAATTTTAAAGATAAGAGTGTGGTGAAAATTGATGCTTTTGTCACTACATTAAGTTGCATCCACTGAGATTGTCTTGGAAGCTTTGACTAAAGCTAGGAAACATCTTTTACCTTTCAAACAGAGGAGGGAGTTGGCAACGCAGAGATTGAGAAGAGCCAATCCTCCTGGCCCCAGAAGCTACACAGCAACAGACTGATATGGCGCAAAGCCATTAGGCACAAACCACCATACACAGCCTTGTAGAAGTCAAACTTCACAGAGGAGGTCATAGGCAGGAGGCACCAGGACCCTGTTGGAGACCCACTGCTCAATTACAGAGAAGAACTTGCTTCCAACTGGCTTCCGGAGAGAGCTGGCTGTGTCTCCCTCCAGTTAAGCAATTTTCTGATTTCATTGTTGAAATCTTTGCTTCTCATTTTGAACTAATGGCCCTGTTCACTCAACTTCACTTTTACAATGGAATAATAAACTTCTAGGGGAAAAGCCAAGCATTTCAGTCTCAACTGCACACAACATAAAAACAAAATAACAGTGCATGACTGTTCTTTAATGGCTTTTAAATTCTGAGGAAATGAGCTCCCCATGAGCAGGTAAGTTGGGGGGTTTTGATAATGCCTTATGAATCAGACGACACACAAGGGAAGCAAAGGAAAGTGAGAAAAATATCCTTGCAATTTGTTCTCAAACAAATTGTTGAAATTGAAGCCAAGTATTTTAAAATTTAAATGACTGGGCTCAAAGCTTGTTCCAGTGAGAACTGACAGCATGTGAACCCCTGAGAACTGAAACACACTGGATAGTACCAAGAACCAGCACTGTTTCTCTCACACAGCCACCATCCAGGTGAGAAAAAAACGAGTCAGCAGGATGAGCCTCTGTACCTTCTTCTGCTCACACAAACAAGCTTACAAAAATCAAGTTATATTTATACTAATATCCAGGTATTATAGAAGAATTGGCAAAAAAACCAACTCATTTAAGGGTCTGCCTGCTAACCTTCCACATGAAAAAGAGAAATTTCCAAGAGGTAAGACCATTTCCCACAGGACTTGTGGACCCTGTAAGTGACTTCATTGGCCTAGGGGACCAGAGAGGGAGGAAGGAACCCTCACTCTTCTAAAGTTCATTGGCTGAGCATCCCCTAAGTTCCCAAAGGCAGAGGGCCATCATGAGGTGACACGATTCTGAGCCCAGTCCTGTAGGTCCCCAAGGACCCTCACCCCATGCCGGGTACTCATAAGATACATGGGTTTCACCTCATCATAAAATAATACCTGGATCAGGAAATGACACCACATTAGCTTGTGGCCTGCAGGTTGCAGCTCAGTCCAGGTTCTCTTTATTGGTCAGCATTGCAATGCAAATGTCTGTATAGTAGTAGAAGCTCACAGGTATGAAATATTAAAACTTAAATAAAAAAACATTTTATGCATGGTTTCTCTTTAGATTCATAACCTAGGTACAATTAAAATGCATTCAGACCTTGATCCCACAATGCTTTCTCAGGCCACCAGAAGTCACTGAGAGTTTTCTCTGTTTTAATTTCCTTCCCTCCTTTGATATGTTACTACAGTCTATTTTTCTGTAAGCACTCATTCATTTATTTTTCATTCATGCCCATCTGTGAGCACAAAGATGCAGAGAACAGTTCATGAGAAGACATGAGTACTAAAATCCGATCCGATTCCTTCGATGTGGCTTCAGAAGTAAAAAATTGTAGCCTTCCCTTGGGAAATGTTCACAGTGATTATTGTTATAATAAATGATTAAGTGATGGAGTGGTTACTTGATCCATAGGGAGACAGATTCCCTCTGTCAGATTGCCTGCTAAAATGGTGGGCTTTTTTCAGGTATAAATGTGTCTTCCTGGGCACTGAGCTTCAAACATCCCTGAAGTGCAATAACCACATGATTTACGGCAGTACAGAGCTGCTAGAAGGGAAGACATTGTTGACATTTGAGTTCAGCTGTGTAAAGAAGAGTTCTTCTAACATAAATTGAAATTAGTGTTAAAAAGAGATGCCAAAAGTGACAGAATGTAGAACCCTTACAATCCTACCTGGTCTTCCACTGTTTAAAAGGGACTTTAATGATTATGACAGAAATTTTCCTGAGAGAAATAATTTCATTTGTTCTGTAAATCTGCTCACTTGATTCCTAATCCCTCAGATATCTCTCAGATGAGCAACCTCCCAGAGGCAGCACTTTGGTTTTTTCTTACCTTGCCATTTGAACTGACAGCCCAACTGAGAGTAAGTACTGAAATGGTAAAGAGAAGATCTAATTTCCACTCTGACAGAAAAATATTTCACCATGTGATAAGAATAAAATAATAGAAATATCATGGGCTTCTTAAAACTTCTGTAGAAAGGCCTGCGTAAAAAAATTGTTTTGTAATTCCCTTAAACCCTTCTGCAGTTCCATAGTAGAGACACAATTATTTTTAATCTTTCCAGGAATTGTAACTCTCCAGAAAAAAAATCAAAGCCCATTACACTCAAATCAGTTTTCCTTTTTTCTCACACCACTGACTTGTGTTTGGACATTGCTCTGCTGTTCTCTGAAGAGGAGGGCACCACAAGGACAATATAAAGCTGTGGGGTTTATTAGCTTGCTCAGCACAAAATGGCAAGCAGAAAGTTTATACTCTTGATGTGGATACTGGTATGAAAAATTACTTTTCTCTTTTTCAATTAAAATAATTTGGCATCAGTCATCCAGTGCCAAGCTGATGACTGATGCAGAAAGTAGCCTTTCCCAGGTGCTGCAAGTGAGTCCCAGCTCGGCCCAAGTAGTGCCCCAGTCATTGCTGGTTGTTTTTCACAGGAAAGTGTCAGTCAGGACAAACATCTGTAGGAGTCTGCAAGAAAATATGCAAGATTAAAAAAAAAGTTTGAATATCACATTGTCTCAGTCAAACTAGATCTCCCAAAGGAGTCAGATAGCAATAATTTCTTCTTTTTTGCTTTTATCAGTATTAAAGATAGACAGGTATTCAGCCTAGATGGTACAGAAAACATGATGAGATTCCACCAGAAAGAGAAAAACATGATTTCCTCGAAGTGACAATTGGAAATGCATGAGTTTCAGAATACTGCATCCAGTTGCTGCTGCCTTTGAGCTGTTTGCAGACAGTTTTCAACCTGTAATACCCATATTTTGTTGCATGACATCCCACCAGCTGCCTTCCCAAAGCCTTTGGTTCTCTCACATAAGAGACATTTGAGACCACCACCTGTGGTGAGATGAAGTAAAGGTTATACTGATTTCAGACTTGCTGCTGCCTGGAAATTATGTCATCTATGGCATGAATTAAATCTTCTCCGAGGAGTACAGAAGATACTCCAGAGTTGCTTGTTCACCCGTTTCCTCTAAGTAACACTGGCCAAATTGTTGATACAATTGCCTTGTGTTTGCCTCTGGTGGACACCTGGTTCTTGCCTCTTATGGACACCTAGCTCTTGCCAGCTCCAAGGGAGCTCACTTGTTCTCAGTGAAGGACGATTGCTATTTCTGGACAGCTGAATGTCAGGTCTCATTTTAGCCTGTAAGCATGAAAAAATCACTCACCTGAGTCTCACCTAAGTTTTCTGTACAACTATTTTGTAAAGCTTACTAATTATCCTGAGAGGCCTGTGTTGAAACAAGATTTTGCAAAAGCTACACTTTTTATAAAAAGGCAGGCTTTTACTGTGTGTTCACTAATAGTAACTTCCTCACCTGAGTATTTTATAGGGAGCACTAGTCACTCGGTGTTGCTTGAAGTTTTCCCTGGCTTTATGCATCTTTCACAAGCAAGCAGATAGATCTGTTGTTGTGAAGTGTGTCAACATTTTGCAGAAACACTCACTGCATGGGCTGTTCACTATTATCTGATTGCCACAGCAAAACAATGCAAAGATTTTCCCGGAGGGAGCTTTGAAAATCGCACTGCATGCAGCATGATTTTGGGCTGCTACTCTGAGTTTCTTAAATTTTTGTAAGGGAACAAAACCACATTGTGAAACATAGAGCCCTTCTCACTGAACCCCAACCAAGCCTTCATTTTGGAACTGCTCCCAGAACTGTCTCATCAGGTCTAGAAAGCAAAGGAAACAATCACAAAACATAACAATCCACAACTGCATAGCACTGATCTCCCTTCTACAAGCTGGATTTTCCAAGCATGCCATGAAACTGCAGGTGGATTCGATAGGGTCTTGATGAAGTACTAATCTGGATGCCATTAACACTGGTCATTCTGGAAGGCCCTTTCAGCTAAGGGGCAGCACACCCAGGCATTCTTCATCCACACTTAGTCTTTCTATTATGATTGTCTGAAAAAAAATGGGCCAAGGCAAAATAATCTTTCTTGGCATAGAAGAATTGCTGCAAATTCATCTGGGAGATAAAAATAAGTCAAAATTTATCTGAAAGGTGCAGCAAAGCCTAACTTGCAGCAAAAGGGAAGAGAATGAAGTGTCTGAATTTAAAATAATTTTGTGTGGAAACTCCTATTTCAACAGGAATTTTTGAAGACTAGCAGGCAGGTTATTAGGACAAAAATATCAGGAAAGAAGCTTATATCACTAAGCTAATGCAAAGAAGAATGCAAAAGAGAGTTATGTAATTTTATAATTATTTTATAATTAATTTAATAGTTTTGACTGTTTTGCTTATTTTTCAAATGTGTTTTTCTTTTATATACAAGAAAGGCAAAGCCAGGAAACTCTGTGCTTGGAATACA
>JAOXXN010000395.1:141391497-141417803 GCA_026770055.1 Myrmophylax atrothorax
ATCACAGCCAGGATGGCTGACAGAAGAGGGAATGGGAGAGATTGAGAGTAGCAGTAGGAAAGGAGGTTACACAAGTCCTTTAGATGTGGGGGAAAGTGCATAGCAGAAACCATATGATAAGGGGAAAGGAACAACAGACACAAGAGAATAGTCCCAAAATGGGGCAAGGTATTAATGAAAATAGTAAACACATGTATTTCTGTCTGCTACATGCAAACAGAATATCTGCTTATGATCACAGAAACAGGAATGAACAAAAATGTAAAAGTTGAAGTTCTGAACTAAGAACATAAAGAGAATGTCCAGGAATACTTTACATTTTGAAATGCACATGTCTCTGAATTTCTTCCTTTTTCAGTTTAAAGTTCACCCATTAGCCAGCTTGCCTTGATATTTGCACTTGGACAGTATAACCAGCTGTGTTTTATCAATTCAAAAGGGAGGAATCCATGTTAAACCTTGTGGAGAAAAAAATATCTAAGAGCAAATCACATCACAGGAGTCAAAGAAAGGAAAATTCTTTCTTTTTTCTGGTTTTAAAGGGATCTGGACATTATGAACACAAAATGTGCAGTAAACATAGTCAGAAAGGGAAAAATACAAACAGGGAATGTCCCACTCGTTAAGGCTGTACAAAGTGTTTAGAAGATGTAATATGTTACAAACATATTAACCCTTTTTGGAAAATACAAGTTATGGGAAATCTGGTTTTAGTAGGTAGCAAATCTGCAGAGCAACATTTCAGTTGTCTGAAGAATTCTGCTTCTGGAGACACATCAACACTTTCTTTCTTCATTTTTTTTTCACTTAAAATCATGAGTAGATGTGTGTTTTTCACATCAGATAAGGTTCAGGTTCAGTAACTAAATTTATCCCATCAGGTTTTTTTCTACAAGGAGGAGAAACTGGTAAACACTGCAATGGACATGTAGCACTCCTGTACATTCACACTGAGGGCACTGTCAGAGGTAGAAGCCAACTGAAGAGTAATCCTATGTTGGCAGGGTGTGTACAAGATGACATTTAGTGTCAGTGAACAATTAAGCATGAGTAAATGGGCAGCAGCATGGCAGGGTTCTTATTTTTGGATAAAGGAAAAGTAATCCATCATTCTTTCCTTGCATCATACAGTTTTGTTTATAAAATACACACTTTTCAACTAAATTAGCTGTAGCTGTTGCCTTTGGCTTCAGACATGCCTCAAACTTAAGGAAAAAAACCCAGAAATTAAATGTATTCATTATTGTTCTGATGGATCTGTCAGCTTTCAGAGATATTAAAAATAACAAACATGTAAAAGATGTTCTCATCTTTTCTCATATTTGTATTTTCAACTGACAAACAGTCCTTTATCCAATCCTTTGCTGGTGCAGGTAGCAACATTGTATAAAACATTTCAGAAACTACCAGTTCCATCTTAAAAGTCATTCATATTTTTAATGATTTCTCAGAGTTCAGCATCTCTTGGGATCATGAATCCATTTCCATTTTACAGGAAAAAGGTGTTCATCATATTCACTTAACCTCAATTGCATGACTTTAACAGATCATGTTTAAGGTATTTTCCCTCTCTCTTACGTATTGTTCTCTCCTAAGATTTCAATGTTTTAGACTAAGTTGGACAATTTCCTTTATCTTTTTTGTATCAAATACCCCTTTTCTCAATTATATTTAGCAGTCCACCTCTACAGCTCAGCTCTGAATGTTTATGGCCAGAGGTGAACATAGCATCTTCTGTTGCAATTCTATACAATTCTATAAGTCAGTTGAAAGTATTTTCTCTAGTGCCTTTTAATGCCTTTTAGGACAAGTTTCCTTTTTCTTTTTTTTTCTTTCCTTTTTTTTTTTTTTTTAAATTCATCAGGTAAACTGTACCTGAGCAACCCATGACTGGTATATGAACCCACACACAAAAATTCCCAACTCATTCTTCCCAGCATAAGTTTCAATTAGTTTGCAAGGACAGAGGTTTGAATTTTGTCTAGTTGAGTGTCACCTCTTCTCTCACTGTAGTCTGCCAGGGCACCCAGCTCTTCCTGAAGAAAATAGCATGGCCTGCAACACTGGACATACCTCTCAACTCAGTAAGAAACCTGAAGTCTGGGACATACTGGATTTCTTCTTTTTTAGATAGGAGCCTGTCCATTTACATAGCTGCTACACAACTTTGCCAGACCCATGCTTCATTTTCTCCCATCCTCAGTATTAGAGCTGTAGCTTATTAGTAGTAAAACTTCTGTTCTTTTCTTTCCCATTGGCTGTTACAACTTTACTTCATCAGCAGCACCACAGTTGCTTTTGAAAATTGAATCCAAGTAATCATTTAATTTTGGTGTCACGTTCCATTTGCATAGCAGACTTATTTCTCTTCCTATATGACTCAAGAACTTTCTTTTAATTGTGTTAATATCCTTTGCTGATGTGTCCAGGCGTTTGGCAATTTGCACTTCATTCCACCCCAGTTTGACCTCTATGACTGCTGATGGCCTTTTTCCACTCTTTGAAATCTCTCTTTCCTCTAATCTCCTTCTTAAGGCAGTAATTTATCTTCCTGAACCTGGAGAGTTTCTCTGTAAGTTTTTCCTCATGTCTGGAATACAGAATTCTGTCACTTCAACAGAAAACATGATGAGATTGTTGCCACTCACACCTGGAATAGCTGGATGCTGCTGTCATCAGTACCACTTGTCCTTCAGCCTACTCCAGACAAGTTAGGGTATCTCATAATGCTTAACACAATCCCGAATAATCTGCATCTCCTTAACACTGTTACAGTATCTACCCATACCCATTGCTACTCCTGATACTCCTCTTTCCCCCTTAAGATCCAACACAGCATCCCTATCCCAAGCAGTTATTTGACCAAATGATTGTGATCAGAACTAATTGCATTTTGTTCTATCCTTACTTTTATTTCTATTTCTGTTGAAAACTCTTTTTTTTCTTCTAATACCCAGCCAGGAATGCTATTCCACTGTAAATACCTTGCTAGCAATAATTTCATCAACTCCTCAAATACTGTGTTTTCAATGTCAGTGTCATCTGTTTGCAGTCAATTCCTTTATCAATTGCATAGCCTTGTTCACCTAAAAAGCAGCCTTCTGCTTCTGCATCTTTCTCAGGAAGGGGTACTGAAATTACATGTGTTTCCTAATCTAAATAACTTTTTATAATCATTCCAGGCTCATTGGAAAAGGAAGGTCACATCTCTGATACTCAGATTTCCACCTTTGGAAAAATCAATCTCAGTATCAGAACAGCCCCATAACTGAAGCATCTAAAGGTCTCAGTACATTGTTAAGCATTTTCATTCCTTCCCTGGGACTTGACAAAATTTTGGTGAAGAGCTAACATTGCTTAAAACTCCTCACCCAGCTGAGATGACACCTTTGCTCCTCTCCAGCAAAGCCTTATTGTGTTATTTGTTCCTCTTTTTCTCAGCAGGTGTGTTGGTTGGTTAGTTGGGCTTTTTTCTTGTCTCCACAGGATAAACTCCACATGAACTTCCACCCATATGACAGAGGTTAACTGCAGGCACATACACACCTCTGAATCTCCCAACAAAGTCAGTTATTTTTTTTGCAGTAAGTATTTCCCATCCCCATAGCTTTCCTTCTTCCTTGTGGACTTTCCCTCTTCCTTTGCAGGACTACCTGTTCTCTCCGCTGTGAAAGCACACTCCTTTTGTGCTAAGGAAAAGGAAGACTAGATTAGATAAAACAGGACAACTGAACCTTGGAAATCTGCTTTGTGATCATACAAAGCCAAATGAAGCATATGCTGTAAGAGGGTCTTGGCTACTGATCATCCAATATCCAGAAGATCAGACTTAATAGCAACATCCATTTTGGATTCCCAGTGAAAAATTACCAAATACTATTTTAGGATAAGGCTAATTAAATATCACTTTTAATCATAACTGATATGTAGGAACCCAAAAGTGAAACTCATTCCATGGGCAGGGTTTCTCCTTAATTTGATTTTTCTCCAGCTTAGTACTTGCTTTGGAACATCCCTCCTCTAACTCTTCTTTTTTTTAGCTATGCTGTCTCTATATCTTCTTTGTTGTCTCTGCAATTGTTTCACTTCCTCTCCTTGTAGCCTTTCCTTTGCCTATGAAATTTAATAACATTTTATGTTTCTATAATGCTCAACACACACAGCATTCAAATATACATGAACAGAATCCAATCAGGAAACACGGATTTGATTTTAAATGACCATATGCCAGGCTTTGTCATAATTTTTCCATTGCATGACATCATCTAAAGAAATAATGACAGTATTTTAATTCTGTAACAAAGCAAATATAAAACATGGAGGTTTACTGAGACAACAAAAAAACATTTTGACTATGGAACACAAGCCAACACTCATAGGAAAAATGCAATTTCTATAATATGCCAACAAGTCTCAAAACCAAGTAACCCTTTTCCAATACATGACCTGCCACTGCACTTTTACAAAATTCTCAATAAAGCTGCCCGATTACAAAGTTACCAGAGCACTTCTGATCAGAACAGTGGTTTCATTTTTCAATTCCCCTATAGATGCAGCTAAGCAAATGAGAAATTTAAAAAAAAGGAAAACTTTTGAGAATTACATCATATTTTTAAAGAGACAGCAATAATCTCAATCATATTCCCCAGATAAATTAACATAAAATGTCCCCTCCTTCTTTCATTTCTCTTCACTTGACACCTCTTTACAATGCTGATTTCACCATCTGGTTATGTTTTTTAAATCATGTCTTATGTTTACTGAAAAACACAAAAATGAATAGGGAGTGAGAGATACCAGTATAAAGAACCCTGAGAGATTTCTCAAGAAACTACACTTTACTTTTTCATTAGCTCTTACATTTTTCCCTGTAGGAAAGATTTCTTTTCTTATCTAAACTTCATTATTTCCATGGCCTTACAGGTAACCCAGAAATCATAAGCCCATTTCTCCACAAGCTGCCTGTGCCTCCAAGCCCTGTGCTCTCTGCTGCTGGGTCTCCTCCTCCCTCTCACACAGATATGCTCAGGCAGGAGTGAACCCCAACAACAGCTCCCTACAAACCCTGCCCTTTGCATCCCAAAGCAGATGTTTCTCTGGCCAAGAAGTAGCAGCTCCTCAGCCTGCCTGATTTTTTTTTTTCAGACTGTTGTTTCTCTGTAGATCAAAGGCAAGTGGCCTTCATCTTCTCTAAGCCTAGATGCAAATTTAAGCAAGACTTAAAGTGAAGGTAAGGTAATTCCATGAAAGAAATAAAGTACAGTTACTTGATTTCCTCTGAAAAAAACCCAAAATTGTTGTAAATGTATTATTCTCACTACTGGGATAACAACTCAAAGAATAAATCTGGAAAACTGAATGAAGCATTGAAAAGAATAATCTTCAGATATTTCTGATATCCTAAAACAAACCTTAATGAGAGAAAGCTCACACAGCGCCCGGTTCCTATCCAACTTTATATGACCACCACGAACTTCAACAGTGATTCCCAAAGACCTTGGAATTCCAGATGCCTCAGGCCAAGGGACATTTCTCAGGATGGTCCTGATGTCTGAGTAGAGCTTCAACAAGTCCTGGATGTTTAAGAATTTTGGCAGGACTTACTTTCACCTTTAAAGGCAGCTGTGATATTAGTGCAGGGTTTTACTCCTCTTAGCCCCTTTGCTCTTCTGTGTAGGCCACAACTGCTCTCACTGCCAAATCCAGCAGAATAAGAGCAGCCACAGCATGTTCCCATTTCTGTAAGCTCTGCTGGTTACAAGCTTCTTAAGAAATCAAGGTAAACATCTTGAAAAACTTGTACTAAGCATGGAAGTTTGAAAAAAAATAAAAAAAGTACATGGGTCAGACAAACCTTGGGTACAGAGTGAATAACCTCTGAGTACTGTAGGAGACTTGCACTATATAATATACCCAAAGACAGAAAATGTATCATGCACTGACATCTACCCCTACAAGGTGCAATTGTGAAGGAGTTCTGGGATCATGCAGGATAGAGCTTCAACTGTTCAGTTCATCAAAGAGATAATTTAATTAGGTTAGTAAGAGCCTCCATGGGGAACACAAGCAGATGGTGGAAACCTCAGATGTTTAACAAAGTTCTGATAGCTTAAAGTTTACTAGACAAGCTAGAAAATAGAGACAGATATTTCACCAGAAGGGCAAGTAGCTATTCAAAAAATAAACATAGAATTTACTGCCTTTTTCTTTTTTTTTTTTTCTGGGAACATTTCCATCATGATTTACCTTTCCCAAATGAAATTTTTAAATAAGAATAAATTCAGGGAAGTCCTGCAATGTGTGTTACATAGGACATTGGTCTAGATTAGCTCTATTGTCCCTTCCAACCTTTTAAACTGTGAATCTCAAGGAAAATGGTTAACAGGAAAAGACACTCTCAACAGTCACTCTGACTTTCTGACAAACTCAGTTGTCAACATTTTCAACCAAATAGAGCCATTTGCTCTTTTCTGCCCTGGAAAAGTTCATTAAGCTGTTATTTGTTTGTGCAACAAAGAGCCCTAGTGACCTGAAGCACTAAGTTCATTCATTTTGCTGCCTGGAGGTCCAGTGGAGACATCTGCTGTAGTAATGCCCCACTCTTACCAATGCCAGAGAAAATACGATTAGAAAAGCACTGACCTCATACATTCTCCCAAGGCCCTGGTTGGATTACATAATATGTGCTGTGTATAAAGGTGACTACAGTACAGATGGGATCAGAAAACACTGAGGGAATGAACCTGGTGGCATAACTCCCAAAGTCTGTCCCCTTCAGTTACCTTCTCTCCTTCTTCTGTCAAACTGAGTGCTTACAAAACATTTTGCAATCTTCCCCTTCCCATTTTAACATCTTTTTATCTGAAACCCACTCTGGAGAAATATTTTTGACACTTTCTATAGGTCGCTTTGTGGAAGCTCTTTATTAATGACCAAAGTGACAGGGCTGCAATTTAGACAACCCAGGAAATCACACACACACACACACATACACGCACCCCCCCACACACACACATGCAAAATAAAAGATTAATATAATAAATTGTGTTGGAAGGGACATCTGGAAATCATTTCATTCAAGACCTGGCTCAAAAGCAAAGCTACCCTTCAAGTTTGAATTTAGAGACCTCTCCAGTCAAGTTCTAAATATCTTCAGAAGATGAAAAATCCACAGTCTTTCTAGACAGTCTACCTCTTCCAGAGCCACCACATATTTGCAGTAGTTGTTCCTTCAGGGTGCAGAGTTCCATCTGACATACCACTTCTTGAGAATCCCTGTATTGGCTTGGCATCATGCTTGTGATCCTCATTAAAATAGCTCCTCAGCCCTTGACCATTTGGCCTGCATTAGTGCATGAGTTACTGGAAATCATGAAGAAAAGCTGGACTCAGAACCAGTAGTTTCTGCCTTCAGGCAGGAGGCAATCACATGTTACTGGTTGGATCATAGATTTTGGGAGTCTTCCATGGAAATCTCACAGCACAGCAGATTCTTTTGTCATCTTACAATCTCAGACTTTCTTAGTCAATGCTCTAGCTTTCTTCTATCAAATATTTTCTAGTGAAATCTTATTTAAAAAAATTTATATTATTTAAAAAACTTTACCACATGCATCCCATATGTACCATGGCACAACACTTTCTAGCTGTACCAAACCCTCCGTCATCTCTGTCCATGAAGCAATTGTGGCAGCTCATGAAGCCTTGGGGAGATTAGGATTATCTGATGACTGGGGTAAAACAGGTTTCTAGTTTGCAATGTAGATAGATTGTGCTTTTTTATCCTGATGAAAAGTTTTTATGATGATAGTAAAACATACAGCACTTGGGCAGCTGAAAAAAGAAGACACGGAAAACTGCACAGAAAGCTGAAGCTTTGAAAGTGACAGCAATATCTCAATTTCCTTGTTGGAATAGAGCAGGAATTAGTCAATTCAAAGCCATGATTTTAGCATGAGCCTAGCATCAGAGTGATGACACTGGTATGGAACCTCCCAGATGGAATATGCCTCCCTATTAGACTGTGTGAAACAAAATATTCTGGCCAGGATTTTAAATATGGACACTCAGCACACACACACGCAGACCTATGCATGCAGGCAAACCTGTCTTTTTCTTAGGAACTAAGCTCTCAAAACCATGAAGGCTAAACACAGCTTCTGGGAGCCATTCAACATTTTTGATACCTATATATTTATTATCCTAAATAAAAATGTCAGAGCCTAATATTAATCTCTGATTATGGAAACTCTTGGCTTGTGCTTGTTTCATTTCATTTGTGTCTCAAAAAAAAAAAATCAATCTGACAATTCAAATTTTTCTGATTGTTTCAGAACTGGGATACTATCCAATAATGGGGGGAAACAGCTTGAAAGGCAACCTGCACATGACATCATGTGTAGGAAACCGCTATCAGCTCCAGAAGAGGCAGAGTCTATGCGTGTTCAGGTAGAGAAAAATCCAGTAGTGGTTTTATTTTCAAAGTGCAGGCAGTGAGGAACGGAAGACTCCTTCCAAACTTCCACAAAACTGTGAAAAATGTTTTGTTTGTTTGCAGGAGTCAGCTGAAGGGCAATTGGTGCCAAAGGGAACCAGTTTTAAAAATCAGTAGTGGTTTGATGCCTTACTCCTATGCAGCAGAGTTCAAGCAGAGAATTAGACAGGAGAGTGAATGTCAACTGGAAGTAAGAACCTAACCAAAACATTGCTGGAATTCATTCATTGATTGTTACAGACCCAGAACCTCCACTAAACTGACAACTCTTCATTGTCTGAAACAGCCCAGGCTACACAAGATGAAGCTGGTTTTATAATATCTTCTTGGAAAAATCAGAATTTCTGTGCCAGATGCAGGAAAATATTTATCCTATTATAGAAGAGAAGGTAGCATAATATAACACAAGGAAAAGAGAAAATAAAGAGAGAAGAGGTAGATATAATCCCTATCTTATATTTCCATCATTACATCCTTTCTGATATTTCTACACCTATTTTGAGTAAAAATGTCCTTATGGTACTTAATTTCACCTCCTAATATTACTGATGTTCTAAAGATCTTACTGACTGTACTTCCACCCTAAATCTCAGCTCCATGTCCTTTTCTTCTGCAACAACTCTTCATGTTGAAGCAGCATCTGCTGCCAGTGCTCTAACAACCTCCATTCCACACCTGACACTTCACTGCCCAGGTGCTGCCAAGGAGAAAAGGCCATGACTGAGCTCTCCAGATTTAATCTGGATCAAATCAGTTCATGGCTTCAGGAATTACCGAGACAGACAATGTAATTACACAGCCTTTTCCTCTTTGGAAACTATGATAACAACTTACACAGAGGACTTTAAAAAAAAACCAAAAATAACCTAAGGTATCAAAAATTCCTCTGGGATTAGCAGGCAGCCTGTAGCTAACTCAAATCGTGTGTTGAAGAAGATACAAGGATATGGCATAAAGGTGGCTGCATGCTGGATCTACAAAGATTTAGGTGATTTAGCAAATTTTGTGTAAGATATACCTGCTGTAAGGAGGTTTACAGATGCTATACCCAAAAGGCTGCTTATGATTCAGCCATAGCAGTAATCCTCTGTGAAGAGAAATGTAGGCCCATGGCTTTCAAGTGCCTACAAGGTACTGGTTAGAGGTAGTTCTGCTTCAGCACTGAACCCCATAAAATGAACTATGGCAACACTGTCCTAATGAATGGTACCTTCATCCCATAAAGCCAGATATACCTGACTGAAAACATATTATGAAGTACCTCTCTCCTCATCCCTGCTATGTTTACAACTGTGCCCCTCTCCAGCAGCATTTGGCACATGAGAAACTCAGACTAATTCAAATCATCAAGCAGGGGCCAGAAGGAGCAATTTTCTTCCCTTTGCAAAGTTACCCAAGCAGCAAGAAAAACCATCTGGCCCCATTCCAGTTCCTGTTGTTGGACAGGTTTCCAGGCTCTCTTTTCCTATTCCTTTCATGTGCACACAGTAGCTAGAATTTGTCACCTTGCAGCATGTAATAGTTACCCATTCTCACAACACCCTCCTATGAATGTTTTTGATTTATTCTTCTACGATCAAATAGATCTATAAAATATGGTCAAAACCATGGCATTCTTCAACAGCTTTATCTGAAAAATAAAAAAAAAAAATAAAAACTAAAAAACCCAAGAGTTATGGTTATTAAAATAAAGTGTAATACTGCCTTGCAGACAATCTCTGGCTCTGTTATGTTGTGCACTCAGACAACAAAGAGCAAAGCAATCAGCAATGATGCAGAGTGAAAAGTCTAATTTGAAGAACAATTATGATCATGTTCCAAGACCATGTTCCCTCACTGGGACCTGCATGAGAAGTTTCAGTCCCCAATTAACATTTGGCAGTAGCTGAGAAGGTAGGGATCTGTAAGGCTCTTGCAAAAAGTTACCAGTTGCAAAAGTGACAGAGCAGAAGGAGGGAGGTCTCTGGTTTTCAAATAGTATGTGGAGGACACTGAGGGTCATCCTGTCTCCAAAGAACATGAAGAATGAAAGCTCTCATTGGAGCAGGGTAGGAGTAGAGGGTGTTTACAGAGTTGATGATAGTCCATATTCTACCTCCAGGCAAGTCTGGCAAAATTTTTCTAATATCATTGTAAAACTGCAGTTTCATTCTTCTAAACCTCCCTCAGCTTTTCTGTTTGTAAAGGGAGAGGACCTCAAATTCATGTATGCACCACTTCTGCAAGGGATCCTACATCCAGGCTGGGCAAGTTGCCCTGTACCACCACTCTCCATCCAGGGCAATGCCATGCTGTCAGGGGACAACTCCAGAGTGACATCCAAACCCAGTGCTGAGCACTTAGGCTGGAGAATATCTAGGCACAGCAGAGGGCACTTTCAAAAGCCTGAACACTCAGCAGTGTAGAGAGCTGCCTGAAGTTAACTGATAGGAGGCATTGAGTTTGGATCAAGGCATGAAGCTCCCAGCCCACTCCTTTATGGAGCAGTCAGGGGCTTGAGTCCTCTCTAAGACCTGAAGCACTGTGTTATAACACTGAAGCTGTATTATAAGGAGTAGAAGTCAGGTTTGGGGCACATTTCAAAATCCTCCCTTTTGCAGGTATTCTCTGTTTAAAAACACAGTTCTAAGTGACAGACATTTGGATGAGTCTGACACTTGCAGTCTTTGCAGAATGCACTGAGTCCCATCACAGAATTCATTTAAATTGTATTTAATACCCTCAAAATAGGAATGCCAGCTCTTGTATATAGAGGGCTCCTGTTGTTTTAAAGTCTGACAAAAGTAACACCCAAAGAGAACAAGAGGGCAATCACACAAAGCAATGCAGTATAACTCTGTACTGAGACAGTAACTCACCTGCATCAACAACTGACAGGAAAAAAGATTAATGTTGACCACGGACACCAGAAGTTACCAAAAGCCTCAAGAAAATAATAGCAATTTTAAAGATTACATCCTTTAGATGACAAGAGCCACAGCAGGAGTGTGGTAATATTCACATTTAACACCAATCAGGAAAGATACAAGTTTTAAATAAAAGCATTTCAGAAGCCTAATCTAAGCTGTCATGCTGAGACCAGCTCAGACCCATGGAAAGGTGGTGTCCAGTGAGTCGCTTTGGGAAGGCTTGAGCTTTGTAGAAGTGTCTGTGAGTTTTGACATATCCTTGACACATGTCTACACATCCTCGAAGCACCTGGGCAGAGACAAACATATGGCTCTGAAATCTTCCAGTGACCTCATTATCCAAGGGTCACTGACTGAGGCGGCTCTAGCAGGTCCTGCCTGCCTGGGGAGATTTTAACCCATGATTGCTCATGTGGTCTGAAATGCTGGAGACAAAGGATTCCTCTCAGGCATTTAATTGAAAGCAGTCAAAGGCAGAAGCTTTGAGATTTTCACTTTTTCTGAATGAAGTAGTATGAATGGGTGAAGCCAAAAAAGTTGCAATATAGCTGTTCCAGCACAGATGGTGGGAGAGCAAAACTTGCCCACCCCACTGCCTGAGCAGTGAGGCAGTGGAGTCCTGCACTTCACTCCTTATAGCCCATTTATCTTTGGCCTTAAAACTCCCTAAGCCACCTGTTATCAGCAACTAAGAGAGGGCAGAGTAGCATGCTGATGAGAAACCAAAAAACACAGAAGCTCCTGGGAAAACGGTGTGTTTAGTGAGGCCAGCTCCTTTCCGAAGCTGACGAGGCAATGGTTCATCTTGGGCATCTGACAGCTGATAAGCAGCAGGGGGAGAGAGGAAAACAACCCTCTCCCATGCCCAGCACTTCTGCTGAGAGCCATTGGAAGAGCTTGTGGAGACAGGGACACAAATAGCCAGGTCCAACTGCAGCAAAAACTGCAGGACACTGAGGTTTGGGTTAGTACATCGATGCTAAGGCAGAGAACACACCAGCACAGCAGGGCAAGCCACAGCTGCCAAGGCAATGTCTGTCAGTCATCAGCAACTTGCTTTAATGGAGAAACCTGTAGAAAGGCTGGATGAAACAAAACACAAACCAAAGCCAGGAGTTGTGTTAAATCACATGCTCAGGTTTCCCTTGGGCGGTGAAGGTGAATTCTCACCTTCCTGTAACTACAGAGCAGCCTGCTGGCCAGTTCTTACTTCCAACATCCCTTGTTCATTTCTCCTTCCCCCCAGCAGCTATAGCATTTGATTACTTTCAAAAAAATATTAGTTTTATATTTGTGCATATATAAGAATCTATAAAAATCCAAAGAAAATCGCTATAGTGGTCCTCTTTATGGGCTTATCTAGCCCATGAATGTCATCAGTTTCCCCAAAGCTTGGCTTTAGAGGGTGTATCCACTTTTTCAGCACTTCTACCTCTGAAATTTGCATGATGTTTTGCAGTCTGACATTGTTTTCCCCTGAGCTTGCTGCCCTCTGTGAACTCAGTGCTGTTGGGATGCATGCTCCCGAAATGCCTGTAAGACAGTAAGGCTGCTCCAGGCCATGGAGAGGTGGTTCCTGGCAAGTGGAGTAGGACAACAGCTGTCAGGGAAGGTCCTCCTATAAAGCCTGGTTCAGCAGTGGGTCTGAGCAGTGGCAAGAACCTATAAGTGTTGTAAGTTAAAAACAAGGGTCAAAGAAAGAAAAATGGTCCGGTTATCAGTGTACCTAACTATATTCTGCAAAGTTTTCTTCTGTGTTTTTATAGGAAAGAATATAATTCTGAGGACAATGAAGAACAGTGCTACTACCATATCCTGGGCTGACAGTGACATCAGCCCAAGCAAGAGGACATAGTTAAGATCTTCCATAAAATTGCTCAAGTTTCTGTATGTCTGGCACAACCTACAAGTGAATTCATCTCTAAAGTTACAAAGAGATTTGCTATTAACCTCAGCCTGGCCAAACTTTCACCCAATATTTTGATTATGAAGTTCTTCTTTACTCCAGTCTTCTGAATATAACATTACTTTATCTTGGCTTCTGGGCCCCACAAAATCCAGCTATAATTAATCTTACTTCTACAATAACTCTGGCTCAAAGGATGCTGTCATAATGACCATGAATATAATTGCCTCACCATGCTGCAAGCTGTAGTAAATCATCAGCCACCATAGAAAAGATCAAAGTAGGCTAATTAAACTGTATCCTCAGCTGTCTGCTGCAGACATTTCAAACTGCTTTGACTCCCAGCTGGAAATCAGTGTTTCACAAGAGCTAAAGCAACTCTGAACAAAGACCAAGAAAAATATATACTTAAACAGCTGTTTGGTCTGTCAAACTGTAATAAAATGCTGGAAAGAAAACCATAGATAATGAATAATACAGTCAAAAGCATCTATAAGAATCATCAGACTAGTGAGAAACAGGAAATTAAGTACATAAGGTATTGAATAATCACTTGACTTCAGTCATGTAGAAACAGTACACCTTAATTTTCTTAATTAGAAAAGTACAAAAGTAGAAGTTCTTGGCAAAGCTCTCTGGGTTATCCACAAATACCACTAGTTTTCCAGTGAAGGAATGATAGTGTTTGGTAAGGACATTTACTAATTTTAGGACAACTGGGAATGACAATTAGGGAGCTGATCCTTGATCCCTCCACCTGAAGCTGGGAGTCAGATTAACTTGAAGGAAACTGTCCCTCTCTCCCAAAGACTTCCTAAATTAACAAAATTTTCAGCATGGGACATAAATTAAGAACAGATAATTCATATTTTTAACTTATCCACAGAGAGACTTGGATTTAAAAAGTGAATTATCTGAATCATAAAATGTATTCCAAGTCAATGCAAAACAGCTGATGTTTCTCAGGAATTAAGATCAGACACTAAGATGCTCTTCTGGTTTTTCTATGTTGAGTTGAATTGTGGATGGACATCACAAACCTGGCCTGTTTCCTACAAGGATTTATGCTTCCAAATGGTATTAATGACTGATGCAGATAAAGCTGCCCTGACTAACTCACCAGAGTTCAGTATGAACCTTAAAAGGCCTGTGGGATTTTAAGGCCTGTTGATATTACGCATTTCTTCACAGTAAAATTAAGGCAGTTCACCACTTCATTTTTGCAGAAAGAACCATTGAGGTTCAATAGAACTAATCTGTCACACAGACTCCTGCTCTGCTCCAGAAAGACCCATGCTGCTTTCTCCACTATTAAAAATGTAAGGGAAGCCCCTGTAAAGAATGATGACCTAAAACTGGAGCTAGGGAAAAAAGGGAAAATGCATACTTCTGAAATAGTGATTAATAAATCAAATACTTTGGTGAATAATGAAATATTTTATTTACAAGACCAGCCTTGATGCAGCTTGACCCTCGTGCTGTGAATTTCTTTTCATACTACATTTTCCTACATGCCCAACAGACTCCATCACTCACAAGGACCCACTTCCTCTCCTCTTCTGATTCAGGAAGGCAATGCCATGGACCTTGCAGGGAATGGTGAGGAAAGAGAGAGACCAGCAGGGGAGGTCAGCTCACAAAGAAAGGAAAAACTACACTTTTCATCTACAAAATTTGACAGGACAACAAAGCAGCACTCCTAAATCAAAGTATTTCTGAGTTTGGAAATAATTCAAAATACTTTTTTTTTCACCCAGGAAGTGAAATTTAAGAAAAACTTGTTTTCTAGAAAACGCAACTTTAAAAAATTGTGTAAGAAATATTTCCATTCCAAAGATAACCCCATCTTTTCAGGGTTTAATGTGTTTACTCTAAAAATTCTAGAGGAAGGATTCTTCTTCTTAGTCTCAAAAGACAATGGCAAAACCAATTTATGGAAAATGGATATATTTATTTTATTTATACACCAAGATACTGGGTTTTGTGTTGAAAGTCAAGAGGACTCAAAATAAGTCAAGAACTGTTTTTACATCTCAGCTCCATCTCCATGCCATTAGGCAGAACCAGAAAACCCAGGGAAAAGTTGCTGTCATCAGCTGATCTCAGCTTATCTCTTAAAAATCCTTCCAGAGCTTCACCCTTATCCTTCAGAGACATGGGCTTACACAGGCTCCTGCATGACAAGTACATCTACTCACAAAGTAGAGCAAAAAGGAGGAAGAAAGCACACTGCAGGCAGATGGGGTTTGTAGGTGATGTCTGTTCCCCAGCATGGCAATCTGCAGAACAGGAGAAACAAAAGTATAAAAGATGTTATCATTGTAATCACAACTATTTCCCACAGCAGTAGGAAAATTAATGTCTAAAGGCAAGTAATAGATTGAGATCTTTCTTGTTTCTATTTAGTGAGATTATTAGGCCCACACAAGCACCTCGGTGTGCTCAGCCCAAATACTGTTTTATTGTTACTATGAGAAATGAAATTAGAAAGGTGAAAAGCATTGCTCAGTCCAAATTAGAGCATTGTTTTCCCCTAAGGCTATTTCACTCCTCTTATTGACCCTTTTTTCTATATGTTTATTTTGAAATGGAAATGCTGCCTAAAAAATGACAAGTTCAAAAATTAAATTTTCCCCACATGGAAAGGAACATTGATGCCATTTTCCATGACTATTTCCTCTTGCCTCTCCCCCCTTTTGACAGAAATTCTTTCCCATATCCCACCCACACTGTTGGCTTCAGTCCTCAAGGCAGGGATTCCTCTGGCCATGCTGTAGGCACCCTGCATGCAGACATCTGCATCTCCATAAGTCTCAATCCAGCAGAAAAGTGTGAAGTACCTTGGACCAATCCCACCCCAGAAGCTCCTATTTCTCCCACTCACTAAAAAGGGCCTCTAAGCAACTAGCTCCAATGACTACCTCCAAAATGCCAATGTTTCAAGGCAGCTGGGTTAAATACCATCCCTTTAGCCTGTCCTTCCTGCAGAATTTGTGTTTCAGCCCCAAGAGGAGTTGCTTAGCTCCACTGTAGCATCTTTGAGCAGTGGGTGTTATATATGGCCTTTGTGGTCTGGCTTATTTCAGATTTATTTCCACTCCAACCAAACAGATCTCTTTAGTTTGGCTCTAGTTGTTCCAGTTTTGGCCATGAAATAAGAGCGTCCCTTAAGTGGCTCTTTGCTCTTTACACAGCATTACTAATAAGTGCTATGCTTATTAACTATTTCAAAGAAATATTCAAGGCCGAGTACAATACCCAAGGCTCTTAGATAGGAAACATATTCCCAGTTATTGGTACAACAAATATCCTTTTGTAAATGATTACAACAACATCTACATGCTTTTCCAGGGAGAGTAACCTCAGTATCATAGAAGTAAAAGAGAAAAAATTACACAGTATCTACATTTTAGTAAGGTCTGTCCATCAATACTAAACTTTCTATCCTCGTGTCCCTGTCTCTATATTTTCTGTGGGATATGTACAGGGCAATTGGACCTGGGAGGGTGAGAAGAAGAGGAAGCCAGGTGGAAATGAAGGAGTAATAATGCCTGGGATCATAAGGTGTATCAGAGTACAACAAACATCCTTTTGAGTCCAGTGCTTTGCTTGTAGCACCAGTGGAGGTTGTTGCTAGCAAAAGCTCTGGATACTTTCTGCAGGTGACTGCCCTTGAACTCTACCAGTGTCCATGGTCACTGGATTAGAGACAATAGAAGATACAACCCTGACCATTCTCTTTGACATTCCTTTTGTCCATGAACTCATCTAAGCTTTTACTGTGCTTATATGGGCTCTATATGCCCTCCACTGGCAGCATATTCCAGACGTTCATTACACAATCTGTAAAATTTGTCTCATTATACCTGTCCCCAGTTGTAGATCAGATTTATCTTTATCAAAGAAATATTTCTTTCTTTCCACTGACTTTAGAGGGTTCTTACATGCATTGTTCCTGTGATTAAGGAAGGTGAGTCAGTGTCCATTTCTTAAAGATTTCTTAAGCTTGTGATTTCATACAATAATAGTTTTAATTGTTACTAGTTAGCATAAAAAAACAAGCATGTGTATGTATAGACCTATGTAGGAAGGCACATTTTTCCTCTTTGTGTTTCTACCAGAGCTTACACAAGGCATGTTCTTCTTCCTGCATCAGAGACATTAATAAAAACTAATGCAGCCATAACAGCCTGTGTCCAGTTTTTTTGCATATGATATTTTCATTTAATTTTCCGTCTCCCAGTCCATAAATCTCAATTAAATTTTCAGAACTTCTTGCTGAGATTGCTAGCACTAACCTCAGGGAGCGCATGGGTGCGTGTGGTGGTTCATCTTGGGCTGACTTCCAGATGCCACCCAGCTGCTCTCTCACTCCTGCTCCTCAGCAGGGCAGAGGAAGATTTAAAGATTAAAAAACTCATGGTTTGAGATAAAGACAGGGAAATTATTTACCTACTCCTGTCATCTAAAAAAACAGACTCAATTTGGAGAAAAATATTTTAATTCATTGCCAGTTAAAAAATAGAGTAGGATAGTGAGAATCAAAAGGAAAGCTAAAATCACTGTTAACCTCACTTCTGTTCTTCCAAATTCAACTTCCCTCCTTCATTCCCAGCTCTTCTGTTTCCTTCTAAAAATAGCTCGATCAGCAGTCCTAGAAAGAACTTGATTCAATTTCAGTTAGTGTTTTTTGCATTTCAAATCCATAAATCTCATATATTCCACTTCAATACAGTTATTGATAGTTTCACTCATGCTGAGTAGCACTTTCTCTCAGCTACATTAACAGGCCTGCTTCAGTAAGCTCTTTATGAGTGGCAAGAAGAGTGAGAGGAGACCTACTGGCTTTTAAACTGACTCTTTAATTCAGAGAAAAGCAGTTTTAAACTGTCCTACTCTCCTCCCCAAGTCAAATAAATGCAACAACAGCAGGGAAAAAAAAAAAACAGCAGAATCCTATAGTTTGAAGACAAGATTCCCTTTAACCTCTTAATGGACTGCAGCCTGAGGTCTGTCAGTATCATCACACACACATCCCCATTATCCACCATGAAAGATCAAGCAGAGAATGGGGGAGAGAATTGATTTCCTGTCTGCAGAGTGACAGCTCCAGCACATGTCGTTGTTATCTAGAGCACTAAAGTGGAGCAGGGCACTTTAGGATAAAGGCTTAATGCTTTATCTCCTCACATAAATACTTTCAGATAAAAAAAATTGGATTTAAATAACATTCCAACTGTGACACCAACTGACAGGAGTCATGAAGTGCCCAAGATAAAGCCACATCCTTTACCCTCTGCAATAAAAAGGAGAGAAAAGGTGCTGTTCCAGTTAAGACTGATGCATGAGCTTCCTCTCTAAGTTATCTATTATCCTATGAGCCTTGTGTCTGGATCCACATGGACATGTGAAGGCAGGAGGCAGATTCACTGGTAGAGTCATGTTTCAACACTGTACCATTTTGTTGAACACCAGCTCTTCCTTCAAAGACACTGATGTAGACAGCAGTTCAGCAAGATACCTGAGCAAGCCCTTCAGACCCTCTGCTCTATACAGACTTTGTGAAAGCATGCTCACCATCTCTGAGTTTTGACTAGAGGGATGGGCTCTTCTTCTCTGGGCCCCTTCAGTTGCCTCTCTGGCAGCATGGTTGCATTTCTCTTCCCACTGCCCACTTCACTTGGTCATCTCTGTGTGAGACCAGTTCCTGTTGGCAAAACTCCCAGCTGGATTTACTTGAGGTTTTTTTGTCCTAAAAAGAAGAAACAGATCCCCAGTTTGTATCCCTGCATCATCTGGAAAATGTCAAATTGTCAGTCACTGAGAATTTGCACAGGGGAAGATGTTATTACGCTGAAATGATAAAATCAATTTGTTCCCAAAACTTACCATGGATATTGGCTGGATATTGTGAAATTCTGCCAGTCTTAACTTCATAGAACAAGAAAGGAAAACTCAAAAGGTGTAGCAGGTAGGAGTAACTTTAAAAACCCAAGAGTGGATAGTACTCTGCTTTGAATATGTTTTTGTGAACAAATACCAAGGATTGAGACAGTCAGAGGGGGCATAAATTGCCTTACATAGTGTAGTACATACATATCAAAACAATTCAGTACAAACAGGGATCTCACTTAGATATGATCATATCATAAGTCATTTTCAGAAGTTCACAGAGCTTGTTCCTGACAGCTCTCCAGGCAAAGACTGATTCAGCAGAGCGTCTGAGCACATACATAACTCTTAGCAGGTGTCTGGTCCTGTTGAAAAGTATATGGCTAAATTGCTTTAATGAAGTGAAGTTTAGTAGCTGTGTGAAATAAGAGGGGACTGCTCATAACCAGTGAGCATTACAGCAAATACACCCTGAAACAACCCAGACAATTTGTCAGACTTCTCTTATATTTGAAAGGTAACATTAAAGGCATAAACTTTATCACTGCAAGATAAATGCTCCACTTCTAAAGCTACATCCTGACCCTGTCAAGCCAACATGAAAAATGGGTGCAGGCAAAAATTAAAACAGCAGGAGGGACTTGATACAAATTGTGACTGTATAATATCTCAACTAAGTACTTTGTGACTCAGAGTTACCGCTGTTACACAACATTAACAAAGATTCCACTCAAATATTTTTAAAATAAAAGCATTCATGTTTTTCCCTTTTATCAGTGGAGAAAAAAAGTAGGCCAAATCATGAAGATAACATTCCATTTAAATGGTGAGGGGTTTTTCCTGGGACTTGAAAAATAACAAACCCTTGCACAACAGCTAGATTAAGGATAGTCCAACTTTTTACTGTGTCTAGCACCTTAAGTCCATGACCTTCTAGAGGTCTGAAGATACATGTGAAATATAAATTTTGAATACTATTATAAATAATATCAACACACATGCTTGCTAAGGTGTCAGCCAGCTACTTAACTACAGTGTGTTGATAAATTCTTTCAGCCACTTTGGTACAGACTGAAATAAGTAAACTCAACTTCACAGCAGGAATAGGCAAAGTTATAGAAAACATATCTGTAAAGTGATACTAAAGGGACTACCCAGGATATTGAAAGGACTAGGCTTACATGCTTTCCCAGTAAACTATCTTCTCTGCTGCTGGTGGACATTAAATAAATACTAGACTAGAATGACCGTTGGTTTAAATAGTAGAGTGTTTCTTACATTATAATTGATAACTATTACAGTTAATTAAGCCTAACAAAACAATTCCATGCTGCCAAAACCCCTGTCTTCAAAAGTTTGTCTATCCTCTGGTAGGGAAAGGCAGCAGCATGCACACCCACACACTGTGGTGTCTAAAATTTCAATATAAGTTTTGTAAACATTTCAACACGTGGAGGCCCCTGAAAGGATGTCCAATATTGATTCAGACCCTTTCACAACTTCACATACCTGCTGAGCTTTCTGGCATATGTATACCTGTTCTGCCAAGTCATGTTTTGCAGACCTCTGTGAACAAATCTACAGATTACCATGTGCCTCAGTTTGAAAAATAGCATATCTTGGGAGAATGAGGGTAAGTTGCATTTCAAGAGTAAGACATCTGAATACAGGTACCTACTTGTGAGACAGCAATTCCATTACAGTCACAGGAGATACAGTTATCAGTTTAGTTGCCTAAACATTGGAATTTTCTGCCATTAAAGGTGCCTATATTTAGCCCAATGTAAACTTGGAGACTCAACACAAAGTATATAGGAGACCCATACCTGCTTGGAGCAACAGATGGAGGGCAGACAAACTCAGGATGCCTGAGGGCATCTCAAACAATACTGAGTGCCTAAACAGCTGAGTGATGCCTCTGGTCAATTTGAAGAGCAGTTGTGCTGGTTTAAAGGTAAACTGGCAGGAGAAGTGAACGCAACACAAAAGAGATTATAAGTCAGAGTCACAATTTTGTAAAAATATTACAATGAATGCAATGATACAAAGAGAAATTGGGTTTGCCCCACAAAACCCAGAAGTATAACCCAGCACTCTGGGGCACAAACACAATGGTGTTCATTAGCCCTTGTGCTGAGCCCCCCACCCCCACCCCGGGGGTTCCTCCGAGTCCAAAGCAAAAGGAAGGGAAAAAACTCGTTGGTGCAGATGACAGTTGCAGTCCTGTTGAGGTTCTGCTCCTCCTCTGGATCCAGCAAGAGGTCCCAGAAGTTCTCAAACCCCAAGATTATATACCCTCAAGTGCAGGTGGGAACACCCAGTACCTCCCCCAAGGCGGGGAGTTCCACAATGGCTAATCTGTGAGTGAGTCATGGGGTATTTTTGAAATTGCTGATGGCCCATTTGCAGACATGACCCCTCAGGCTGGGTGTGAAGGTGCTAACAGCTTCCTGGAAGGGAGTTATTACAGCTCCTATCTCACAGGCTTCTTTAACACCCATCTTACATCCTGAGGGGTTGGGTGTGCCCTGGACAGCTGCTGCAAATGATCCATTGGTAACAGTTTATGGGAAATTACATAGAGGGTTTAGAATACACAGCTTTGGTCACACCCACACAGTGATAAACTGGTCCTGGCTTACTGAACTAGGACAACAGTTTACCTTGCTATGTAAGAGACAGCTACTGGCTAGACAGCTGAATGATGCCCATTAGTCTAATGACAGATTTGAGTCAGTTGGTGATTTAGTTGCCCAAGCAAAAGTGTGTGGTACCATTGGAATTGTTCCAGGGTGTCTGAGACATCCACACAGCACTGATGAACAGATATGTGTCTATCTAGACTACCAGTCATATAGCAAGGGTACCCTGGACATCTCAGATATGCTTAGAAGCCTGTGAACAAGCAATTGACTCCTGCTTTCAGTGTCCTATAACAGTAGCTGGACACTACACTTACAAATACACACCAAACTCTACATACTTTCAGATTGATTAGAAACCAGCCCTGAAGGCCCTTTCTTCATGATGAATGTCCATCCAAAGAAAACTACAGCTGTGACCCACAGGTCTTGATTATGACCTCTGATGTTCTTAAAAGTAACCCATGCCTCCACAATACATTTTAAATGTGCTGATTACTTCAATAAAGCATGGACTCTGCCTCACAAAGGCACTTTACACTGGCAGCATCAAATGGTAAATAAGATGGGGCTATATAAGAGCAGATTGCCTATGTAAATGGAAGAATAGATGCATATTTATCAATAGTATCTAATCAGTCTGGCTGATGGCACTGAGTTAGCATACTGCACCTTTATTTTTAGTTTGTGCTGCTATTATGGCAGAAAGCTGCCACTGTACAACAGTTCCTATTTCAAGTTAAATACAATTTAGTTATAGACAGATATTTCAGGATAATTTCAGTAGAAGATTTAGTGCCAGATTCTGTCATAGGAGATCAAACCTAAATGCACAGTATATAACCCAAGGCCCAGCCAGATGAAGTATCATTCAGAGTATGATCAGTTTAGCAAAGATTGTAGCTCTTCACAGTCTTGCCCTTTTGTGTTGACTCCATTGACTGTGGTTGTTAGGTGAAGGCTCAGCTGTCCTGATGGTTTATTGTGCTTCTCTGTTTCCATTAGCTGCTTCTCCACAGAGAAACAACTTAGCCCAACACAGAAAGAGCTTTTGTTTTACGTCCATTTTCAGCTATAGAAATATTGTCTGTGGAAAACAAAAGAGAGTTTTCTGTCAAAGAGAATGAACATAGCGCACTATGTTCCAGCATCTTTAAAACAGGTCACAGTTTCTGATAGTCTCTGTCTCTCCTCTTTCATGGTATTGTTCCATGGAAAGAGAAACAGAGGGAAGATTGACCTTGCAAGGCTCCACATGTAAGTGTTTGTAGAAAAGGAGCAGTTGCTTATTATGACTTTCCTGATCTGGCAGAGAAGAGCACATGGTCAGAACTAGAGAAGTCTAGTCACGCAATAAATATGGAGTAAAAAAATACATTAACACACTCACCACATACAATGTCACATAAATCACGTGTAATACCTTCTCTCTGGCTGAACTGTAACTGAGCGTGTGAGCTTAGCTTTCTAGTCATGAAGATTGCATGTCTAAGAGCCTGTTAAAAGCTGAGATGTGAGGTTGATGTCTTTTCTATAGAGATCTCTGCTGAGGGCAGCAACAGCCATATTTTTACTCAGTGCTAGGCAGAGGGTTGCAGACAAGACACATTTAAATACTGAGATGTCATTTGCACATTATACCTCTTTTTCTCTGGTTTCTTCCTATATGATAATTTTTGAAGGTTGAAAATAATTATTCTTTCTGTACAGACTCTGAAAATACTGCTTCTTTCTGACCTTAGAAGGAAGTGAGAGCTGGTGGGGTTAAGAAAGTGAACAAGGTTTCCTTGCTGGTACTTGGTATTGACTGCAACCACCAAGAAGCTTTATGTACACTCTAATGTCTAATCTGCAATTTCAAGGCACTGTTGTCTGACTTGCCTTCTGATTGTGGCTCCAGGACGAATTTTTATTTCATTCACAATTACAATTATTTTTTGTTTTAAATTCTCCCATTTTTTTCCACTGAAGTCAGATCTCCAGTTCATTATTTCTTTTAACAGAGAAGAGTGTTTGAAGCTTCCTTTTTCCTGACCTCTCTGCTATAGCTTTATACCCTCTTTGTAAAGCACCCTTGTGTTACATCAACAGACACTTTCCATCTTATGGAGGAAAGCATCCTTAAAAACTAAAATCAGAAAACTCTTTCTACTATTGGTCAAGGAGGCATGAGATGACTCTCAAAATTATATCAGTGATGTACATGAACATTACAAATGAAAAGCAATGCCCTAGAGCTTCTACTTCTAAGAATATTAACCTTCCCTCCAATGTCATTAAATCCTCCTAAGCCACCAACACCATCTGCCACATGCATTTTGTTTTCTGACTTCTCAAAGGGGAAATTTGGAAAAAAGTCACCAGGAATTAAGTAAGTTCTTTCTTATGTTCAGTCTGAGTATAAAAGCCAAAGAAAAGCAATAGAACTGTGAGTAAGATAAGATTAAATTTTGTTTAGCTACATTTTTCCCCATGGTGAAGGGAAGTTGAGAAAGAAAGGAGCTCTGGCAATTCATTTTCACTTGCACCCTGCTCTGGAAGCCCTTATTTATATGTAACCTGAATTTCTGAGGGCTACAGAAGTGTGCTGTTAAGAGCACAAAGATACACTCAGAACAAAAAGTATAGGCCACCATTTCCCATTAAGAATCAGGCAGCCTCTGCCTGATTTTTACACATAAATTATGCTGGAGTAAGTTATTATTGCACAAATGAATGAAGCTTCCAAGAATATGTCTTAAAAATTGTAGTGACTATATTGTGGTACGTGCATAATACCACACTGTTTAGTGTTAGACCATAATCCTCACTCCAAATCATTATGGTCTATCATATCAATAGAGCTTTAAAACCCTGGGAACAGAGAGGCCGCAGTGGTTTCTCTGGAGCCAGTCTGTAGCACTGCAAAATACAGCTGTTACATGGAGACAACTTCAGGCCAGATATTGACATTTGCTGATGAAATTTTTTAGAGAAATCACTTTAAAAATATAGTAAGCATCCTTGTGAAAGTATAACTACATATTTTTATATAAACACATCACTGCATTAGTCTATCTCATGGAATAATGGGGTTTTGGACTCATAAAAGTCAAGGGGTCTCTTGCGGCAAATTTTTGGCATAGATATCCAAATTATACTCGAAATCAGTTTCCCTTGCAAGCCAAAAATTTGGGTGCCACTTATGATGTTTGGCAAGATTTCATGGCACAGCTTTATAAAATGTTTTAAGTGCTTGCTTATTCTAATCAATAGGGATAGCCTTAATTTTGCAAGGCAAAACTGCCCAACATGCAACCATTGTAAGTGAGTTTGACAATTTACATGTCACCCACACTTTAAAAACAGAAATGTGCTGATTAAGTCTGATAATTAATCACTCTACCCAGACATTTGGTTAGTAAAATCAAATTCTAAAATTCATAGATTTTTGTCACAGAAGTCACAACAACAATACCTCACTGTGACAATACAACAAAGAGTAACTCAACTTTTTAGCTTGAGCACAGCTGTACATGTGTGTTAATATATGCAACCCTGAAGGCTTAAATTCACCTTGACCACCGACCCATCAGTAACAGAATACACAGAATTTAAGACTTCTTTATCCCTAGGAAAGTGATTGTTGTTACACTTCAACTGCTTATTAAGCAAATGTCATGTACCACTACATCCTAGCACTTTAAGGTTCCTAATCATTTGTCCATATTCCTGGTGACTACAGTCCTAGTGATTGTGCCAGGACCATGTCTTGTGGTGAGGCACCCTGGATAGGCTTTGTTTTCCATATAAATTTATTTCCTCATTTTACAGCCTTATGCATCATTCTTCATTTTACAAGCAGGGTGGAGACCCCCATGAAGATGAGACGAGCATCTCGGGAGGCTCTCCAAATGAGCAGTGTTTGCAAATAAATAAATGACCCTGGAGCTTGGCAGTGTGCTTTACAAATACACAAGTGCACACACACATGCACACAATTCCTCCTTCCATCTAAGGCTTTCTTTGTTCTCCATCATTTCTCAGGGAGTGCAGTATCTCTATTCAGTTCCTAGCCAGGCTTTTCACTCACTAAATCACTGGAAATTGTTTTCTCTCAACCTTTGGGAACCTCACAAAAAGTGACTCCTTCCTTTATTTTCTTAGTAGGTTTAGTGAGGCTTTTTACTGTTCCCGACCAAAGGTTGGGATAACAAAACAGAAATCAAAAAAAGGCAACATCCATCATTAAAAAAATGCAGCTTTACCGTCATTACAAAACAAAACCTGTCAATATGCTCATATTCAATGTGTTAATTTAGGCCTGTTTCTTTAAACTTGGCACTTCTGTATCTACATACTTAGAAAAATGGCAATGAGCTCCCAAGTTCCCCAAAGAAAAGCCCCACACACATCTCGTTGTTTCTTTCCACACGGGCTGCATAACTTGGGCACCACAGCCCCCTTCCCTGACAGGAATATTG
>JAOXXN010000395.1:141451449-141470829 GCA_026770055.1 Myrmophylax atrothorax
ATTTTAGCTATTAATATTTGAGATATTCGACCCTTGAAAACCAGTTCTGAAATAGGGATCCCAGGTCTTAGCTTGAATTTTCTGAGCATTTCCAGCTTGGACACAGCGAATGGTGAATCAAGTCCTTAATACAAATACCAAGGAGAAAACACTGCCTTTCATTCAATGCTTATATACTTGACCTTCCCACATACTTTTCCCCAGCTGGTAAATCAGAGCTTTTATTTGCATTTGGGTCCCTCTAGTGGAAAAAGGAAGAAGTCCGAGGAAGGCTGCAAGACGTGGGTAGGACCTGCTGCATTACAGAACTGCACGATCTTCGACTGACAGTGTTTCTGCACCTTTGTTTCACCATTTATACCAGGTCATACCGTGGCTTGGTACAGATCAAACTGCTGCGATGGTAGAAGCCAAATAGCAGTCCCCAACTCCTCGCAGCCTCCTGGTCACCTACATACCAGGATATTTATTCTACTTCTCTCCCATCATTCAGGTGTGTTGGGATGGAGCAGCCTCACACAGCTGTACAGACTGGGAGACATCTGGCTTGGCAGCAGCTTTGCAGAAAAGGACACGAGACCCTGGTGAACACCAAGTGAAACTGATTGAGCAGTGCACTCTTTCCCATTTCATTCTGAGCTGCTGCAAGACTGAAGCCAGCAGGTTAAGGGAGAGATCCTTCCTTTCTCTGCAGTGCTGGTGTAGTCACAGCTAGAAAACTATGGCCAGCTGAGGGCTTCCAAACACAGTGCAGATGTTGACAGACCAGATGAGGTCTCACAGAGGGGCCACCAATGTGGCTGGGGACTACAGCACATTACCTTCTCCTCACAGGAGGAGAAACTAAGTGAGATAGCCTTGTTCAGCCAGAGGAAACAAGATCAGAGAAGACCTTACTGTTGTCCACATGATTTAATGGGAAATAAGGTGAAGTCCATCTCTTCTCAGAGGTGGACAGTGAAGAGACACAGGGCAACAGACACAAGCCAGAACAAGGGAAATTCTAAAGAGACACAAGGGAAAATATTTCACTGTGAGCACAGTTCAGTGGTGGAGAAAGTATCCAGAGAGGGATCCAAAGAGGGTTAGGAGTCCCCAGCACTGAAGAAATTCAAGACTTGATGGGACAAGGCCCTGAGCAACATGCTCTGATTTCAAAGTCAACTCTGTTTGGAACAGGAGTTTGGGCCAGGTGAAGTCTAGAGGTTTCTCACAAACCCTGTTATTCTGATTTGTATCTCTCAGCCATTGAATAAATCATCTGGGCCCTGCCTTTGGTGAAGATGATTCTGAAAAACAGAGGTGACTATGTGAGAAAATAGACTAATCCAACATATGAAATTGTGGAACAGAACTGGTATTGGAAGGACAACTGTCAGTCTGTATTTGTCCCACCTAATCCCAGGCACCTGCATTAGGAGTATGGCCATCCAGTCTCAACCCATCCTGAATCCCTTTCTATCTCTCCATCACTGAAGAAAGAAGCTAAAACACAGAAGAATTCAGTGACGTATCCTCATCAGCAGCTCAGCAGCTGCAGCTCTGGAGAGCAATTCTTATGTGCTTCAAAACAAGGCACACCACTGTTCAGATATCACAGAATGGTTTGGGTTGGAAGAGACCTTAAAGATCCTCTAGTTTGTGTTTTAAGCTCATTCTGCTTACTAAAAACTTGCCTTGGGACCCTGATCCTTTCAGCTCCCTGGCAAGGGGTGGAAGGCAGCATATGGACCTTTCTGGTAACCAGACATGTTGTTGGTTTCAAATAGTTATGAGTCTCAGTTAAGGAGAGAGGCACAATTGCATGACGTCTGTCCCTGATTTCTTGGCAGCTGTATGCCCTTGTGGTAGTTCCCCACAGCTTGATCCCAGCACACCTATTCACAGTGGCTGTTGTCTTGTTTACTTCCTGCCCACAATTAACATACTTTGGGTTCCCACTGGTCAGGACAACTTTGCATTCTCACTGCAGGGTATCTTTCTTCCCTGGCAGGACTTCCCCAGACTGAGTCTTTGCTGCCTGGTAGAAACTGGTCCATCCCTCAACCTCTGCCACTCCCTGCCTCTCTGGGATCTCCATGGTGGCACTGCTTTTTCCCATTATGGTGAGAGATTCAGAAAGACTCAGCAGCCTCTGCTTCGTTCAGGGGATGACTTATCCACTGTTTCCTATGTACATGAGAGCAGCCATTCTGACTGGGAGTGTCCCTGGCAAAAACCTCCTGGGCAAAGGAGACAGCTGGCATGCTGGAGCTGGCTCTTATGGCCCAGGGGTGGTGCCTGATATGACAAAGTGTAAAGGAAATTCATTCTTAACAGTGCCAAATTCTGCCAAAAGAACTTTCAGCCCAGGGGTCTGATGCTGTGCTAAGCACCCTGAACTGCTCTCAGACAAACCTTACCAACCAAAACACCACCTTCTAGCCAGAAAAAAACAAAATACCAGAGAGGGGAGCTGTAGAAATGCCTTAGATAGGCTGGGACATGGAGTTCAACTACATTAGCAGGAAGTTCTTCTCTTCCATGTAGAGCTATCTAATCCCCTGACAGCGAGTTTTGGAAATAGTTACCACCAATAAGGGTTTCAGAACTATTTTACACCAGGTTCTACAAGAGATGTCCACAAGGTTATAAAATATCATGTCCCTCTTTTCTCCAGTTCTGCTATTAGTAAAAGCTGAAAGGTTGGGCTCCACAGAACCATAACAAGCTCAGAGGGTTGGTAAATCAGTAGATAACTGAATTAAATAAAAATTACATATCCACTAAGTTTGGCTATAGTTCCTGAGAACAAATGAAGACAAATCATGATCTTAAGATGACTTTACTGTGCAGTTTTGGGTGCTTGCTCCCAAGACTAGAAGTGGTCAAGTTTGTTAGCAAAACAATTTTACAAAAACTTTGACATGAACAATACTCATGTCATACTTTACCCCCAGATTTATTCTGCAACTGGCTGAAATTTCCTTCCAAAAATCACAGTGCAAGGAAACAAGAGAACTGATGAATTTTAGCCAAAGTATTTTAGGTTTCAAGGAGTTTCAAGTGGGAAAAACAGGCATTGGATTGTAAAAACTGTTTGGCAATATAGGGATACAACTGCTACCAGCTCCACCTATAACATGTTCAAATTACTGTACACTGCAGAGTCCATTGTAAAACGTAGTGAGCCCAAGTGTTTCCACTATTATTTGCATTGATACTTGCCATGAGAATAGCAATTTTTCATCTATGAATAAAAACATCAAGTCTAAGCCTCTCTGGCACTACATATAACACTTCCCTTCTCTCCCACATGTTAACATGGAGATTCACAGGCAACATGCCAAGAAGACCAGAGAAGCTAAATTCACTGTATAAATAATTCAGGATCAAAACCACTGGTGGTAAATCTGGAAAGTCACCATCTGACCTACCATATGTGGTTACTATGGAAATCACTCTCTCCTTTAACTTACTGTACTCAGTAGTGGGAACCATTTCCTCATGATTCACATGAATCTCTGGCATGTGCTCCACTGCTAAGTGCCAGTGAGAAGCTGTTTGTTGCAGTGATATTATAATATGTTGACAGGACTGCAGGACTGGAAACTGCCCCAAACTGGGTCTGACCTAACCAGAGTGATGCTGGAATACCTGTCATCAAGAGCAAATCAGAATAGGACCTGGCACCCAGTATTGCTGCGTGGTCATGTCCAATGCCAGTAATATCAGCCTGAAGTCAATAATAAAACTATAGCTCACTATGAATAGGCACAGCTTGTTTCCAACACAGAGATAAGGTTCATAGCCACCTGCTTATAAAATGTGTTCTTGTTTGGATTTTAAAAGGCTGGGTTTGTCATATGAAGGATTAAGCACAGTATAAAAATTCAAGAACTCAGGACTTCTTACCTGCCCCTGTTTTAGTGCTGCATTGTCTGCAGAAGTAAGGTCACTTGTATATGCCTGAAAAATTGAAATACTTCATTTATTCCCATGCATACATCAATGTGTTTTAACAGATTGGATATCCTGGTGACTATAGCATCAGTCAGGAAGACAAGCAGTTCCTAGGCTCCTGCAGAGAGACCTTCCCTGGCCCAGATGTGGGTGCACATTTCCATTCCTTTCAGCAGCTGATTGTAGAAATCTGTGTTTTGCTCATTGCAATGGGCTAGGAGGATTCCCCATGATATGAGCTGTGAATCTCTAAATGAGAAGAGGTTGAGGGGCTATAACTCTCAAGTATCGCACAGCTCTTGAATGACAGAAGTTGTGATTCTTATTCCTTTTAATAACTGCTATTTATTATTATTTTATTTGTTCAGATATCTCAGTTTAAATGGGGGCCAAAATGAAGAGCAATAGTGCCTTTTACAGTTAGTGGGAGTTTTCAGCATTGTTCAAGATTCTTCATGTCTAGATATGAGGAAGTGTAGCATGCTTTTTTCTAGCAAAATGTTTTCCCCCAACAGCCAGCTAGTTATGATGGAGATTAAAAAGCTAGCAAAGGAATCACTAGTTCTTTGCAAAGCCTGCTCCAGCTCTGTAATATAGAGACCATCATAGTCTAAGATTTATACCCCATTGCCTCCTGCACCAATATGCATTTTTCAAACTCAGGCAAATGGAGTTTGATCACACCTATTAAAACATTGTCAGCAAAACAAGAATTAACAAAAAGCTCTTCATTATGAATAACAGTGATGAGGAAGCTTCTGATTTGGTCTCATCTTAGCACTGGCCTTTCCCAAAGAGCAACACACAGCACACTGTATTGTGGAGTCAGTGTGCAGATTCCCTGCACCTATCCACAAAACAATATTTATCAAGGGATAGCAAGGACGCTGGAAAGACACTTTTCTCTCCACCTCCACTCCTGCAGCAGATCGGCTGCTCTGCTCATCCAGAGAATCACAGGATGGTCCCAAAGTGCTGGAAGCCTCCTAAGAGGAATGGTGACCCTTGCATCTTCACACATGGGAGAGCTGCACTGGGAACAAGGCTAAGAGCTGCACCTCAGCAACTGTCTCTGTCTGGCCAGATGCATTAAATGGCTCTTCTGCTTAATCAGTCAAGTGAGGTGCAAAAATCTGAAACAGAAGCTGCAACCTTGTAGCTGTATGTGTGCTGAGGTATGATAGTCATAGACGTAAGACCGTTATTCAGCTAGGCCAGCTAAGTCACAGGTACTGCCTCAGGTCTGTGGAGGTGATCACAACCTTGGACCTAGCTCTCAGCCTGAGCAGAGACTTACCTGGCACCTGATAAGTTAGGTGCACCTCTGCATGCTGAGGTAGCCTGGCTGTCCCTGCACCTCAGCCCTTCAAGCTCTGCCTTCCTACTTCATATGGTGCTGGTATGCTTATGTCTAGTCCTGCCTCATCCTCTGGATGCACTGGAGTGAACACAGAGAGACTCACAGCAGCACTTCAGGGTTCATAAGCTCCATCTCTTCATGGGGCACATCCAGCTAACCCACTTCCCAGATGGACTCAAACCTGCAATCCCCATCCTCATGAACACACAGCCCTGCCTTTAACATTAGTAAGCTCCACCAGTCCCATGTCTCTGGTCCAGTTAATTGCAAGGCATCTGAGCTCCTCATGAATGATGGAGAGGGAATGGCACTGCGCTCCCAGAAGATTGCAGGGCTGGCTGTCTCAGCACTTCAGATGCCGAAGGCCTCTCTTTACCAGGCAGGCAGACAGACCTCTTGTACTTAAGTAAGGAGCCCCAGCACCTTTCATTATCTTGAAATCACACACTATTATGCTGACTCTCCTTACCTTCCTTAACTTTCACGTGAGAACTACTTGAATGCTTAATTCTGAAAAGGATGGATGATCTCTAAATGGGCAAATCTCAGTTTCCTCCCATACGATTAATATTGTCTGGCTTAGGCAGACTTGAGATATCTGAGAGTCTGTGCACATAAAGCTCTCCTTTCCTACAGCCCACTGAAATTCAAAAGCCATCTCAATAAGTCCAAAATAAAAAAGACACAGTTGAGAGCTTTTGCACAATGTTTCACAGTATTTATGGCACCCAAAGCAATCTTTCAGTAAAGGAATATTTCTGATTAGCACTTAATTGTTTATTTGAGGCAAACTCTGAACTCACAGTTGTTGCTAAGTTATCTATTTGCATGGCCGTGTCCACCCATTTTTGTAGGGAATGCATAAGAATTTGCATTATTAAGAAATCCAAATGGTTTTAGTCTCAAAAATAATCCAGAGAAAGATTATTTTGTTTTTGAACAAAAATATTTGAGTTTCATCCACTGAAACAAGGGAAATCTTTGGCCCTCAACCCAATTCACAGACAAAAATGTTTGAGCCTACAGTCATCATGAACCAAACAGAAATAATTATTTGGCCTTTACATTGTTTTGTTTGTTTATTTGTTTGTTTCAATAAAACCAGGAATTTTCCTCATCAGTTTTTATTTTGACAATGAAGTGATTTCTTTTCAAGCAGTATTTCCAAAGGAATATTCCAACTGGCTTGAGCTGCTCACATTTTTGTCCAATAAAGAAAAGGAAAAAATGTCAGTGCAAGACACAAAAGCTCCAGAGTCATACAAAGATGACCAGTCATGAGGAGTGCATTTTACTTGGCTTTTTCCAAAAATCCATTCCTCAGTAAATAATTCTGAGTTCTTGTTCATCTAAAGAATTCAAATAACATTTTTAAGAGAAGCCTTTATCCTTAAAATAAAAAATCACGCTTTTCACATGCTTTTCAGAGAAGGGATGTACATACACTTCACATGCAAAATTATTTCTAGCCACCCACACTAGCTTCAGTAACCACATATTCCAATTTCCATAACCCATTTTCCTCCCCACACTCTCTCCTCACTGAGCTGTCAAATCCTTCATTGCACTGTAATCTCCTTTTCCATACAATTTCCTTTCAATAACCTCATTTATTTGCAGGTGCTATAAAATAAATGATCATTTTCTAAATTGGTCACCAAAGCTAATATCTGTGTTTGCTGCTGCTGTCATTCTACTTGTATTTCACATACACACCTGTGCACAAACATTAGGAAAATTCGGAAAAGTCTGGCACTAAAATACAAAACTCATGGGATTTCAGGACCTACACTCTTGAATTTTGCATACTCCTAAGGCTGTGTTTATACTTGAAGCAGGAGAAATTCACTCTATTTCACAAAAAGCAGTCAGATTGTACGCTTCCATCTCACAATTTCAACCTGCCCAAAATATCACATCTGACAGAGTCCTGGCCATGTTCATCCACCTGACTTAAATCCCCATTTTCTTGTCTCTGAGCCTCATAGTGGCTTCTGACATGTCGTTTGAGGTACATGGTACTAAAATCCCTGTAAGAAGTTATACAAAGAGAACACCATATATCACATATAACACCACAATAATAGACACAGCATGCTCGATTAGAAACTGAATTATTCATTCTCTTACTTAAATTTTCTATTTCCACTCTTCAGTATAAATGAAGTTGCTATAGAATGCCTACCCCACTGCAGTCATATAAGTTGGTTGAGGAAGTTACAAGAGGGAACCAGAGGATGGCAATCCCAAAAACAAAAATTGAAAAGGAAGATTCAGCCTTCATGGTAGCTGGACACACCCTTAAAACAGCAGGGTTTTCTCAAAACATCCCCATCTGATGTACCTCTGCTACTGTTTTTTTACTTTGACTTTAAGATTAGGCTCTCCAGGTGCATTTGGCAGCTCATTCCAGATGATCTGCCTGGGTATTCAGCCCATGGGTACACTTACAGTAGTAGCTGGTTATTAAGAGCTCATTGAAGTATTTTGGGGGTCAAAAAATATCTAGGTTTGTCATAATTTATGCATTTTCAAAAATCTGTTTATTCTAATAGCATTTGCCCTAGAAAGAAATTGTACAACAGATTGTGAAGTTCATGTATCCTATCTGGTCCTTTTGTAATAGCAGTTTTTATTCTCTTTCTCCTGACATGGACTTTTGAAACAAAATTCAGTTATAAAAGTTACAAAATACTTAAATTCAGACCAAACATTTTGTCTCATTTATCTGCTTTCCTGGAATTTCACTTGGAAAGGGTAGTTTTTCCTTTCCAGTTGAAAAAGGAAAGTCAGAGTTTCCTTGAAACAGAAGACCCACTCTCCACCCATACTATTTGCAATCAAATGTGCTTGTAAATGCTAGGAAAGGATTTTCAAGTAATCAAAATCATATCAAAATTACTCAGAGCTTCACTTGTGTAACACAGAGGAAATACTGTTGTGGTCACTGAGATCAGTCTAAGTTCCACAGTGGAGCACGTTCATCCGAATGGCAGGTGTTTTCTTGTGCCTTGCTCAATCAGAAGACTCCTAGACCAACCAATATGTCAGAAAGTAACACCCAGCTTTCACAGATTTAGCACTGATCGCATCCAACAACAGCAGAAGAGGGGTAGCAGCTTTTGCAAATAGTATCAGTGGCTTTTATGTGATGAAACTTTGACCCATCTCAGAAGGACACACTTCTGAAAGTCACTTTCAGACATAATCCCGAAGTATTAGTGTTACCACTTCAAAAACCATAGAGTATAGAAGGTTGAATTTGTTGCACAAATAAATCGATGAACTCACTGACACTGATAGACTTCAGACCACAGTGTCAAAACTCTGCAGCCTCAATCTTCCCTAGTAGTTGTCCTACCAAATGACATAACCGGAATTTTTTTTCCACCCCGAATAATTACAAGGAAGATGGAAATTCTCCACTGGGAGAAGATTAATTATTGTGTAGTACACTGAGAGGGATGTTACCACACCCAAAACAGATGAATCACAGAACACTTTAAAGAATGTCACATTTTACGACATGAGATTCCCTCATCATTCTGGAGTTTTATAGGACAAGAAAAAGTTACCTGTGATGTCAGCAGGCCTGTTGGGTATTTCCAATCTGGGTTTGTGTTGCCAAGTATTCCTGGAGCAGTGTTTTAATTTTGGCTGTGTCACTACTGCTATGTCAGCTGTACTGATGCAAATGCAGCTCTCGTGTCTTTCCAGCTAGGCTGTTGCTGTCCTTCAAAATCCTTGTCATGTGTGACTCTATGAATGGACATGTCAGCAAGGTAATAGTCACAATAATAAATTCTAATTGTGTGTGTGGAAGATCAATAATGCATTATTGCAGATAGCAGTTGTTATGGGCCAAGTCTGGGTCTTACAAAGCTAAACAGCAGCCTGAATAAAATGAGCTTTTTTGCAGACTCATGCTAATCAGGTGTATAGATGTCTGCCAGCTCCCAACCCTGGTAGAGTGGCTTGATGAGGAAAGGCCATTGGTGGGTCTTTTTCCTGGGAGAGAGGGGGTTCTGTGCTGCTATGGGTCCTCCTAACACAGAGGAAAGCTTATTTCTGTGTTCTTCACTCCAGCAATTAAAAGAACAGACCAAATAGGACCTCTTGTGACATGATGTACAAAGAAAGAGTAAAATGTGCCACCTTTTTATTGAAGCAGGAGCACAGCAGTTCTCCCTTGGTAGCTCCAGTGAGATGGAGCAGACTTCTATTCCTGTACAGGCTTCCGGGGCCCTCTATGGCAACTGTCTCCTTAGCTCTGGACATTCCTCCTCCAGAGCCTCAGAAGCACACCATGACTCTCCCTTAGCCCTCCAACTGGATTTTGAAAGAAAAATGAAGAACATACAGATAATGTTCATTCCGAAAGACCAATATATATTGAGACAAGCATAAAATTATAAATGGAGAAGTAGAACCAGCACTGGAGATAAAGCAGTTTCCAACAAAAGTAAAAAGAAGCAATGTGGATGGATGCATTAACATCCTGTGAAAAAATCCCTTTACGTCTGCTTAATAGCTGTTTTTCTTCAGGCACATGTGAAAACTTAATCACTCACCATACAGTAAGCTGATACCCATTTTTTAACTCACACAAATCATCTGACACCATTCAGCTCCCTGGTGGGTGAAATGGAGCCAGAGCATGAATCCCACAGAGACCCCATTCCAGCAGCCCCACTTTGCAGCCTATCATTGATACAGGGGTCTAGCCCATGCAGACTATGAGTAAGCCAGGACCCACTGTCCAACCTCCATGCCACAATACAACCTCCTGGGGTCCCCTGGGACAGATCTTCACCTTCCTGAGACTCTAAAATATGGACCATTCAATGACAGACTGCATGTTGCCCTGCCCTAAGTTCCCACATGCACAGCCCACAGACAGTGCTGTACAGAGTTCAAGTATGCTTTGTCTTCATTAATCTTTTCCTGCAGCAGATGAACTACTAAGCAGCAGAAAACTGCCATATCAAATGCAGGCCTCTTCCAGTTTCTCACTGTATGGAGGAAAATGGTGTCCAGAAAGAGGGAAGCAGAAGCAGCAACCTCCAGCTCACCCCTTTTCTGCAGTTCATAGAAACAGGAGGCAGCAAAAGGCAGAAACCACCAGGTGATAAGTCAAGAGTAAGACAATCAGTCATGCTATCCTGACAAGAAAAAGGTGGAAGATCTCACTAGGAACAAAACTATCAAATGCGTATCCACCAAAGCAACACTCCACTTAAACACTGACCTTACAAAAGTAAAGTTAGTGAGAATTTCTCCAGTGACTGAAATGTTAGTATAAACTCTTTCCAGCCTGAAGTGTCCCACTGGCATTGCAACAGTAGAGACAAATCTAAAACTGTGATTTTATGTATTGACAAAATGCAAAGACGGGAAAGCCATGTTCTAGCTGTCTAATGACCCCTGCAGGGCACACGTGTCAGTGGGATGCATACTGGTCCATTTTGGGTGGCATACACATTTCTGGACAAGATCTGAACAGCACACAATTAAGAAGCTAAACCAGTTAAAGAAGTTTAGATCCACAATAAAATAAAAGTAACCAACAAGGCAGCAGTGAAAATGCACACAGTGTACAAAAGGCAAACCAGAATGAGTGCCTGCTATATAGTATATTTTATTGACTGGATGGCTTGTTACTCACTGTTTCCTAAAGAAAGGAACTAGAAGGTCAAAGCCATTCTTGAAATCAGACTGGGGTAAAATATGAGAAAGTGAGGCAGGATGTCTGGAAGGTGACAATGACTGCCAATATTAACACAAGAAGAGCTGGTCCTGAAATAGTCAAAAGCTTATGGCTATCACTGACTGTTGGATGCTTCTTCTGCATTCAGTGATTTCTCTGATTAGACTGGAGGGACAGTGATTTTCTCTCTGGGTAATTGCAAGAATAATTTCCCTGTCCCAGAATTTTAATAGATTAAAATTCATGTACTTGGGGAGACTTCCATAAGGCCTCTGGAACTACACGATGAGAAATTCCCTCGCTACTGCAGTCTGCTTTCGTACTGATCCTGCATGGGGAGACTTTCCTCTTGTTCACTCTCACAGGCATAAATCAGGACAACTCATTGATTTCAGTTCCTGAGGAGAATTAGCTAGATCACCACTTTAAATCTTAAGATTTTAGGACAAAGAAAATAGATTTAAATGAGTCAGAGCAAAATCCATCATCCCTTCAGCACTATGCATATTTCTCTCTACTCTAAATTGAACTTTTGAAATTCCAGAAATGTCAATCAGGGCAAACTGAGAGTCCCAAGGAATAATGAAATAAAACGAAATATTCAGTCATCCAGCACAACTTAAGAATGATCTAAAAAATGAAGTGGAACCTCTACAAAATCCTGAGAAAATTTTACATTTTGTAGTATCAGCAAAGCAGAAATAACCATCTTTCCCTCCACAGAAATTCACGTAGAGCTATAAATACCTACAAGAAATATTAGAGTCGTGACCACATCTTAAACTGGATGTGTTGGAGGGGTTTTGTTGCAAATCCCAAGGTACTCTCAGTATTATTAAATTTTATTATACTACTCACATAAGCTTTGGAATTTATACATTATACACGTATATTAACTTCCATAGTAGCTGCAATCCAGTAAAGAGTTTACAAAAGAAAAAAATTAGTAATTTTTTAAAATATTGTTTAATATTCCAGTAGAACAGCCAATATCAACTCTTTTAACCTTGGTATTATGTGTTAGATTAAAAGTCTGTGGTAACAATTTCCCGATTTTCTAGGAGTTGCAAGAAAAAAAGTTAGACTATTCTATATGAAGGGATACTTGAAATAATAGCCACTTCCAGCTAGAAAATGGCACATGCCATCACCCAAAAGAGAAACACGTACAAAAGTCAAAAGGATTTTACTTGCTCTTCTTCTGTGAACATGCATATTTAAACAATAAACAGGGAGATCAAATGAAACAGAAATGCAAGGGATACAACTTGAAAAACATCACCAGCATGACAAGGTAAAAGAGAAAGTGGAAGTGCCAGGGAAAGGGTTGAAGAAAAAGTCATTGCCTCTTGTTATCAAATAATAAAGTCATAGGAATCAATCAGAATGAGTCATAGAATGGATTGAAAGGAAACCTAAACATTATCTAGTTGTATTCCCTTGCCATACACATCCAAGTGTTTAAAGTTCAGAAAAAATGAATTTTGTATATTACTTAAAAGTAAGCACCTCTGTCTGAAAAGAGGACTTCAGTTTCACCTCTTCACTAGAGCCCATTGCTGCCGCCCATCAATTGCCATGTCCAGGCAGGGCCCCTGAAGTCAGTGTGTCCCATGAGGCAGAAGAATCCATAGGCAAAGCACAGACCATGAGGCCAAAGTGTTTTCAGGCTCAGCATGACCTTCCTGCCAGCTTCCAAGGTGCTTCATGTTAAACAGCCTTGCTGAAATCAATGGCTCTGCTCACATTTGTAATCTTGCTCACAGTTTCCCTGGGTGTTGCATGCTGATGTCCTAATTTGAATAATCAAAAACAATATCATCAGTGTGAGATTTTGATTACAAAAGTATAACATGAAGGTGAAAGTGATGTAAGAATAAAGAAATGGAGGACTATATTGAAGTATTTACACAAGCAACTATTGGGAAAAAAACATGCTGCTGTAAATCTTCAAGACTAATGGCAGTAAAATGAAAGAAAATTTAATGTTTAATTCAATAATTATTCATTAAATATTTAGACTGTGATAAGACTTAGAAAGCAACTGTGTTGGCCTTCACTGGTTTGTCAGCCTGGGGGCTCCACCACCACCAAGTACTTCAATTTAAAGAAATACTGCAGTCAAAAACTCTTGCAGTCTGCAGAGCCACTCCCAGTGAGGCCTTGGGAACCCAGGAGACACAACACTGAAGTAGAAGCAATCCTGCATAAGAAGCCTCACAGCTCATCTTTCTCTGACCTATTTGTGAAAATTCCCCAATGAAGGCAGCTCCCCAGGCATCCTGCTTCACTGTTCTCACAGGGATGCTTCATCCAAAGCAATTGCTACTGCCAGTTTGCAGCATCCCACATCAGTTGCAGTGTGTCTTGACTCAGTGAAACATGGATTTTGGTTGGAGGCTTTGTTGTTAATGTTATAAAAGTAAGCATGAAAAAATTATGAGGTGAAACTGTGTAAATATTCCAGTTACATTAGTTTTGTTTTCCACTCCCTTTTATTTAAGAAGTCATTGTTTAGTGGCATATTAATAATGGTATCTGATAATTTAGATGTTTGTCTGGAAAGTCAGACTTAGTTTACTGACTTCAATCTCTGTTGTGTGTGTTTCATTGGAGTCCTCATGGTGTCTCCCCACTAATCCACACCTTACTTCGAGAGCTCCAGACCAGTGCTAGACTACATGCAAACTGCTGTGAACCAAATGCAGATGATATTGGTCCTTTCTGTTTACTGTGTGCCAGCCAAAGTGGCAAACTACAGAGCCACATACAAAACACATTTTTATAATACGCTATAATTGTGATATGCAAGGGAGTTCAGTGGGCTGGTCAAAAACTGTCCTAGGGCTGCTCTCCTGGCTCAGAGCAGTGATCCATTAGCATACTGTGATGTCCCACTCTTAAGGGGAAGAAAGCACCCAAGATTCATAGATGCTCATGGTCAAAAAGTACAATAAAAGTCAGAGTCCACAAAATCTCACAAAGTTTTATTAGTAAATTACACACTTGGCATGGAAATTGATATGTTAGCCTCTGACCTCCTATATAAGAACATGACAGTGGGATTTGGATAATGGGGTATGATGAAAGTGGGGGGAGAGAGAGAGAGAGAAAGAGAGAGAGAGAGAGAGACAGAGAGAGAGAGAGAGAGAGGGATTAACAAGGAGGAGATAGAAAAAAAAAAAAAAGAAGAGAGAGAGCAAATGAGACCACCTGGCTCCAGAACCCATCCAGCTGGGGTGTCCAGGGTCTTGCAGAACACATGCAGACAAACTGTGCTGGGCTTTCTGAGGGTACCTTAGTAGAGATAAGTTTTCCCCACCCCGGAGATAAGTTTTTCACTTTCTATGCAAAATAGTTATCATGCACAGTTCATTCTTCCAGACCTTTCTGGAAGTGGGTCAGAGGGCTTTGGGGTCCTTGGTAGTCTTGCTTCCCCCCTTACAGTCCATGCCTTTTTCTTGACTTCGTTCCTGAGCTTGCACTGTACTGTGTTGTGGTTATCTCCAGGAGACAGAACAACGATGTTTGTCACAGAAAAGTGCTGCCCTACCTCCATATGGCCCCCTTCTCCAGCCACATCCTGTTCTTTCTCATAGTGTGTTATTACCAACAATCCTTGGTTGTTATTACCTACAATCCTTGATTGGCTTCACAGCCATACAGCTATTGGTGTTTGAGACATACACATTAGCCCCTTTATCTTCTAGGCTTCTATACTCACTGTCCTGGCTTTTTTAGCACAGCAAGTGCCATGTACTTCAAAAGAAACATTTTAAAATATCACACAATAGTCTGATATGGATTGCACTAAGTTGTGTGCTAAATCTCAATTTTAAACCTAATTTTAATGACTGGATTATCCCAAAAGAGCAAGATCTAGTAATAAACCACTAAAATCCAAGAGAAAAAATGTAAAAACAGCTTTAATGTAGAAACTGATTTAGTAGTGATGGATAAAAACAGTATTAGCAAGAGATAGGTAGGCTCCAGCTGTCATCCTTTCTGATCTCAGATCTAGATCCAAAGACACATTTGCATTACTAACTGCTCTGTAGATATGGAAATCTTAGTAAAATCAGCAGGATCTCAGAACCCAAGTGGAAGCCAGGCACAGCCTTGCTCCTTCTACACCAGTGCGTGGAAACCTAATGTTCCGCTTGGGCTTTTATAAATCCTGATTCAGAAAAGATTCCAGCACGTACCCAGTTTTAAACCTCAGCTGTACTGGCCCCACTACAGTCTGTCAGAGTCCAGTTCTGTATAATGATTGGATCCCAGAACTACAGGACAGCTGAGGTTGGAAGAGACCCCTGGGAACCACCTGTCCAAAGCTCCTGCTCAACTAGGTCTACAAATAGTCCGTCTGTCTTCACTGAGACCACTTCCCAGGTGTGAAGCTAACTAGTCATGCATATTTTGCATAAGGGCCTCCAGCAGATCCTAAGGGAGGATTTCTGTTCTTACTGTAAGATGTTTAATTTAGAAATTTAGAACAGACAAATAGTCTCTACTGTGGTGATTCATAGTTTTTCGCTTAACCACCACCCAAGAATGACCGCAGGCATCCTCTCCACTGGAATGGGTGTCAGCTGTGCCACATTGCACTGAACTCTACTAGCACACAGACACTTTCTGAAGCAAGGTCACTACGAGGATGTCATTCATTTTTGACCCCAAATAATAACCATCTGTGGCAAAGATTGGCAATTAGAGGCCTAACTTGAGGAGTGGAATTCAGCTCCAGATTCATGGGCAGAAATTCAGCTGTCCACATGTGAACTAGTAGTGCACTCACATTGCAGTCAGTTCCAGGACTTGATTTTGTTGAACAAATATAACTGTGTAATTTTTGATATGCTCCAGGTCATCCAGGAGATCTACACAGGGCTGGATGACATGACACTGCACCCATGAGATGTCCAGTTCCTCCCTGAGCAGTGTCAGAGGTCAAGCATGATCTCCTAAACTGATATCCCAGAGCACCTTGGATCATGTTAATGTAGTCTGTCCTGATTCACTCACCTAACACAGGCACCTAGTGCCACCTAAGATGCCTGTCTCCAGCTACAATTCCGAATGGTTACAGGTGTCCTTTAGGTTCTATACCATACCTGACAGCCCCATGCAGGTGTTGCCAAGTGCACTACAGCATCTCAAATGGCACTTGGTGCATATGTGTGGACAAATGATATATCTTCACTGTCACTGGAGAGAAAATAGCAGTTCACAGCAAATACTTCAGACATATATTTGTGGTGACATGACTTGCATTATGGACATGTCTATCACTATTTACTGAATATAAAGAGGCTCTAGATGATGAGTTCTGATACAGATACATCTTCATCTGATCAGATCAGAAACACTCCAAGGAGCACAGTTCCTCATATTACAGGAGTTTCCCCAGAGATTTTATTCTCATTGTATTAAACAAAAAAAGGTAATTTTTCCATGGCTGGTTTAAACTTTAATATTCTTAATCATGAAAAGTTGTCAGTAAGTATCAATCTGCAGAATACTTTCTTAACAGTAAAAAATAGAGCAGCTTATTTCAGGAGTGAAAGTCTTCAATTTTTTCATAAAATAAAGCATGAGAATTTACTAAATTAAGTTACAATCATGGGTGAAAGAGAGTTGGAATTATTAGATCTCTTAAACTGCAGAAGGAGTTTAAGGGATTAACACAAATAGAATTACGTGCCTCCTCACAGCCTCTGCCAATGAATATTATATCCAATCAAAGTGAATACAAGCTTGATAGGATCAAGCAAAAATGTTATGAGTGGGGTGGCTAATTACTGAATGGAAGGTTGGCAGTGGAGCAACTAATGACATCTCATCACTAGTTCATTAAAATGGGCATCTCAAAGTAGAACCGAAAAGAAAAAATTTAAGACACTTTAATAAATTCTACATTCCAGGAAGTGAATTCAACGTAAGTACCTAACAGTTATTGCAAGACACAGTTTTGATGTTTTTGCAAGTGGGAGGTGTTTTAAGAAGAGAAGTCCTTTGGTTATTAAAGGTGACACAAAAGCAGTTCACACTATGTTTCTCTTACTTGCCTATGTAAGTTTGGCATGGGCCTTTGCATACTGCAAATGTGTGTTTATGTATTTCTAAGGGACAAGAGCTAATTACCAAGGAGAGTGACAAGTTAAGCATTGTTTAAATGTAATGAATAACATTAATTTTACTAAGCAGAATGGCAACAAAATATATCTAGAGGGATTCTTTTTAAATTTCTAAACCAGGAAGATGCAGACTTACCATGCCAAATTAAGCCAAACACAGTTCCCTAAAAGTTAGGGATCAAATAATACTTTTGCTTCTGGTTTTCAAATCAGATTATAGTCCAAAAACTTGACTAGTTAATGGGAGTACCAAAAGGTTTCTTAACATGAAACTTATTGCTTTTAGCCATGTTCCTATAGAAAAAAGGTAATTTGGTGCTTTTCAGAGGACCAAATTATTTGCCCAACCCCCTTGCCATGGACATCTCCCTTGGAGTCCCAGCAGCACATGCACAACTGGTTGCCACAATTTACTTAAAGTACAATTTCCAGTTAGTGACCAATTCCATCATCAACAGGGCAGTGATGGGATGCTGCTGAAAAGGATCCAAGTGTTATGGTGGACACCAAGGGACTATGAGCCAGCAATGTAGTCTCACAAGGGAAATGGGCAGGTTGCATTAGTGGTTGTATCTGGAGCACCAAGGCCCCCAGGCAAGGGAAGCCATTATCCTCTTCTGTGTATTGGTTTGCTGAGTCTGGGTCTTGTCCCCACCCAACTGAAGATGCAATGGAGCTTAGCAAACAAGACCTAGGAGGAGATGCAGAGGCAGATGAGCTTGTTCAGTTTGATTAAAAGGAGTCAAGGGACTATCTAACACAGGTCAGCAGCTACCTGATGGGAGTTACAAGGATGATGCCTGGAAGGATCAGGTTGGACTGTGTAGGCAGCATGGGAGAATACTGCCCAGAAAGGTTGTGTACTTGGAGGTTTTCAATACTTAGACAGTCAAAACCACAGCAGATCTGGACTAAAATTGTCCTGCTTTGAGAAGTATCTTGGACTACGGACTTCTGGAACTTCATGCCATCAACTTGCCTGGGATCCCTTGCTTCAGTGGCTGCACAGCCAGACCATTCTTCAGCCTAATCCTCTGCTCAGCTTACTGGTTGACTGGGTCCCTGGGGAATGGGAGCAGGGTCAGTAGGATGTCTGAAAGAAAAAACTCCATGGATAGATCCAGGTTTCCCTTTTTACTGGGAAAAATGATAACAAGTCTCTTTGCATCAACAGCCTTCCTAAACCAGCATATACAGAGATAAAAGCAGTACTCCTCCACTTAAGTAATTTGTCTCAACAGTTTCAAGTAATAGGAGCTTGTAATATTTGTGTTTGTGTTTATCAGGAAGAAAAGGCATGGGAAGGACTGGCAATTAGATAAACAGCTGCTGGGGCATCAGTGGGAAGGCATCACAGCTTCAGTCTTTTCAGGACATTGACCTTCCTAAGAAAGTGTACCTAGTGACAGCTTGAAATTATGATTGGAAAGGGAAAAGTAATTTTAAGTATGAGCCAAGAAGACAAGAACAATTAGACATTGTTCTTCCTTTATTCACACCTGTAAAATGCTCACAGAAATACACTTCACTCTTTTCCCTTTCTCATGTGAGATGTCTCCAGACACGTATTAAAGCACAACATTCTCATGTGCCTGCTGCAAGATGTGGAGCAGAGAGCAAGGACAGCTTCCAGTGCTCAGGAAACCTTACACTTTGGTATCTGGCCCTTCTGAGTCTGTGCTCTCTTCATTGGTGCTCAAAGGTCTATAGAAAGGGGAGCACACAGCATATGCAGAGCACCATTCAAAACTGTTCACAGTCTGCCCCAGTTATTTTCTAGGTGCACAGATTTCAGAGTTCAGATGATGATAAAAATCATCAGATTCAACTTGCAGCATTGCAGAAACCCAGAAATCTTCTTGCCATCCATGTAGCCCATCGTTTAACCCACAGTGGAGCTCTGTGATAGCCCCTCCTTTCCTTCTAGTGTAGAAAGAGAAAGCATCAGCCATGCACAAATGCTGGAGAGCAGTAAGTGCTCCATTCTTAGTCTCCCCTATGTGTACAAGAAAGTAAATGAAAGCCAAGTAAAGAAAATGGGACTCAGAGGACCATATTTTCATAGCACAGCTCTTAAGCTGTCACCCATTACAAGACCTGTGCACATTAGACCCACTTATGTCACATTTGCACTTGTAGATTGAAGGCCTCTGGTGCCATAACCATTCGTTTTACACCAGTAGAGCCTTGACAAAGCCAGGTTCTCTTTGATGACAACTAAACCAGAGCCCTCT
>JAOXXN010000395.1:141471267-141482138 GCA_026770055.1 Myrmophylax atrothorax
TCTCCTGGTGACAAACCACAGTTCAAACATGAAGCTCCAGTCGCTGCTTCACAAGCTGTTGCAGATGAATTACAACCATTTGCAACACAAGGTACTAGAGTAAAATGGCTCCAGCCTCACAAATCTGTAGCATATCCAGCTGTAATTCGTGGCATGGATGCTGTTGCACAGATGACAGAGCCATCCCTGCAAAAAGTGGTGGGAGTCATTCCAACCATTTGAAAGTAAGATGGACACCAGAAGGGTCAGTGCTGCCCTATTCCAAAAAGCCAAGATGAAGCATCTTCCTGCACAAACTCAAACTTCAGGCACAGAAAGTGACTGAGGAAAAAATATCAGAGATTTTTGTTGGGAAACAAAGGAAAATACATAACAACCATGATCAGAGTTACCAGATCTGTATGCGTCTCAGATGGCACAAAGCAAAACCTATCTGCGTTAAAGGAAAAAGTGCTTGGAGTACAGACTTTTTTAGTTGAGAACTTAGACTATGGAAAGAATAATCTTGGCTGTATTTTGCCCATTAAGCTCAGTGAAGTGCTCTGGAATAAGGAAATGAGTGAGAGAATCCCTGGCCAGATTCCCCCTTGGCTTCTATTTACTGCAACCAACTTCACAGCTAATTGTTGTGCACCCCTCGCTCCATCAGAGCATTTACTAAATAACTTTAAGTACATAACTATCCCACCCCCTTTTAGGCATTAAACAAACACTCAAGTTTTGCTGGCTCAGAGCCTATAGTGAGTAAGAATACTCATGGATATAGCAGTAGTCAACAAAATTAACATCTAATTCTTTGCAGCAGGGCCTCTAGCATGAAGAACTCTTCTTCAGACTGAGATCAGGAGTAGAGTTTGCTCAACCTCACCACGCTCTCAGGCACAATGGTGGGATTCAGTTCATCTAATGGCAGATAGTTCCAACACTGTTGACATCTGTTCACCTTCAACTCCTTTTGTAGGAAGTAGAGAGAAAAAATGTGTGTTTGAACGGTTCTTCAGCTGATCAGTTTAGAGGTCGGTCCAGGGGATTCATCAGACACCTGATCAGTAGCATTCTGTCGACTATATAAGGGCCAGCTCCAGGTAGAAGGTTCTCTTTAGGGAATTGATCCTTTCACCTATCTCCAAGAGGTAGGGACTATCCATCACCTGAGGTCTTGACAGAGGAGCTGAGACCCAGCCCAGCTGTAAGGGTCAATGAGGACTGGGCTGGGTCCACTAAGACTGGGCAGCTACACCACTTTCTTGGGAGCAACCTAAGCAAAAATCCCTGCCTCTCAAAAAAAGCCTCTCTGAAGCTCAAAAGAAGCCAGTGAGCCTTGTCCCAAATAGGAGCTATTCCTGTCTCTGGGTGAGCGAGGCAACTGCTCCACAAGGGGGCCCCCAGGCAACAGTAGAGCCTGGGAGGCACCTCTGCCCCTTGTATAGCCCACCCAGCGAAGCAGGAAAACCTCCCTCCTGTCCCTTTTCCCCAGCCCTGGGCCCCATGACAGTCCCCGAAAGTGCCTCACCTACTGCCATCTGACAGAGAAACAATAAATGATGTCACCATGTGTCACAGCATTGCATTTTGGGGTCCACATCTTGAGGAGGTGCTGGGCTGGCCTTGTATAACTAACCTCACACGGAGAAGACAGAATAAAGACATCCCAGAAGGACCGGGTCAGGAATGGTGAAATTACCCACAAGGACTCCCACAGCTCAAACTAGCCCCTGAGAGACAGTGATTAACCCCCCACCAGCCCCATTCATTAGTGGGGATGCAGTGCCCAGTGCAATGACAATGCCCTGAGAAGATGGAAAAACTGGTCAGGAAATTATTTGTTTAGCCATCAGTCTTCCTACAGCACAAGGATTGCCTCAGTGATTGCCATCACTCGGAGCTGGAGACAAGTGAGGCAGATGTGCATGTTCACAGCTTGGGTGGCAGATTGACCAAAGGAAATGTCCCAATAGGAATTGTTTGACAGCCCTAAACCAACATATCTTTAATGCTGGCAGTGCTATGGGTTTAGTCCCTCAGCTCTTGCTGAGCTCCTGTGTTCAGATGAGTTTGCTCTATTCTAACTCTTACGTTTGCCTTTCGGTACTGAAGTTGGGTTTTTTCCTAAGGTGATTTAACTTGCTTGCAGTGTTTTATGCTCAGAATAAGGCTTGGATCTCCTTGAGTACATTAACATGCCCATTGTAAAAGTCAAAGTGCAAATGGCTAAGGCAGAGAGCATTATTCCTCTCTCCTCTTATGACTGGACAGCTGAGGTCCAAAGAGACCAGCTAGCCAGTGTCACATGTGAACTCTGCAGCAGCAGACATAACACATTCCCCCTGACCTGTATCCTTGCAGCATCGTAACTAGAACAAGGAGACTGCCAGCCACTTGGTTTTCACACTGCTTGCAAGGTTTTCTGCTTCTCGAGGAAAGAGCTGAATCTCCTGGGTCAACCTGTGTTGCCAGCTTGGGCTACATTGGAGTTATTATTGTGTTTTAACCAGATAATGTCTGTGCCTACGGTGTGTCCACTAGAAACTGGTTTATAGTCTGTCCCAGCCTGCTTATACAGACTCAGTGCAGATTATTTAATAGTTGCTAGATTTAGATGTTATCTAGCTCATGTTCTGTGGAGATATTGCCGGAGAAGTTCATGAAGCTTGTGAAGGGAAGCAGATACTGTATTTTACTCAGGTCAGTGCAGAATTTAGTCCTCATCCAAAGCAACTGCAAACAGAGATGATGAAAGGCTTCTGGAGAGCAAGTGCTCCACTGACAACTTCCAGGTATCTCCCCAGTGAGCAGGGAGGCCCATATCAAGCATCAATTGCACATGTGAACAGCTGTAATGGGAGGAAAAAGCTCAAGTTACGAGGTTTGTTTTCAATTCTTTCCTCAAACTCAGCTCCATATGCTGTTACATTTTTCCAGCCTCTGCAAAGTGATTCATGTGGCATGTTGCCTAACATTGCATGAAGTGTGCCCATATGAGGTTTCACAAGTACATGGGAAGAGCTCCACACTAAGGCAGGTCCCACCTCACCAAGGGCAGGCACATCACTGCCCATAGTGCTCCTGCCTTTCTTCAGCCAATTATGGAATGTGAGCTCCTGAATTTCCCAGCCCACAGTGCCTGAGGGCAAACTACGTTTGAAGTTCCCATCTCTCCCACAGCTTTGGTTGAGAGAAGACACTGTAACTCTGGCAGCAAACTCTGTCCTCTTGGCTCCAAAAGTCCTGCAAATAACTGGTCTCTGATACATCATGAAGCCCGATGCTCCCACATAGATCTCTTTGTCCAAGATTTACACAGAAACATGATGTAAACAGCATCTTCTATCCAGAAACGTAATTGCAAACTCTTACTTGATTTTGTGCCAAAAAGATATACCATAAAACTCTAGTGGGCAATTAATGAGAAGGACATTAGCAATAAAATCCCAGAGAAGTCTGCACATAAACATGAGTGAGCGCTACAAGAGTGGGAGAGAGACATGAAAACTCTGAATGCAAATTCTTGAGATGATTTTGCTAACATTTGGAGCTCTGGTGTAATAACCTTTCACATAAATACTGCAAGACTCCACTACATAATTATTCCATCTTGAATGTCATACACCAGAATACAAGTGGTTTGGACAATTGGAGGGAATATTTGGGAGTCAGTCACTCAGTACCAGGTTCAATTGCTTTTACAGCAGCATGAGCATATGCTGGAGGTATGTCAACTCCAGAGGAGGCAGGGAGATGGAAAGAATTTGATCCCCACTAACACCACATCCCAGAGGGTGGAGGGAGGACAATGCAAAGCTGACTGAACTTACACCTAAGCCAAACCATTCCTGAGCTAGTAAAAACCTGCTTTGTGTGATGAGGCAACTGGCACTCTGGACAAGAAGAGGGCAGTGAATGTTGCATCCCCTAAATTTTGATGCAGTCTCCCACCATGTCTTCATCCTCAGATTGGTGGAATGTAAGCTGGATAAGAGGACAATAAGATGGGTGGAAAATTTGCTATGCCACCAGGCCAAAAGAGGTGCAACCTACAGGGCTAAATCCAGCTGTCAGGCAGGAACTGGCAACATCCCTCAGACCAGTGCTGGGACCAGCACTGCTTCTTGTCTCTCCTGGTGGATTGTGTGATGGGATAGGATGCATTCTCTGCAAGACCTTGGACAGCCTTCCTTGGGGCATCTGGAAGGATTCGCTCCTGATTGAATAGTGACACCAAAAAAAGGGGTGAAAACACAGCTAGGGAGAGAGAAATCAAGAGGCTGTTCTGCACCTGCAGGAAACCCTAAGTCTGACTGGGTTTTTCCTCATCTCAGAAAGTAATTTTGGGTATAGATTTGTAAGAAATGAGAGCTTCTAACCTACTTTTTCTAACAGCAGTGTCCAACATTCAGGTATTTCTGACACTCACTCATCTTTGGCCTCAGCAGTAACACTCAACCTCAAAATAGTCCCAAAATGGGGATGTGAGTCCATAGGGTACTTTCAGACCAGAAGTTTCCCCCACTTTTTATATTTTCATGACCTCCATCTGTGTGAAAGCAGATGGAGGTCATGAGGACATCCAGCTTCAGAGGGGACACCAATGTGGCCACTGAGGCTGCCCTGAAGACCCACTGATAGGTGCCTACCTCAGGCCTACTGCAGAAGAAGAAATCAGCTGTGAAAAACAGGGACCAGAGTCTTCCTGCATCCAAGGAGCAACCTGAGCATGTCAGAAGAAAGGGTTGAGCCCTTTCCCACTCACAATTAGGAATTATTAGAAAAAAAGACTCTGCACAAGAGCATGACTTGACACCTGGGCATTTCCCTCCATCTGAGCAATGTCTGCAAATCCCAGTCTTAGGCTCCCACTCCTGCTGTGAATTCCCAAGTGGGAGGTCTGAGTTCACAGGACAGCAGGTCACCTAAACACAAGCTTAAAGCACAGTGTTGCAGCACTTGAGTCATGGCATTGAACCTGAAGATTTCTGTCTGGATACATCTATCTGCAAAGGGATTCTGATATTCACTGCCCTCCATAAGGCTCCTGAGAGAACATGGGGCTTAAGGCCAGGGAAAGCTGCCCAAATCATCCCACATATAAGGCAGCAGGTCCTGCTAAGGGAATGGGGTAGTTCAAGGTGCAGAATCAAGATTAGGAGGAAGGAAAGTCAAGTCTCTCCCTTTGCCCTCTCCAAAATACAGCATTCTTCTTTTTCTTTTTTTGGTGATGAATTCTCAAAGAAACTACTTGTTTAAGGCAACAAGCTGAAGCATTTAATTACAGTGATGCCATTCATAACATGACAGTTAAGCATCTGTTGGCTTTTATAGTATAATCTTTATTCTAGACCAAGAAAAAAAATTCTCTGGGCTAACCTGAGTGAAGGGCCCTTGTAGCAATCAACTTACAATACCTGGAGACCCCAGGCCCCAGGAAAAGCAAATCCCTCTCTCCAGTAACTCAGATTTGTCCTCTCTGCAGCACATATAGTTTGCTTGATCATCCACAGCTTTGAGATAGGTAAGTCAAATGCTAAGGAAGCCTTCATTACGTATCACTTGATTTTCTTCACATCTGGTGATTTAGTCCATATTCTAGTGACAGTCTAGTCCAAAGTTTTTCAAACTTTCTATACTACTGGACATTCAAGTAGGCTTCACTCAATCCCACTCACTACTTGCACTGCCATGGGCTTTTACATCTCAGCTTGTCAGTGGGAACTGGCTAAAATGACATGATTCTGCAGATTAGCTGGATCCCTTACCATGGTCTTACAGAGAAATCCAGACACAGTTTCAGAACATTAAATGGGTGCCAAGACCAACTCATATTGACAACCACAGCTCTCAAATATCTCCACACTTCCACCATGGTTTTCTGCCCTTGTTGAATAGTTTCAGAAAGAAGTTCTGAGAGAATAATTATTGCAAGAGTCACACAACGTATTGCTCTGTGAGACTGCACTGACCATGTTTCATAAATGAAGCATCAAAACCTGCTGAAATCATCTGTGTCACTGTGCAAGTAGGACAAGTTGCAAACCAGGCAGAGAGCTGGCAGACACCTTGCATCAGCCAACAAGCTTTGCCTTATTAACCCTCTTACAGGTGTTCACAACCCCTCCCTCCTCCAGACAAGCAGCACCAATGTAATTCCTGGCTCCAGGGCAGGGAGGCACAGCAGTTTCAGAAACAGCAGTGTCAGTTCAGAATGGCACACACTCTTTCCCCTCTTGTCTGCAAGTCCTCACTTCACAGACAAGATATTCAGGCAGCAAGAGAGGATGAGTGACTTATCAAAAACATGTGGAGTATTATATTATAGTATATTATTACTTTGGCAGACCAGTTCTCCGAGGTCCTGTCCCAACACTATCTTAACTGTTAAGCTGCAAAAGGAAGCTAAAAAACCACTAATCTTCACCAGCTCCATCCCTACAACCCCACCAGTGTAACATACCTGTGAAAAGAGTATTGTCCTTTAAAAGGCAATTTTTCCTTACCAACTAAAAATACCTATCCGGGACATGCGTCTTCATTTATTTTAAATGCTTTCTGAAGAGATGTACTGAAGTTATAGTGTGATTTGAAAGACTTTAGAGGTGCAAACAAAAGAAATTTCCTCCTTAAAATCAAGCAGCAAAAGACCACTGTGTTGGTCACTGCTCCCTCAGACTGTGCACAGCTCACAGGGGCCAGAATTTCACTCTCAGAAGCAGAATGGTTTAGTGAGCACATACTCTGGGAAATATGCACTAAAAAGACCAAGTCAAAGTTCAGCTATTTGGGAATTTTTAATGTGAAAAATAATACTTTGTTATAGGAAATATCCTAGGAGACTTCCTCACACACATTCATCATTTGGAGCAGCTACAAGGAGGTTATTCAAACTTTCCATTCTCACATTAATCATAGGAGCACCTTGGAGTTCCTGCAAGAAAAAGCCATACTGCAGTAGGCACTTTGCATGCATACAATAAAGGAGACAGTCTGTTCTCTTGGAGTTTACAATGAAACAGATAACAGAAATAAAATAGATGAGCTTTGAAAGAGCAAGCAGCATAGAAAGCACCTAGCAAAATTATAACACTTTGAGTAAGCTGTGAATGCATGGAAATTGCTTTCTAATTGACATTTTTCTGAAACCCAGACTACACTGCTTGTCTTCAAATGGACAGAGCAGTATCACAAAAACCTTCAGTACATTCAGCACAAGCTTGGCAGCTACCAATTAACCCATCCATTAACTGAACAGCTGAGGGAAGAAAAAAGGGCCAAATAATCGTGATCCTCAGTTTCATTGTGCCGATTAAAGTCTCCGTGAATTATGGTTGCATCACCTGTAACAGTCTTCTTGCCTACTGTTTAAAGTTTCTTTGCTGGTTTTTGGTTCCAAGAGGAAAATCTTCTGATGACATTAGAATTCTAAAAAATAAATCTTCCTTCTTCAGTAGGCACAGAAGGCTCTTGAGCTCACACATAACAGCACAACAAAGCAGGGTTTGGGGGAACACACATTTGCTTTTATGCCATTTGCTCTACTAAGATGAGGCTGAGGCTTGTATTTGCCACCTGAGGCCAATGAGAGCTCCCTGCTGGGTCTCACTGCACATAGCTTTATAAAGCAATGGTGTCTTCAGTCTTAGTTTTGAAAAATCTGTATTGCTGAGTCCTCTATTCACCTTACCTCACTGATTTCTAGATCCACATGCAAAGCTTTGTGTGCAAGTTCTCCAGTTCATGAAGATCAGTTATAAAGATTGCACTTGCACGTTCAGTGGGAAAAGGTATTTTAAAAAAGAAGGGAAAAAAGATGAGGGAGGAATTTATATTCATCTGTTTTATTTTGAACTACAGAAAACAAAAGAAGAGAAGAAACTTGAAGGGACAAGGATCAATTTCAGAAGGAAAGGATATTTCTCAGAGAAGAAATGGAAGTACTCAGAACAGCACAAGGGAGTGAAAAGGAAGCATGCAGCACAGAGGATCAGGGTACATCTTGGACAAATGACCATCCCACAATAGGTCTGCAACGTGCCCCACAGTGCACTCTAGAGCATGTGCAGGGTGTTTCCCATAGGTACCAGCTGGGTCTCCCAAGAATCAGATCCGACAGCATCCCAGCAGTAGGAAGTACAGAATCAGTACACTTATTATCACCATTCACTCTTTTCTACCTTGTAAGTATATCCAGACATGCCATAGAAGAAATAAGAGTCTCTTACCACTGCAAGTCCCACAAGATGCTCCAGGACTATTCATCAAGGTGGTGGATGCAACCAGCTTGGTTCACTGGGAAAAGTCTAGTCTCCAGAACACAGAAGAGGGAAGTTATTTTAGAAGTTTATGGTTTAGCATCCATGGCATTATTTGCAGAAGTGCTACATACTTATCACCACTCCCGGATTTCAAACAGAGATGACAGCTTTAAGTGTTTTCTAAAAAACACAGTATAGTATATAATATAATATACTTTTCCTGATTCAGTGCATGTGAGAATCTCTCATCATTACATGGATGGGGAAGAAATTGCAACTTTTTCAATGTTTTGGCAGAAAAACAGAAACCTAGATTAAAAGATATAAATCAAGATTTTATTTGACAACCTTCAGTATGAAAACCCCCAAAACAGTATCATTTTAGAGAGTATCATTTTCCTGGTCACCAGGAAAGGGCATTGTTTTTTTTTCTTTTTTTAAGCACATTAAAAACAGATGAAAAAGAGCACACAGCCCTCCAGCAGCTCCTAACCTGCCCATCCTCAGGGGTTCAGTTGGAAAATTGTGCTTGGAAAACATCTACAAAAATGTTGGCAAATGTATTATATCAGTTTTTCCCCAAAAGACCTAATGGGCTTTTGTTAGCCAAACATATCAGATGGCTTGGAAAATCCACATCTGTACAGAGCTGCTGAACGGGAAATGAGATCAAAATGTGAAACTAAGAACTTCCGATGCTTTCTTCGTAAGTGACATTAAAGCCAGACAGAGGAGAAGGAGGTTTAGCTTCTTCACTCACCCCTCATTCTCTCAGCTCCTGAAGGCCCAGCAGAAGGAGGCTGTCAGTGATGGAACAAGCTCCCTACAGGGCCAGTGAACCCCTTCCCAGCAGATTACATGGGAAAGAAATTAAGAGCTTTGGCTTTGAGGGCCAGACCTTGTGATGGTCTCAGTACCAGTATTATACTCAAAGAGACAAATCAATCCTTGCAACCCAGAGAGTGAGAAAAATATGAACAAAGAACTTTCCACTGGTATTTTTTAACCAGAAACAGTATTTTTAATATAAGGCCTGTTTTCGTAAATTTCGATTCACTTTTTAAATACAACTTCAGGGCTAATTAGAAGGCATGTTAAGATTAAACTCAGCACACAAGTTTCTTTGATCATAGTCTTTCCCCCTCTGGATGATACAAAAAAAAATTGCACACTTCCTTTTTTCACTCTGGCAGTGACTGCTGTTTTTATTTTCCTCCCTGTCTGCTGATGCTGCCAGTTGAGCATGGAAAGACACACAAATGGAGAAAATCAACAGGAGAAAAAGCTTTTGGAGTGAAAGTCACATCACTTAAAGTTGCTAGGATTAGCTCAATTGAAGTCCTATAGATTTGGGAGGTGTGGTGTTTGGAGATAAATCCAGCTTTTCTTCAGTGTTATGGTTCACTCACTATAGTAAAGTTTCCACCAGGATGAATTTGAGTTTAACTTCAGGCTTCCTAGTTCCTGTTGTATGCTAGGACAGAGTGCTCTGCACAAACCTGCATGTTTCCTCAGAAGTCAAGAAGGCAGATCTTAACTCAAGCTGAATCCCCCAAAATACAACCAGAGAGACCATTTCTGAGACAGAAAAAATTAGATGCATGCAGCCCAGGGCAATAAAAAATAATGTGAGGTGGAAGGTGGTCTCCTGTGCAAACAGCTGACTGTTGAGATGGAAAAGCCTCATTAAAGGAATATAAAACTTACAACTAACTGGATCCACATAATTATTCAGATCTGGAAAAGTCAAGACAGTCCTGAGATAAGCTTTCTATATAGTTCTTCTCTGATGTGGAGATGTGACAAAGCACTTGGAGTGAATCATCACCTTATTCCCAAGGCCAGATAACAGGCCATACACAAATATTTATCTTCAGCCAGTTATCAGCAGCAAGGCCAATAAACATTTGATGAATTCCTTGCTCCCTTCTCCTGGAATCCAGATCTTTTAGGGAATGGGTAGGCTTGTAGCTCAGATACAGAAACAGCACAAAATGTCATACTTGTACCTCACCCCAGTGCTGGGGGGCTTTGGCAAAGAGGGAACATTTTGTAGGTGTAAAGCTCATCTATTAAAACCCAGGCAGACACATCTGAACCATGTTGTGGAGACAGTGGACAACATTAATCAGGTTGGCTTTGACCCTCTATCTGGCCTGAGTTACACAAGACTTCCAAGCCTTATTCATCCCCTTAGTGATCTAAAGATAAAGCTATGTCAGCCAATAGACTGTACTCCCATGCTTTATACCGAAAATGACCTTCATGTTGTCTTAATGTGATTTCTGGGAGTGTAGGTTCAGAGTATAGGCAGTGCACAGGGCTAGTGCAGCATTGTATCTGAGAATTAGCTCCTGTGCCACTGCAGTGGTCCTCAGATGAAAACATCACTAGAGTTTCTGGTAGGACTCAGTGCAGCTGTAGGTGGAGTGGTGACTCTTTAAACCCATCTGCATGTGTTTCCAGCACCCAGCATGCTCAGATCCACTTTCCCTATACCTCCAAGGTGAGACTCTACTACCAGTGAGCAAGTGTCTTGGGTTGAGCAGGCAAAATGCCAACTGCCCAAGAACAGAGAAAAAGTGTTCCTCTCCCCCCCCAACCAGCCAAGAGAAAAGGAAGGAG
>JAOXXN010000395.1:141482308-141493328 GCA_026770055.1 Myrmophylax atrothorax
AAGTCACCTGACAATTCCAGGCCTAGTCTGGCCCCCAAAACCTAAACTTAGGCCCACCTAGGTGAACCCATAACAGCAAGTCAGAACTAGGCAAGAGCACTGCCAGGGGCCTTCCTCAAACCTTTCACACACATCCACACTCAGAAAACATTTCTTTTAACCATGATACACATCACTAGTTCAGTCAACAGGGAATTCCCTCCTAAACACCCTGCTGTTTCTTACCATCAGCATCTGCTCCATCATCTTTTCCAGTTAACAACTCTCCAGCAATTAATTCACAAAAATCCACTTTGGGACCAGCTTCTATGTTTTAATTGTCCAAAGTTCACATGAGATTCAGGAGTACCTTATCAGCCTGCAAGATCTACTGCTGTACTCTCAGCATTTTCCCTGTCTATATGGTGTCAGATGAAGGAAACCAAGAGTCCCACCATGGCCTGTATTTCTTATCAGCTCATTCACATTTTTTTTCTTTAGGCTGAGTTTTTCATAATGGTTTGCTGCCTCAAGTGCAGTCTCACATTCACGTGGTCACACAGTTTTCGAATGATAATGAACCCATGCATGGCCACATTGGTGCCCAGGCAGTGAGCCTTGTATCTATCCACAACCTGCCCAGTCAGCATTGCTGCATCCCAAAGAAGCCCCTCACTGATATCAACTCTGATTTCAACTGGGGCCCTGGGCCTTCTCATAAGACAAATATTTCTCCGTGTAAGATCAGCTGGGACCACAGATGAAGCTGGACTTGCTGCATTAGGCATCTGTTTACCACTGCAACCAAGTAGTTTTGAAATCACTTACAGTTTTTGTGGGACCATTAGTTTTACTGTCAGCTTCAATGGGAATTTCTATGCCAGAGTAGCAATGAGGCAGTCCACCACACTTCCCCCCCTTCTTACTTTCTTTTTTTAATTTTACAGTACACACAAATATTAACATACCATCCTGATAAAGCTTTGTTTACTGGCACAGTGCCAGCCCCTGTGCAGTGCCTCCTGTTTGGCAGCCTAATCTCCTGAAGTTCGAGGGATGCAGTCCAAATCTCTTAGCAACATTAAATCTCATTCAATTAACTTTGTTGGGGGACAAAATTATTTCGTTACTGCTGTTTGCCAGTCTGCCATATACAGTGTGCCATCCAGCAGTTAGGCCATTCAGCCTTTAGAAATGTTAAGGAGGCACAGCATGATCCAGCACAGGAGCTCTGGCTAGACTGGGCATCCTGAGCTGCAATGCAACCCATTAGCCAAAAACTCCACCAAGTCCTCAGAAAGGTCCACAGTGACAACCGGTCCAAGCCACTGCTTATGTTTTAATGGCTTCTTTTGATCCCCTTGTGGTCTGGACCCAGCAAAGACACCTCCTTCAAAGCATCATCGCTCCCCCTTTGGATTCATATGCAGTCCTCAGCTCAAGAGATGCTGGTGCAACAACCACCAATATGAACCAACACAGCATGGCCCTGGACTGGAACCGGTCAAGTGCCTTGCCCACATTAAGTGTATGAATATACATCTCCATCTGGCACTGCTCTATGAATAAAAGGCCATTATTGCCTCCAAGGGATGTTCTTTTGTACCTGCAAGAAAGCAGGGAAGTGTATGAGAATATACTCCAGGTCCCCAGAGAAAAAAAAAGGAAAGTACTACTCAACTCAGCTAGAACATACTGGGTGGTGTACACTCTTTGAAGTGGTGGGGTAACATCAGAGGCCTCTTCTATGTGTCCTTTTACACAGTATTTATGCTTAATTGTAGCACATGAATCTTTAATTACAAGTCTAAGACATTAAAGGGAAATTAGTTTAGTCCAAATTCATTTTCTTTCCAGAACTAGTAAAAACAACCAAAGAAGCCGTAATTTGTTTCCACCACACAGCAGGTGGCATTATATCCTTCATTAAATCATACAGCTATGACTAATGTTAATCTTCATTTCTATGACTATGCATCAAATTCAATATCCATCACACCAGTCTTAGCATACTAATTATTTTAACATGTATTTCATTAATGTGTTAAGACATAAGTAAAAGCAGTGAATAGGACCTGGGCAAGAATCGATTCCTCTTCCACCTCCCCTCCACACAGTAGTTTCCAGTACTTCTCTGAAAGGTCTGCACCAATATTAGAGACTAATGAAAACATACTGAAAATGTACACTTATTTTCCATTCTATTGCTGACTTCCAAAAACTGTTTCAAGTAAATTCAATATGTTGAGGAAGATGGTTCCCTTGTCATCATAATTTTTAATATTGCAAAAAGTCATTCTGAAACCAGAGGTTAATTTACAGTTCATGGGCAGCAAAATGTAACCTTTATCAGTTACTCTCTTAGTGTGTTCCCTCCCTGCCTTTTCCAAGCTTCCCCCTGTATTGCCACCCTTCTATTGCAAAACTAACTCCCATTCTGTCTGATCAGTCCTGGACAAAACACAGTTGCTGGCAGCATGATGTTAAATTTAATTTGTGTCTTGTAATGTAAGTGCACCCAGAGGTTGAAGCAACGGGCACTTGTTTTTTTAATAAATCAAGTTTTACATACAGTATTTGTTTTTCCCCAGACACGCTCAAAGTGCAGGAAAATCAGTATTTTACAGGGAGCACATGGTTAAGTTTAACCATCTCTGTTGAAAAATGTCACCACAAATTTGTCACTGAGCTAGGGTGACATTTAAGATGGCTACTGTGACAAAATATTTTGCACTGAGAAAGCTGCCCTTCTGGGATTTTCAAGATCAGAAAAAAAAGAAGTATTTCTCTTTAGTGGTAGCAAATACACACAGCCTAATCTGTAATATACAATGTTATCCAGCAGCTAGCTTTGCAAATCCAGCTTTCCAAAACTTAGAGAAGCTATTACTAGCATGGTCTTGCAGCAAAACAAAATCCTGGAGCTACCCCAGCATGCAGGGAAAATCTGTGTACTGAGGACCTAGGGGCATGTGTCTTACTAAGAGGATGATACGAACTCTCGGCTGAGCCCTGGTAGGATAAAGACTCCAATTTGTTTCTTTGAGCACTGTGATACTGCTTTTATATTTCTCATAGTGGTATAGATGCACTTCTCTGTGAAAGCAGGAAAATTCCTACTGCCACTGCTGAGATCCAGGCAAGTCTTATAAATATTTACCACAATACGTAGTAAACCCAACTGAGCCTTCCTTCTGGTGTGAGCAATGGGATCAATGATGTGCAGCACAGCCATGCCAGTGGGTTTAGACTCCAGGGATCTGGCTGTGCCATGGGTCTCTGGCATGGGGTTGGCAAAAGTCACAAGAGCCCCCATGCTGGCACTGATTTTTATGATTGCTTGGCCATGGCCAAAGCTGCTGGCAACTTTGTCTCCAGCTTCCCCAAGCCCCGGGTTCCCACTAGTAAATTGGGATAACCATAGGGGCTGATAACATGAGTGTGCTGTAAAGCTTATTAAGTTAATACTCTAAGTATCTCAAGACCCTGATATAGACAGAGTTACAGAAGGATTGTTATTTTTGAGCTTGCACAGCCAAAGACCAGTAAACTGATAACATTCGCCTTCAGAAAAGAGATTTTTACCTTGCATTAAACCTGCCCAGGGTAAACATGCTTTTGTCCTCCTGCTGGTAAAATATGTTGCCATAACTGTTTAGTGTAACATTTGACTTGTTTCTCTTGAATCTTCCTAGATTACGGTCAAGCCATTTGCACTTCAATGGTTCAGGGACTGCACTGTATTTTCTGGGGCTGGAAAGTAGCTCAGCTGTAAAAACTTGCTGGAGGTTGTAAAATGGCATAAAGAGGCTAAACCAGGGAGTATTTTTAAAGATAGTTTTGGAGGGAGAAAACCATTATATTTGATTATATATCCCCTCTGCCCCCCTTTTGGTTATAATCTTAAAAATTATGAAGGTCTTCAAGGTTGTCTCTCCAAAATGGCTTAGAGACAAAGCTACAGCAAACATTTGCCAGCTCTCTGACTCAACAGGTAAAGCGGAGAGTCATCAGTGCAAAATTAAATTACCTGATCAGTAATACACTAGTGCTATATTGATTCTGTATCAATCTGTGTTGATCTGTATTGATTCCTCCCCTGCAGGGGAGGAGTAGATGTCTGAGGACTGTGAGCCTTATGCACCAGCTCTGCCATAAGGGACAGGGGAACCTATAGCAACGAAGAGATGTGTGCTCTTCTACCACCACACAGACTTCAGCACAGCAGAGCCACTGTGGTCTCCTAGACCATATTGTTCTATAGAATTCACCACTAAGTCTTAAAACGTGAAAGTCTAATACTATGAAAGTCTAATACTTCTCTGCACAGTGTGCCACCTAGAACTGCATCATTTTTCCCTGATTCCCTCCTCCCCTTCCCAAAACACCTCTCAGCTTTGTTAATGCATACCATTTAATAGCCATGTATTATTTAAATCCTCATATAAAGCACCATATTTACTCAGCAACAAATAAAATAGACAAACTAGGCTGCCTGTTAACTTTCCATGTCTCCACAGAGGTGGTAAATTGTACCACCAGTCCCCCTAGAATTGCCAAATATCCCCATCAATTCTGTTTGCACCACCAGTCTAAAGATGCTATATTCTACTCTATGGGACAGATAAAGACACATTCTGAAACACATATTACAGTACAGATAAATATACAAGCTGCCTCAGTGATTTAGTTACATGTGCAAATAGCTTCAGTTTGATGGTTAAATTCAGATCCAAAATCAGAAGGAATCACACAAAACAACAAAAAAAAATACCTGTCCTACTTTGAACCAGGGGCTCTGAACCAGATCTTCGGTTAATGGAATATTGGATAACACTGGATATGACACCTGCTGGGCGATCTTTGGTCACTAATCCACTCCAGTTGTCCATAAAGGCTTGCAACCTTGTCACCCTTTACGACAGGCTCAGCAGGAAGGTAAGAGCTGAATGCATGCCTCAGACAGTCAAACCACTCACCCCAGCCCTGTTATCTTCTGGATGGGGTCGGGGCAAAACCACAGGGGAGCATAGGTAAAGTATGCATTGCCACCGGCCATGCAGCACCTGGCTCCAAATAGAAAAAGAGTTTGGTCTCCAGCACTTTCAGTCTATGGATACACAGGGAGGAAAAAAAAAAAAACAAACAAACAGGAAAAAAAGTCTTAAAAATTCCAAAGATTTTTTAAATAGTGCCAAAAACTTGTGGAAAGTACTTCTCAAAGAAAGTAACTTTCTCTATGGAAAAAACCCCAACATGATCTCTCAAGTGGATGCTCCCCACCTCAGACCTAGCACTGAACTCCTATAAAAAGCTCCAGAAAGGGATTTAGCCTGGCTTTTAGGACAGGACAAATCCCATTGGCTTGTAGTATAGATCTCACTTTTGTTAATACAGAACTTGTCTTTTATTCCTTCTGCCAAAGCAACCTGGCCTGCCCGGTCCCGCAGTGAGGTCATAACTCAGGGCTGATCACATCACAGCACGTTGCCATGGCGATGCTTGAACTGTCACAAAGGATGTGCGCTGTGATTTCACAGCAGATGGGCTGTGAGGGAGGAAGCCCTCATTTAAATTTTAAAAATTGCTTTAGTAATTAGCAAGAGCAATAGAAAAAAAATAACATTGAAAAGAAAAATCCCCAAACTGCCACTCTCAGCAAAGGTTACAAGATTCATGTGAGATCTACAGATCATCCACAGAGAAGGCCAACCTGCTGCTCCAAGTTCATCAGCTCTTGGGGTCGCTGATGGGTCCAAAAAAGTCTGGAGCCTGCCCGGCTATAGGAAGCCCCGGGCCGGATGGGTGAGCAAAGCCCCCCTGGGCATCGGTGCATTTCAAAGCGCGCCGGGCCAGAGCTCTTATCAGGGACCTGGTGGGAATGGCAGAGGGCAGGCAGAGGCTGCCGCAGGCTTTATTAAAACACAAACTGTCTGACAGAAGGGAAGCCATAATGGCCTGACTTCACAAGTTTTTATCAAGGTGTTCACTCCTTTATGTCTGTGGCCCTTCTTAACACACAGAGCACAGAGTCACACAGGCGAGCTTGCATCCTTTAGGGTCAAGGTGGAGTGTTACCCCTCAAAGGGAAGAGTGAAACACCTCGGGCCACTAATTCTCTCAGTCCAGCAGCACTGACCCCACAGTAGCCTACACTGGCATTGTCCTGCATCCCCTCAGCATCCCTCTTGCAGAGTGGTAACACATTCCCGTCCTCACACTTGGGAACTGAGACCAACAGTAAACAATGGAGGCAGGGCAGATGCTGTCAAGCTTTCCAGACAGTCATGGTGCAGCCCTGCTTCCTCCTCAGGCTTCTCCATCCCTGGCAGAGGTGACCTTGAGGAAGAAAAGCCTCAGGTCCCCATCCCCATGGCCACCACAGTTCATTGCAGAGATGTCAGCGTCCCTCTGGCTCACCACAGTAGCTTTCTTCCACATCACAGCAATCAACAACCTCAAGGCAGAATTAAATGTCTCTCCCTTCCGCCTGCAGCAAGCAATGCACGTGGTGTTTCAGGGACCTTGGGCTGAGTCCTCATATTTAATAAGGAGTGCAGAATTCAATGCAGCTTGTTCCTTGTTCGTTCAGTGACTAACTGTTGATCTCTCTAAGAATAAGCCAGATGGTTCCCGTGATAAGTGATCAGCTCTCCTGGAGTTTTTGAAACAGAAAAAGACAGATGCCTGCATGCCTCTTGCCAGGACCCATCTTAAGCTCAGGCTATGAGTGCAAATGCTTAGGCAGGTTGTGTTCAGGGGATTCTCTCCATCCAGGCTTACCAACTAATCTTCCCCATCAGTCCTGCATCCTGGAGGGGAAGCATCTTGCCTTCTGACAGCTTTCCCTGACTTAAGGGCACTACAAATCATAAGACCAGCCCTTTTAATTGGATCAGGCTTTAATATTGTTTTCCTTTTCTGTGCATTTATATTAACAGCTCATTTTGCAGACAGCATATCTGATCAGTGGTTACTATTTCAGCTTGTATTTGCCCACCCCAGCAATTGAGAACACTGATAGGAGCGACAAAGCATTTTAGCAAAGGAGAAAGCTTGTTTCTGGAAAGCTGATCTGCTGGAGTGAAAAAAAAAAAGAACCAACCTAACAGTTTGGGGAATGAGTGGCAAACACACAAGGCTAAAGAGCTTTATTTCTCAGTCACAGATGTGAAGAGCACCAGTCAAACACTGCTTCCTGCCCTCAGCACAGAGATCAAGGTCTCCACAAGAAAGGGAAAAAGGTAGCAGTGTTTACCTGCTGACTTCTTTTTAATTTGTTTTTACCTCAATTTCTACATTTGATTGTATAGAAAGTCTGATCCCAATACTGAGCTGGCATTAAAAACAGCAATGAGAGCCAGTGAATTGCTAAACTCAGGTAAGGTTAGAAAAATGGAGTGGAAGAGGAGTTAGGAGCAAGGTGTAAAATTAGCAATGGAAGCTGAGCTTGATTCTTCCCAAAAGCAGCTCTAAGGCAGTAGCTTGGCCCACCAGCCTAGGGCTGGTTTACCTCCCCTGGGAGAAGCAAACATATCCATCCCAAATCTCACAGCCTCCCCATTTGCTGATATGTCTTGTAGACAAAGCTCCACTTGATATCACAGGTTAGGACAGCATAAAAATGAGCAACATATAGCCATGCACTCAACAGAAAACAGTACTTTTATTTGCATGCCTCTGTTGTGACTCTTAAAGGATGTACATTCCCTTTGAGGATATTTATGCAGTCTATTCAGAACTGCACCTCTAAGGGAATTAGATCTGTAATGCTGACTCAGCCTGCAATTTCATAGGATTAAACAGTCAGAAACAAACCATTAAGTTAAAAAAGACTGAAATGTACATGACAATACATATGTCAGACTCTCATCTCCTCACTGTAAAAAAAATGTGTACACATATCAGTACACAGTTCAGTATCTCTGACCAAGGTATTATTTTACAGACAAGCTCGAAACTTCATCTGAGGGCTTTATAGCAGATGTCACTTTAAATCCAGAGACAGTGCACAGAGGGAACAGAGAGGGCACTAGATTTAAAGCAAGCAAGTGCTCTGCCCTCACTTTCCTGGGAAATTGTGAATGCATGCTCACTGTGCTTTGTAATCAGTGCAGCTTCCATTGTGTTATTAATTAAAAAGGGGGCCTTATGCAAAAGAAATTTAAAATTGAAAATTTCCGTTTGCATATTCTGTAAAAGCAATTGCCAATTTTTTTATGTTCCCCTGCATCATGTTAATGCCAGGGTTTTATAAATTAATTACATGCCAAGACTTAGCAAGAGTTTTCAGATTGCATTTATCACTGATACTCTTTTTTGCATGATTTCCTAAGGAATAAAGGCTTTTGTAATTATAAACTCTAATCTTAAATACAATTCCCCCATGCCTCAGTAAACTTTGGATTGTTTCACTTAACTTCAATAACATTTGACATAATCAGAGCTAACCAACTAACTATAAGTTTCCTAAAAGACAGTATCTGGGTAGAGGTGCCACACAGCCTGTTTGCCCCACTGCTCAAGATTCAGAGAAGGAATTTGATGACCAAGTTGAAGAACACTCACCAAAACAATCTCTGTGCACTATACTTTGCACTTCGATGTGGGAAAATGCCAAGTTACACACAAGCAGGTATCCTTAGAGTTGTATTACGCAGCGTGAGCAGCTCCTCTAGCAGTAATATTGAATACACAGGCACTCAAAAAGTTGTCCTTAGTTTGTTCATTTAGGATGGTAATAACAACTGCTCCAATTTTAAACCAACTGCTCCAATGTTAAACCCACATCCTCCTCATCTTAAATACAGTGAACTGTGTCTCATTTTTAATGACCTTCCAGCTCCTAATTTGTGTGACATCACCCACAGGTTTAGGGGAAGGTGGCCGAGTTTCACTGCTGGCCTTGGTACAGGGATCTTTTTGGTCTCGGGTTAGAACTGCCTTTGTTACAACCCTGGCTTAAGGTCTGAAACCCCACACAGGGCTCCTATTGATGACCCTTTTTTGCACTTGAAAGGCAGCATTAGCCACTATATCACCTAATCAGTCAAAGACCCTTCTGCATTTGGAAATGCAAAAAAAGCTTAACAGGCCTTAAAGTAAGTGTCAGTTAGGACAAGAGCAAGCAGATGATTTTTCACCTGCTTTTCCACTTATCGGCCCTTTCAAGAATATTTTATTCTCCAAAGTATAGTAGTCTTATTAACACTCAAGCTTTCCTTTGTTCCAAATCACGGAAAAGGAATTTAAGGCAGTAGGAAAAAAGCGTATCTGTGAGAAAATATTTTTGCGCCCTAAAATAGCTCTTCTTTTTTCTTCCCCAAGCATTCAAAATTCAGAAACATTTTCAGGGATGGGCAAATACTGAAGAGTTAAACAACATGTTTTCTGTATTTATTTCAAAAAAGGAATTTGGGGGAAAAAACAAACTAACAAAACTACCGCAAAACAAAAAGAAACCCAAACAGCTAAAACCCACAACAAAAATACCCCCAACTGTAGGGAGCATTGCTGATGCTGATGAGCATCAGCAAGCTCTAATGGGCATCTTCCGTGCCCGAACAAGTGCAGAGAGGATGCCCATGTCAATGCTTGTCTCTGCCTAAGAGCTCCGATCTGAAAAGAACAGGAAAAGTTAGCAGACACCTCATGGCTGGTCGCAGCGAGGAAGGAATCCATCCTGTTATCAAATACTTACAGAGAGAGACTGTACTCTGTCAGGCAGTCAAAAACACGCCTACTCAGATAAGGGTATCCCTGCAAAGAAGTCTCTTGACACTGCTTTGACATATTTACGTTCTTCCGCGATTATTCAGTTACAATAACTTAGAGCTCCTCTTCTGACACTCAAACACGAGCCAGTCCCTAGTCCTACACGGGGAAGGGAAACAGAATGTTGCTCAGCGAAGTTTCTTAGACGGGTTAAGGGCTGCAGCCTGGCCATGCCGTTGACGACAACGGGCAGGGGGAGAGCCGAAGCAAGCAGAGATTTAAAACCTGTGGTGCTTTAAGGACACATTAAAAGATTAAACTAATGCGATCTAATCAAAGATACCGCACACCCCTGAAGTTACAGTGAGACTGTGCTACGCTTAAGTCTTATTAGCCTGGACTTGCTGGAAGATCTGCTATCTAGTGGCAAGATACAATTGGTAAATTATTTCTTTTAATTAATTCATTGAAGCAAACAGAAAATAGCCTGGATCCTATCTGTCTACATCTCTTTGGAAGAAAGGCAAAGAGTTCAACGACAGTTTTAATTTGGGGAAAGGATTCCTGCGATGCATCAGAGGAGCGGAGATTGCAGGAGCATCCCTTGGAAATACACAACACCTTCTGCAAAGCAACGAACAACCACAAACGGAAGCCCACCCTAAAGAGGGTGACTTGGAAAACCTCCATCACAAGCCGAGGATGACGAAGTGCCTCCCACCTCCTCAGGTAATCTGCCCCGTTTCGAAGGGGCAGCCTCACGGCAACAGCTTCATCCAACCCCTCAGGATCCCACCGCCGTCCCTATAGCAGGGGTCCAGCTCCGGCCGTTTCTACAACAGCGATGAGATGCTGAGATGGTGGTCCCGTTCCTATGTCCTAGAACGAGGGTCCAGCCGCTGCCATCCTCACACAGGGAGGTCCAGCCCACGCAATACTGGATTGAGGGTACTCACTCCCAGTCCCTCTCCCAAGGGTCCATATGCCCCCAGCACCGCTACCGCTCGCACCGCCCGGGGCCGGGGCGGGCAGGGGGGTGTGCCCCGCCACGAGCCCCGGCTCCACCCGGATGATCGGGAGAGTCCGTGTGGTTCTGCCCGTGGAGCGGGATGGGGAGGGAGCGCGGCGGGGACCAGCGGAGCGCCCGGCGATGCCACCGGCCGGCCGGGCATGGGCCGGCGGTGTCACCACAGGGGCAAGGCTTGAGGAGCTGGGGTGGTAGCTGTTGGAGGCAGGTCTGCCTTGACTCACTTGCTCAGACCTCATGCAGGTCAGCACCAGTGAGGAGCTTGCGGTCAACTGCCAAAGTTGGCCATCTGACAAAGAA
>JAOXXN010000395.1:141499098-141510284 GCA_026770055.1 Myrmophylax atrothorax
TTACAGACACTTTGAGATGAATTTGCAGATCCCCTCACCCCCATCCACATAGACTACAGGTTAAACATAGTCATGGCCCATGCTCAGCCTTGGGCTCAGTTTCCATTTCTGCAGTTCACAAGCTCTGAAATCATGTAGTCTTTTCTGTCTTGTGCTGCCCTTTGTCTTGCAACTGGGAGTGACCTGCTGGCTGCTCGGCCCCTGGGGCTGAGGGTTGAAAGGGACCTTTAAAGATCATCTTATCCAACATTGCCTGTGATGGACAGAGACATCTTGCACTAGACCAGGTTGCTCTGTCCAGCCTGACCTTGAACTCTTGCAGGGATGAAGCATCCACGACTTTGCTGAGCAACCAGTTCCACTGTCTCACCACCCTCATCGTAAAAAATTTCTTCCTTATGTCCAATCTAAACCTACACTCTTTCAGTTTAAAACCATTGCTTCTTGTCCCAGCACTATAGGCTTTGGTGAAAAGTGAGCATGCATGTATTTCAGACTACTTTAATATCTCATTAGAGTTGGTACCCAGAGCCTTGGAACACACGAGCCCTTTGATCAGGCCAACATCCTACAACCATATCAAGAACTTTCTCCTTGGACAAATGTGCTGATTGTGGCTTTACCCTCCTGACCCTGTTGCAATAAGCGACGTGGGCAAAAATGCCCCTTTGCTGGTGTAAGTCTTTCTGCTTGTGGGTTTTGCCAGCACAGCTGCATCAGTAACATGTCCTGCCCTGGGCTGATACAACCTCATGGTAAGCATTAGTGGTACAGACCTGACATGAGATATGCCTGTTGTCATCTGCTTGTTCGGCTCTTGATGTCTTCACATCAGCCCTCCTCTCTAGGAAACCCTGGTTACTTTGTAGTTAAGCCCAGACCTCCCTGCGGGTGCAGGCAGTGGAACCTCTGGGTCACAGTAGCGGGCACATCCTGGCCCAAACACAAGTGGCTCTGTGCATGTCACAGAGTTTCCTCCAGACTGGCATTACCTGACCACGGTGTAGTTCAGTTCACTTGGGAAACTCTTCCAGAACCTGAAATTCATTTTGTCTCCTGGAAAAATGTTACAAGAAGAAAAGCAAAGTTTCTTGTGTTCTGTTACTCCACTTAGCTTTGGGTTTGCACCAAAACAGCCCTCTGCTTCTCTTCCTCCTTTCTTAAGTGAGCTACAGAGATAACATCTTTAGTATTATTTTTTAACCTGCAGCATTTCCATACTGTGATTTACAGTGTGGTCCCAGTTGGCACTAATAGAGGGGACAATTAATTTCATGTGAGCACTAGGAGGGGTGGAATGGGAATTTCTTGCACTGGTTTTCATGCCCCATCACAGGCCTGAAATTTTGGGGTTAACTTCCCTTTTTTTTTTCCCATTCTTCCTATCCTGACCTTATTTCCCCTCTTAAATATTTTTTAAAATTCCCAGCCTCAAATTACCTGTTGATTTCGGCTTCTCTTTTGCAGTTAATTGTCTTGTTCCCACAATTTTCTAGTAAGTGTTAAAAGGGCATATTTCACTTGCTGAAGCTTACAACAAACAAACAAAACAACAACAAACAAACAAAACAACAACAAACAAATGTAAAGAGATTTTCTTGCTTTTTTTGAGTCAATGACCATAACTAAGGAAGACTCAAGTTCAGTGTTATTTAACCCCTTGTCCAGTGTGATGAGTGGAGACATCCTGAGAGCAAAACTGTACAGGGAACAATGTGAGTCCTTCCTTTTTAAACAGAAACTTGTTACTTGTGGTTTGTTGGGTTTTTTTAATAGCCCCCTCAAAAAGCAGGTCCTGAGCTGCTGCTGAAGGCACCCTCAGATGGACTTAATAAAATACCAGTATTTCTCAAGAACTCTGTGCCCCTTCCCTTGCCTGCAATGCATGTGTTCCTTTTTCTCATTCCAAGTTTTGGACATTTTTTTAAAATTCCTTAACCTAATTTCATGCTTATTAGTTTCAGTTACTTTGTGTTACAATTAACTTAGATAGCAGAAGTGGAAAAATACCTGTTCTTTTTTTAAAATCTTATTTTCAAGAAGAAAATCCAAGAGGATCCCAGTTGGAAGTAGTTATGTTTTGTAAGATTTCAATGATGCCACGATGGAGCCCTGGGAAGTGATGCTGGGGGGTTTTGCCTCCTCTCGTGCCAGTGGAATCCAGTACAAAGCAGACAGCACTGGCATCTCCGAGCTTTGCTGCTGGGCAGGCGGAGCTGCTTATTCACTTTCACACAAAATGAAGGAAAATCCTGGTGGTTCTGGCCTGAAGTGGTTTTGAGGATATGCCTTCCTTGCCCCTCTTCCTGCCACCCACCTGAAAAGCAAATATGTTTTGTTGTGGCGGGTTTTTTCAGCATCCTCTTGAACACAAACTGTCAGGCACCACAGGGAGGTTTTCCTTGTCTTTTGTCTCCCCAGAAACTGATTTATTTAAATGATATGCTGGGAGCACACTGCTGTTACAGCCTTTGGTGCTTGTTGTTTTCTGGGCTTCAGGACAGTTTCCTTGAAAATTGTGGAAAATGGGGTTATCCCAGAGAATCACAGTTTCCCTTGAAGCTGGTTTTTTCTGTATTTTCCCAAAGAGATTCCCCTTCCTGGTCTTCTGACAAAATTGGCATTGGATCAGACCTATTTATTTCCATGTGATGGATGTGGAAGTTGAGTGCTCTGCTGCCTCCTAGGGAAAGCAATTGGCTACCTGGATGGAAGTCCACATGTCTGTCACTGTTTCCACCCAAGGGACCACTACAACAACACCCTCCTTTTGCTCAGCCACAGGTAGTTTCAGAGTCCTTTATCACTTGTTTATTTACCATCTGGCATCTCCATGTCATCTCTTGCAGCCTGTCACAGTTATGATGCTGCTTTTCATTATTATCATGTAATATGTGGTACCAGGAGGAGTCACAACTTTGTGGTAGCAGATTTTTGTGGTCTGTTCCTCATCTCTCAGGACTTGGCAGCCAGTTGTTTTTGAAAGAGAGAAGCTCTTTTAGCCGGGGCTTTGACCTAAGGCACAGGTGCTCCAAACCTGTGCTCAGGTAGTAGCATCTTGCTGGGAAGGCCCTGCTCCACTGTGTTACCATTGTGAGGGCTAGGTTTAGTTTTCTTTGAGAAGCCAGCAGTGATAGGATGCTGAAAAAGCCTCATGGCATTTTCAAACCAGGGAAAGTACCTGGGGTTGCTACACAGGAGAGTCAGCAAATGCATCAGAGTTCCTGACACACCCAGTGGAAGCTGTTGAGTGCAGGGGCTGCTGTCCACGGAGAAACAGGAGGATTTTTGCCAGCTGCTGTGGATAGGAAGTTCCCAGGTACAAATGGTGATGAATAAATTCAAGAGTAAAGCACTGCCTTAGGAAGCCTTTACTTCCCTCTGTGTGTCTGGGATTCTTCAGTGTAAGAGGGGAATTGGCTCCACATGTGTTTTAAAACAAATGTAGTGTGACAAGGAAGGATGATGTGGTTGGAGCAAACTGGGTTTTTAACTGCTTTTAAATTGACATCTTCTCTTTCTTTAGAGTTAGAGCATCCTCACGATTTTACTGTTGCTAAAACAGTTTTCACAGGATGACCTGGGTCATATCTGCCAGCATCTTGTTTTTGTGCTTGGTAGTGATGTAAAGGGGCTGAGGTGTTTGGGAAATACTGCTCAAGGTGAAACACAGTTTCAAAATCCACAGTTAACCAGATACAGGGAATAAAGTGTTTTCTCTTTGTGAAGAAATTTGCTTTCAACCGTAAATATGCTTGAAGTGCCTTAAATTCTGTTTGCTTCTCCTGTTGTCCTGGATCCTAGCCTTATCTGTAAGTACATGTTTTATCTTAGTTTTACGTGTTTATTCTCTGTCTGATGGTCCAGAGGAGCGTGCGAACACTCAGTGCGTGTCCAAGCCAGGAGAAGAGTGTCACATTATATTATTTATGCTGAAAAGAGCTTGTACATAAAGATGATTTTAGTTCCAGCCCATCTCTTCTCCAGCAGCAAATCAGAGCACTGACTTGGTGGATTTAATCTCCTGAAATCTGAACTCTTTTTTGTTTGCTTTCTTCTTGCTTCTTGGTGAGTAGTGAATGGTCTTGTTCTCACCACAAAGGGTGAATGCTTTCAGCCTCGGGGTCTACAGCCCTAGGGGGCACATGGTGACTGGGCACCTGACACCCTTTGCCCAGTTTCCTGCTGAGCCCTCTACATCTCTCCCACAAAACTTCGAGGGGGCATAAATACAGGGTTCTTTTAAAAGAAAAGAAAACAAGGCCATAAATCCCCGTCTGTATCCTGTTCCTAGTTCAGAAGGAAATACGTTGTTGAGTGAATGTTTTGAATTTCTTTGTGGTGTTCTTGTCCTTCCTGTCTTCCCCTACCTGCCAGTTCCCACCCTGCCATCCCTTTGGAGGGCTTTGGGTGCATCCCAGTAGGGAGCCTGCTGTGGCAGAGTGCTCACAGGACAAGCAAGGTACCTTTCCATCTGCCAGAAAAGCACTGTTGTGTTGTTTGATGGAATGAGTGATCTACTTTGAAGTGTGCTACTGAATGTGAAGCACTCCGTGAATAGTGTGTGAGATACTTCATAAGCAGATATTGGGAACTTAACACAAGTGCTTGTGCAATCCAAAATTGGTGGTGATGTAAACAGTGCACAGTACTGTATGGCAAAGGATTTGTGGCTGTTTGCAGGCTGCTTTATTTACAGAAGGTAGGAGACAGCAAGAGGGCATGGGGATTACCACCTGGGCTCTGCCATGCTTTGAACTTCCAGATGTTTTGTGTGCAAGCAGAATGAGATGTAGTTTGTTGCATTTTGGACATGGTATTCTCACACAAAAGCTGAATTTGTACCTGAGTCTCCTCTCTGCATTGATTTCTGCAGCCAAGGTTTAAATTTGATCCTGTTTTTCAGTTAGCTGCCTTGGTCTTGAGGCATCCTTTTCTATTTGCCTCTCACTGGCACAAGCAGTAGGACCACTTAGACTACTTGTGTTTTCATCTAACATGGTTTAGTTCTTTTATTTTTCAATCTGCCTGTACTTTGTTCATCCCTGTGTAGATAGGGGGTTTATTTGTTCCTTGGCACTCTTGTCCCAATCCTTTTACTGAATCTCAGGGTGCTGTGTGTTGCAAGGTCACTGTTTGGTTTGTGCATCAAGGCACTGCTGTAGCATCTTCCCAGGAGTTCCCATGCAGAGCTTCTGGCACAGGTTGGCTGACAGACCTTTCTTCTGCTCAAATTCATGATTTCTGGTCTGCACAGCAGTTCAGAAAGACTGTGATTTGCTATCCTTTATTATTGGTCTTTTACAACCTACAGACACTCACGTTAAAACATTCTTCAGCTTTTGCTATGGCCACTTGGCTTGCTTGGGGTTGCAGCTTGATTCATTTTTGGCTAGTGTGTGAGTGGCTCTTGTCCCTTTGAATGAGTACACGAAGGGTTGGAAACAGAAAATTTAACACACACTTAGCACTGTAAGTTTTACGTTGTAGCTAGAGGACAAGGTAAAAATAACATTTTTTTCCCCTTCTCTTTTAAATGAAACAGGCAGCTAATAGAAAGTTGATTAACAAAGATTTGAGATTGACTAGGATATCTTGGTCATTAAACTTTTTTTTTTTAGGTTGTCTGTGGTTTTAAAATACTCATTCTTAAATTATATAAAATAGATGGTATGACAGTGAGGAACAGCCTAATGCACATCTGGATTTGGCATAGTTCTTCATATGTTAAGTTTGATTCTTAATGTGATTTAAATAGTTCAAGGTATTTAAGTCCTTAAATCAAGGTTTATAACGACTTTAAGATGTTTCCCACTTAAAGCACGAAGGAGCATTACATGCTATGGGTTTTAAAAAGAAGCACTATACATTCATTGGTAGTTATGTACTTTATTATTAAGTCTGAAAAGTAATTTTTTTTTCAAAGCATGTTTGGCAAATGATAGTTTTTAATCAAATTACAGGATAAAATAATTACTTGAATTTAACACAATAAATTTATTTTATAGGCCTTAGTACCATAAGGATCTACTTAGGTCACCTTTGATCTGCGTTGAAAGTAGCAGGCAGAGTCTTGTTAGAAGGTGAGCAAAGCCAAGGACCAGTTTTGTTAAAAACTAGAGGACAATTATCCTAGGAGGTGCTTGTAGGAAACCTACTGCTTAGGTGACAGTATGGTGTTGGTAGGGAAATTTTTTTCTCTCTTTGGTAAAAACTTGCAGATAGATTAAGCAAATCATAGTTAATTATTTAACAGAGGGCCCAGTGCTGCAGTTGCCTTTGACTCCTGCACTACTAAACATCTCTGGTTTGGAGCATGGAATTTTAAGACTGTAACTTTGAAATTAAGCTTTTCTTTTCCTCTTTCCGTTGAATGGAAGGCTCATGACTGCCAGCTCTGAATGTCTGGAACAGATGAACTTTTGCACTCTGTGCTAAGGACACTTACATAAAAGGGAGATATTGAGGTTGCATCCAAACCCCACTCAGTTTGCTGTGGGAGGAGAGGAGCCTGTGCTGTCCCTATCCACCTGGGGGTCTTCAGGGAGCCTCTCTGCTACCTGTCCTTGCTTTTTATGCAGACCCATATCAGAAAACTGCAGAAAAAGCTTAATCTTTGACAAGCCAGATGTGATATTAACTGAAATCCAGGAGACTGATTATTCCTCGGACCAGCAGGACCAGCGCAAACAGCTTTTAGTGCATTTGACTTGTGAGATTGAATTCCTGCGTGCACTGGAAAGAGGTGTCAGACTAAGCACTCTCCACAACACCAGTGTCGGGGGTCTCTCCTCTACACCCTGTCTGTTTCCACTAGACCAGTAGAAAGTTACTGTGCTGGGATTGATAGACCCACATACATATGAATGTGGAGGCAAATGGAAACAAATCTCACAAATCCCTTAAAATCAGGGATAAAAGGAAGGAAACTAAGTTTGTCAGTGTCCAAACTTTTGCCCAATTCTTCTTGCCATCCCCTCTCAAATTGTCCCTGCACAGGCTGTAGGGATGGAGTTGGTCCCAGCAGCCTGGCTGGTGGTGCTCTTCCTCAGTAAAGCTCCTGGCAAGTGGGGTTGTCGAAAGGCAACATGCTTTCCCAGCTGCAAAAAAGGCAATGTCAGTTCAGAGTATGAAAGAGTAACTACAGCAAAAATACTTTTTAACCAGAGTCCTCTCTGCATATGAGGCTGAAATCACAGAAAACGTTCTTTGAATTTGGCTGCCTAATTGTAATTGTGTATTTGGCTTTCAAGGTGCAGATTTGAACAAGCAGTTGAGACCTTTAAAAGACCCAAACCCCCACTCTTGGCATTGTTATGTGTGTGTCACTAAAGAGTGTGCACATGCACCCTCACATAGGCATTGCATCGTCCTACCGGGGTAAATGTTTGGAATGTTGCACTTGTGTTTAAGTAAGATGCAGCACTGATGCCTTTTCACTCCCACAGGTGTGCCCAGAACATCAGGGTGGTTGCTTCAGACCATTTGCAGTAGTCTCCATCCCTGCTGGGCAACAGCAGCAGCAGCAGGGCAGTTCTGCTGGAGGTCCTGTGATCAGCTGCTGGGTCTTGCCATGATGGGGAGAATCAAGCCATGGAAGGATCAAGCCATACCTTCACATTATCACATTGTAGTGATGAGCAAGCACTACTGTTCTCATCTTGCCTTTACCACTGAGCTCACCAGCAGCTACTTCATTAACTATTAATGGCTGCTCATTAATGCTGTAAAAGCCTAAGACCAATCTTGCAAATTTTCTGGACTCTTCTCCTAAAATATTTATGCCTCGCTCACTGTGCAAAAGGGCAAGAGCAACAGCAGAGAATATGCCTCCAAGTTTTGTTGAGCATTATTAAAGAGCTCATGAATTTGAAGAAGCTGGCAGCTTCTGTCTGGTTTTTGGCTTTCTGAGCTAGCACTGCACATCTGGCTCTAGGGGTCGTGTGGGTTCGTGGTTTGCTAAAGCAGTGTGGCGGAATCTTGGATGCTTTATGGATGATCTGTAGTTCCTGAGTGCCTTCCTTTGCATCCTTCTCTATATGCACTGAGGTGTAATTGATACCTCCAGGGGAGGTTTTATTACTGTTAAGAGATGGGGAAACTGAGGCACAGAAGTTGAACAATTTGGCTAGAGCTGAGCAGTAGAAAGCCAGCAGAGCATGGAAATGTTTTATCCAAGACTGTAATGCTACTTTTGAAGTCTGGTTACTGTGAAAGAGGGGGACACTCACCAAGCCTCATCTGAAGCCATTGCTACAAGTCCTTCCCATCCCATTCCAAACAGCTCTTATGTGATTGCAGAGAGCAGCATGTAGTGCTTTCCCTGGGAAGATGCCAGTTGTTTTAGCTCCCTCTGGTACAAAGAAGCAGCAGGGAAGCCATTTTTCCCCTCCATCCACATTTTGGAGATAAAATTGTGTACTTCTCATTGCTTATATCTACCAGCAATAACAAGTCTGTCCACTAAAGCCCAACTGCTGCTCAGCTGGTGATGCACCAGGCAGATTAAAGTCTATATTTCTTTCCCACAGCCATCTGTGGAGCGAGCACTAGTGTAAATACTTGTGGGAGGCACTGTTTGGTAAAATAGGGAGGTATGCTTTAAAGAGAACAGGTATGACTCCAGGAGTGAGGACTGATCTGTACAATGTTTAACATGTTTTCCATATGCAGGTGGCCTTCAGAGTAAAAAAACCTCCTCTGTGTTTGGAAGATGTAGGATGTATTCAGGAATAACCAGCCTGTTTGAGCTTCTGGGCTTGCATGTATTGCCCAAGTTGAGCCAGGTGGCAAAATAAATCCATATCAGAAACATTCCTTGGTACAACTTTCTCGTTGTCTCTTACAGAGTGTGAATATTTTATCCTACATTATGTCAAATTGCAAGGGGAATGCTTAGTTTCTCTCCTGGAGTCATTCCTTTTAGTTGCCGGAGCAAAGTTACAGTGGATCCAGGGTAAAATTTCAAAGCCCTTCACTGAAGCAGGGTTTATCTTAACAGCTTGATTTCACACTGCTGTGACGAGGTGAATGTGGTAGCCAAAACTTAGTGATGGAAAATGGTTATGTTGTGCCCCATATGACTGCAGCAGGCCCTGGTGGGACTCCGTTGTCATGCTGATCTCCAGGAATATTCCAGCAGCATACTGAATGACATCTGAGTTTGCCCTCGAAACTACAAGAAGTTCCTCTGGGGAAGACTTCTGGGACTCTGCTGCTACAGGAATAGCATCCAAATCTTGAGTGACTCTTGTCACTCTTTATTGAAGCAATTTCTCCAAAAGCTGGAAAATGGGTAAATGCAGGAATTGAGTCCCTGTCTGTTGACTGCTGCAGCTCTTCCAGAGACAGATGCAGTGCGGGCTGAGAGCAGATCGCTGGTATTTTTTAGTTACCAGTGGTGCCATTACCTCTCCATCTGTAGGGCTGCTCTACTTTATGGAAGGTCTGCCGCTCATTTTGGCAACAGCTGGAAGCTGTACCTAAGTTGTGGGATCTCTTTCCTCACCTCTGCCTTGGTAGTTAGGAGTAGTCTGCCACCCAAAACAGACCCTGTTCCTCTTCTCCAAATTTGAGGTTGAATCACAGGTGAGAGATGTTGTAAAATCTCTATTCCTGAGCAGAGGGAAGATAAGTGTAATTCAAAATATTGGGGGCCATGTCTTATCCCTGCCAAAAGCATCAATTATCAAGTATCAATTTTATGAGAAAACACAGCAATAATTAATACTTTCAGTAAGTACAAACTTATTGTATCCTATGAATAACTGGAAAAAGGAGAGGTTCTATGTTGAAACATCAACTTTCAGTTCTTGATATCAATATGAATTAAATCAGTAGCAGCAGAGAAGTTCCAGATGTGTCTTCTGCATGCTCCTCAGCTGCAAGTTATGTTTCCAAGGAAAAAACATGTCTGTCTGCAGTCTTGTGCAGATTACTGATTTCAACACTCTCAAACTGAGAACTGAACCATGCTTTAGAGGATGCTCCATCTCATTATTCATTTTCCTTTTCTGGCAGCATAGCCATGTCTTGTCAAGATAAAAATGATTGTTCACATTCATGAATAGTGGTTCATAAACTCTAGCCCTTAAAGTGATGTCTTGGTATCTAAGTGATCCATGGAGTACTGGTGGTTCACTGGGGCTTGTGGATCTCCAGCATTTTTAATAGAAATGAGCTGTTCATTGGCTGTATCTGTGTTTGCCTGTGTCCTCTGGGGCAATACATAGGGTTAGAAGAAATGTTAGCTTAAATGTTCATGTATGTTTAGATTGGTGGGTACTCCAGTCAGCAGCTGCTTTGGTTCATGGTAGATTCTAATTCAGGAAAATGTTATCCAAGTCTAAAATTAAGAGGAAAAAAGGGTAAAACCAGCTCATGGGCAGAAATGGGGGAACAGATCAGCCATCCAAATAAACTGGCTCCTGGTTGAGTTTGAGATGAAGCTGTCCTGGGAGACCTTCTAAACCTGGCCTTTTCAGAAGAGTTTAATTGTCCTTTGAGATGTGTTTGTTTTTCTCATTTTTTCCACTGATGCTCTTTATGCATGTGCTTGTCTTGGCTTAAGGAGTATAAATTGGCCTTTTGACTGCCCTGCTCATGTAGATGCGTCCTTCTGCACTAACGTAACATGATGGAGCCCAAAACAGCACTCATCTAGAGTTTGTATATCAATGAAAACTGTCCTGTTTGGGGTTTTATAAAGCCATTTATTTCATGGCATCATCTTCTTGGCTCATACTTGATTGCTTCTGATGGTCCCTGCCTCCAGTGGGCTGAGCAGCTCTGGAAAGGCACAAAGACTGGATTTTGCATTACGACACAGGCTGTACCATGTGCTGGGAAGTTAACTCCATCCCACCTTCTGCTGAAAATGGCTTGAGGTTAAGCTGTGCCTACACTATTGACTTCTGCCAGCAAAGCTGTACTGGCCAACACACAGAGAGGGGCAATCCCTGAGTGACTGAGTGCTGGCACAGCCCTGAGGCACAGCGTGGGTGCACTGGGGAAGCCACTCCTTCTCTGGCCTGCAAGGGGTTTGTGCTGGGCTCTCATAGACCAAGGCTCTGCCACGACAGCCCTGTCTGCCATGTAGCATTTTGATGAGGTTACGTGGGTGTCTGTTTGCTGCTGGAGTGCTTCTGGGGTCTTGGTTCCTGTAAATTTGTAAAGGTGTGTTTTCA
>JAOXXN010000395.1:141510384-141547249 GCA_026770055.1 Myrmophylax atrothorax
TAAAACGGAGGTGAAAGGCGCATTTTAATGTTGCAGGTCCTCTTTGTCATCCTCCTTTGCCAGTCAGTTCTGGTGCTCCCACTGCACTCCAGAACCGGGCATGGTGGCTGTTATTGTAGCTATGTGCCATCCGGAGCTGGATAATGCTGCAAAATCCAAAAATAAAAAGTGGAAAAATATGCAGACAGGGGAATCAAAGCACAACTTTTTCTTTTGGGAAGAACAACCCCCTTCCCTCTTCCTACCACAGCTTCACCTTTGAATCTTGAAAGACGGATAACTGTTGGATTTTTGCTACTTACTCAGTCTTTCTACACCGACTTTTAATCCTTGGCTTCCTTCAAGAAATTATGTTGTTACACTGCTACTACAGGTCCTTTGAGGTAGTACTGCTCTTCTTTTCCTCCCCAGCCTTTTAGAGTTATATATTTTGCTCCAGGAAAACACCTCAAGGTTATTCCCAGGCTCATTGGAAAAGCAAAGAAGAGAACGGTTTATTGGTGCTTATTTGATCCCATCTTTCTTCAAATACAAGCACCTGATATCTTCTTGGGTACTTTCCATTCCTGTATTTGTCATACAGAAAAGTTTTGTTTCAAGAATTAAGTGAAGAAGCTCTGAAGAATAAAAATTATTTAACTGAGATCTGGCAGGAAATTAAAACCTCCTCTCCCATAGCCTGTCTGGGATCATACCCTCTTGCCCTCTCCTTTTCTTCTGGTGCACCCATGTCCCTAGGTTATGGGTTGCTTCTTCAATGGTTCAGCTTCTCAATACAGTATAGGACCAGTGATTTCCAAATAAGTCCTTAAGATGTACCAGCTGAGTGCCACAGATGGCAAAGGCCGTGTCACACCTGCAAGTCTTATTTTTCTGTTTGCTTGTATGTTGAAAGTCACTTACTGCCATTGGCAAAGCTAATGCAATAATTTGATCTATTGGAATTGCCCGATTAAGTCTCAGATAAAATAGAAGTCTGTTGAGATGTGATTATCAACAAGAAATTACAAAGATCCCCAGTGTGGCCTCTATTAGGAATGTGAGTTTGACTTGAAACCAATACATGGGAAGTCTGTAGTTCCGGCTTGGTTTTCTCCCAAAATAAGAATGGGAAGTGTCTCCTCCTTTGTAGCAGTCTTTACCACTGCCTTCTTTCCAGTGAAACCTGGCATGTTTTCTTCCTGCAAAGGGGACCTAGAAATTTATTTGCCAGAGCAGGATCCCCATTTAAGATGCAGACGTGGTTTAAAGAAGCTGAGCTTGAAGTGTTACTGCTCTCCAGCAAGTTTCATATATATATGTATATACATATACATTGCCAGTAGGAATGCAGGCTTGCAACGACTTCCAAGGGCATGAAGCTCTCACACTTAGCCTGTTCCGATAGATAACAGGAGATACAACCTCAGTATCGTTTCTGTTTCTCGTTCCCCCTATTCCACATTCACCCTGCAGCCATGAAATCACAGTTCCTGTAGGAATTCATGCTGGTGTCCCAAAGTTCAAAAACAACACTTGATATTTTTACATGTTACCTGGGTTTTGGTTTTGGTTGTTTTGGAAGCAAAATGCTAAAGACAAATAAAATAAACAAGTCAATAAGCAAAGTATTTAAATGACTGTGCAGTCATTATAACTGATATCAGGGCAAAGGAATGCAAACAGGCCAGTCTGTGGCTTTGTGCCTTTAGCTCCTGTCCCTCTGCTTAGTTTTTAATTTTGAGCACAGGAAGGGCCCAGTATGTGACCATATGCTTAGAAAATGCTGGTAGTACGTCTTCCAACCAATGTTGTCATAGTATGATATGTCATGTATGTGTCATGTTTTGTCATGCTATGATTGTGCCTATGTGACTCCAAACCTTACTGTGATTCCTTCTCCTGTTCCTTTGCACTGGTAATAATAATTGTTTCCAAATAACTTCATGCTTCTGTTCTGAATAAATTGGATTTCACTTCATTTAGTGCCAGTGGGAATTTCACACCTTGGGAAATTTGCAAGGGTATTGCATGGAAAATGTTAAGTATGTGCTTAAGCATCATTGTTATTGATCAGATTAAGTCTGCTCTTAAATGTTAGGAGCCATTGCCTCTTTCTAAGCATTGGTCTTACTGGAGGGTTCTAAAAGGAGAGTTCCTCTCCACTTGCAAGGTCCTAAAGATGGAATTGCACCTGAAGGGAAGAGTCGGCAGAAGTTGATGCTGATATTGCTGTGAACATTATCTTGGTCATACCTTTTCATTTTCCAAATATAAGGTCCTTTCAGCATGAGCTAAGATTCCTCCAGTTTTCAAATGTTACGGGGGTTTTTTCTCCCCTTATGATTTGTTTTCCCTTATTTTTCTTGTCATGTAATCTCCTTTGCAGGTTTAACAAGGTTTTGAAGTTAACACTACTTTGAGGCAGTGATATCTAGGCCAAAGAGGTTCACACCTCTTTGGTGTGAGAGTTCTTGTGATGTTTGTGAAGGGAGGTTTTGTGATGAGAATGTGGAGGAGCAGAGACTCAGGTCTCCTAGGTCCAGATTTGGTATCTGTAACTTTCCCTCCTGTGAGCCTTTGGCAAATGAGAGATGAATGCAGGCTCCATATAATCGTCTTTAAAATAGATATCTCTTGGGAAGAGTATGGATTAATTAACATTTCAGAAGCGCGTTGAGTTTCTTTGATAGGTGTTGCAGAAATGCAAAAGGGTTTTTTTTCCTTGCTAGACATAGGCTGTCTAAAGGATGAATTTTAATGATGTTGGTTTACCTCGTAAGTGCTCTTTTTCAATAGGAAGGCTATTTAACTTCTTTTGTATGTATCAATATGGTGTTTTACTGCCAATTTAAGCAAAATAAAATATACAGTATCTGGACCAAGACTGGATTCGGTACCTTCACATCATGAAAGCTCATGCTGATAATTTGCCAATAGCCTCAGGTCTTTGATAGTGATTTGCCAGATGCTATACTGAACCTAATTTGCATCTGTATTTACATAAATGCTTTAATTAAAATTATATGCACCAACCTGAGATAGATGAACAGCACTGCCTGCTATTTGTTTACATTCCCTGACAATAAAACCCTGCCTTGGCTGCTTCTTGCTGATCATATGACTTGACAAGACTGTTTGAGGTGCAGACTAGAAACCTGACAGGTTTCTAGTTAGGCTCTATTATAAACTGCTGAGGAAAAATGTTAAGCTTTCAGAACAAAATTCTGCCTTTATTTTAGCAGCAGAGTAGATCTGAGCAACTTGATTCAAGAGGTCAAATTTGGTCCATGTACAAACCTAAGGCTCTGGCTTTAGGGCAGTTCTGTGCAGTCTGGATTTATAGTTCCTTGCACACAATACCTGCTTTGTCACACATCCAAAATGTGAAACCCCACTGAGGACAGTAGAAAAACTTTTTAAATACAGCTTCCATCAAGAGAAAATTTCTGAGCACTGCTCATCTTTGAACAGAGCATTACAGAGCTCCTTGTAGGGCAGAGAGCTCTAAGATGTTTTGGGGCACAAGTGAGGGCCTGATAGTTTCAGTGGGACATGTGAGAGCATATGGCTGAGTTTGGATGGAGGCAGTGAAGACTCTGGATCTTTTTTTTTTGCTTAGACCACACATTTAATCTGGAAAACACATCCATATACATACAAATTAAATCCAAACCGTACAGTTTGCCTTTGCATGATGATGTTCTGGTTGATGTTGCTGTGCTTCTTCCCAGTTTTTCGGAAGTCGTCACAGTATTGCAAAGGAAAGAAATCAAGTGGCAAAGCATGACTGATTTCACAGTCCACTTTGAAGATACACAAAGGACAGAGTGAAGACAGCTGTAACTGCCCTGCCTGGGTTTGGAGGGTTGCTGAGCTTAGTTTAAAGTTGTTTACTTAATTTGCATTATAGAAGATAGTTCAGAGTTACTGTTTCCTTCACTGAGAGGTCATGTGTATGTAGAGGGTTGGAACTAACGTCCATTTTTATTTTAATAAGAATTAGTACATAATTAAAGGTCTCTTCCAACCCAAACTATTCTATGATTCTGTATAAATTCAAACATTGCCAGTCACTTTCTCCAGGAACTTCTGACTGTATTTGCCTGTAGTCACCTCTGAATCTAGTTTCAGAGTCCATTCAGTTTCAGCATATTTGTGTGTTAACCTTCATACATTAACCTGTTTGCCTGGTAGCTCTGCTGAAGATGATAAACTGTCTCCCATGTTACAACATGCTGTGGGACATGTGGCCAAAACCTGTTCATTGAAATCCACCTAAAAGAGCACAGGCACAAAAGCATCTACATTTGTGGCAGTGTTGTGAATATTTAAATTAGGAGGTGTTAGTAAGCAGGCTGGAATGCACATTGGAGGGTGTGGGGTGAGTGGCAGTACAGGGTGATGGTGTCAGTGGAAGCTGGAGCCCACCCTGCCCCCATGGGCCCTTGGCCTGGTACAGGAATGGCGGGCACCGGCGATGGCCAGGGTGATACTCTGCCAGGGGCAGTGTCTGCCAGCTGCAGCGTCTGCCAGCAGCAGTGTCTGCCAGCTGCAGGGGTCTGACCTGGTCGTAGCCAGGCTGCATTTTGCACTGCTGCAATGTGGTGGTCTCAGATGTGTAATGGGAATGGCAAAGCCAGATTTGCAGTCTTGCAAAGCCACAGCCTTAATTTAAACTGACATAACATAAATAAATCCAAACTATTAGTTGTGCTTTGCCTCATCCATAATAAGAGGATGAATACACTTCCTCTATTAAATTTGTTACGGTGTGGGGGTGCTCTGATACTTGAGAGGAAGGTGGGAAAGGCAACTGAAGGGAAGCAGCCCTTGCTCCCAATGATGTGAGGGGGAGGAGGGGAAGGTACTTGTTGATTAATTTTAAATATGAGGTGAGCGGATGAAGGCACAGGCCTGGGATGTGGCACACAGAGAAAAAAAACATTCCCCCGGGAAAAGTGTCCTGTTGGGGTGGGATATTTGTCTGCTCTGCAGTTGCCTCCTCTGTTGACCAGCCATCCCGGCTCAGTCCTCCACTTTCCCCTTTAGACATCTGTGCCATGTGTCCCAGCAAGGGAGGAAGCAGCATGGTTGCTAGTGGGCAGGAGCCCCAGAAAGTACCCCACTTCAACATCGAAATAGCTGCTGTTTGGAATTTGGATCAACATTCGGGGTGTTGGTACCTCTGCTGGTGCCCAGTTTGGTACCTCTGGCTTTCCCAAAGGAAGCTCTTGGTGTGTTGTGAAGTGGGAGGGCAAGCCAAGGAGGGGATCCAGAGACCAGCCCTGCATTTGAAGAGAGTTTCTTTCAAAAATCTTGTCTGTTTGATTTTAAAAGTCAGTGCTAATGCTGTAAGTCTAGTAAGTGCTGTAAGCCAGCCTTTAATCAGCCTGTGTGTATTTTAAGAATTGTGCCGACTGTTACAGCCTCAGAGATACCTGGAGATTTGGTCGAGAGAAGCCTGTCCTAGTTTCTCCGGGTAGCCAGCAAGGCGTGCTCATTTCCCAATTTAACATGAGCCTTCCCAGTCTTTATTTTTCAAGGCATTTTCTTTGAAAGGTTGCAAAGCTCCCAGCAACCACTTAATACATAGGAGAAGAGAGAGGTCAGAGTGTAACAGAGCAGTAATTCTTGCAATTAGAAGTATATTGATAACTGCACTTCAGCCATGGATGGAGTACAGCAGGGTGGGATTCTGTACAGAGAGGCATCCTTGGGCAAGGGGATCTCCAGCCCTGCTGCAGAGAGGGCAGCTCGCTTGTCTGGAGTGCTGTGGTTGTAGATGGGCAGTGCTGGAGGAAGCCTCCAGGAGCCTAGTGCAGGACTGGCACAGTGTCCCTAATGAAGACAAGGCTTAATTGGGAAAAACTGTGGTAAGAAGACTTTGAGATGTAATCATTTGCCTATCAGAAATCTGTCAGGCTGGGGGGTTTGTTTGTGTCACACAGTGGGAGTGATGGAAACCATTACTTACCTTTCCATTCCAGCTCTCCACACTGGGAAAAGGGAATATAAGAAGGTTGATGGATTTGTCCAGGCAGGCCTCTGGATCTTGAGCATGCCAGATAGGTGTCCCACAGCCAGGAAAGAAATGCTGGGCTTATTCAGACTCTTCTTGAGCTCTGACTTGGAAGTGCATGTGCTCTGCTCGCTGTGTGCCCAGATCCCTATGAAACAAAGTCTTGTCAAAGCAGGCACCAGGCTTTCAGCAAAAGCACACTTGATAATCAGGCTCTTAGACATTGTTGTTCCCAGCATCACACCACCACCAAAATATGCAAAAAGTAAAATCTCAAAAGTAGTATCTCAAAAGTAAAAGTATTCCATTCTGGAAAAGCACTTGAGAGACATTCATTAGCTCCTTATTTTCACCAAAACTTCATTAGAATTCCTAACTAATCTATTTAATTTTTTTCTGCTGTCATCTGAAGTTGCAAGCAAATTTTCTGAGTCGTTCCCACTACAATCTGTCACCTGTTGGGAGGCATCCTCCTAGAAGTATCCTTTCTCCATTTCTCACATGTGCAGATGAAACTGATACAAGACCTTCAAGGTGCCTGCAACAAGTCATCTCCTCCTAAAACTGGGACCAGTCCTTTGTCACCTAAGTCCAGTTCTTACTTACTTTTCTATTTTAGAGCACCTCAAGACATATATCAGGTTGATGAAACAGCATAAAAGCAAAGCTGGAGGCTGTGCCAAATAGTTCATAACCATGGAGGAAAACTTGGCAGAGAGGCACAGAAAGGAAGAGATGAATTATTGGTAAAACATGTGTCTGAGTGGTTTTAATGTGTTTGTCTCATTAAGTTTTGTACACCTAACAGCAAAGAAGTTAAATAGTATTAATGAAAACAGAAGCAGTGTGGGAAGAAAGCATTTACTGAATTTAGAAATCAATCCAGATGCTCTTCCACTATTAGTTGGACTTTATTATAAAAAAAAAAAATCTACCTTTTTGATTTGACATCACCCAACAAAACTAATCCTTGGCTCGGATGGATGTTTGACTTAAGTTCTGATGTTCTCTTTTTCTTCTTTTTAAACTAAAAAAACCTTAACTTTAAAAAAATGATATGGTATTTGCAGAATCAATAGAAAAGCTGACCCAGATAAAAGTGTGCAAAAATTGGTTTCATGCCCTAGAACTTTTCCTGCATGCTTTTTGATGCAATGTATCTGATCCTTCGAAAAGGAGGTAACATACAGTGATCTCAGCAGCTTTGAAGAATTGTTCTGGAAGAATAACAAGGTGCACTGGAGAAAGGGGTGTGCACTTCGACATTTTTTCCCCCTCATTAAATATACCATGAGACAGAAGAAATTTGATGTCATGTTGCTGGTTATGTGGAAAGAGAAGATAAATTTTGTATGATATCCGATATTGTCTGATTTGTAAAAGGTGAAAGTGCATTTCTTCTGAACAGCTCTTCACAGTAGGATGTGAATTGCATGTTATCTTCCTTAGTTCAAACCTGCTCCTACTGGACTGAGTGGCAAAGGTGTATCCAAGTAGTAGCACAGTTCTCTTTCAGAAATGTAATTACGTCCTAGATCCTGAATCAGGTAGAAAACTGTAAAAACTGTCTGCTGCTCCAGATGTTTTCCAGTAGAATCACCGAATGGTTTTGGTTGGAAGTGACCTTAAAGATCATCTAGTTCCAACCCCCCTGCCATGGACAGGGACACCTCCCACTAGACCAGGTTGTTCAGAGACCCATCCAAGCTGACCTTGAACACTTCTAGGGATGGGGTACCCGTGAGTTCTCTGGGCAACCTGTTCTCGTGCCTCACCACCCTTGCAGTACAGAATATCTTCTGTGTATCTAACCTAAACCTAATCACTTTGAGTTTGAAGCCATTCCCCCTTGTCCTGTCACTTCTAAATGGTCTTGCCCCATCTTCTCTGTAAGTTCCTTTCAAGGACTGGAAGGCTGCAATTACGTCACCCTGAAGCTTTCTCTTTTCCAGGCTGAACAATCCCAATTCTCTCATCCCTTCTTTGTGGGAGAAGTGCCCCATCCGTCTAATCATCTTTGTTGCCTCCTCTGGATTCACTCCCAGAGGTCGATGTCCTTCCTGTGCTGGGGATCCCAAAGTGGGATGCAGCACTCTAGGGATTTCATGAGTGGAGTAGCGGGACAGAATCATCTCCCTCATCCTGTTGGACATGCTGCTGGTGATGCAGCCCAGGATATGTTTGGCTTTCTGGGCTGCAAACGCACAGTGCCAGCTCATGTCCAGTCTGTCATCCCCCAGCACCACCAAGTCCTCTTTAGCAGGGCTGCTTTCCATCTCTTCATCCTCCAGCCTGGATTGGGGGTTGCCCCAACCCAGGTGCAGCACCTTGCACTTGGTCTTGTTAAACCTCATTAGATTCCCATGGGCCCACTCCTCAAATTAAGGAGGATCCAAATCTTAATTTGCTTCCAATACAGAATTTAAATCTGCAGGACTCACACATTCAGTGTCTGAAGCTGTGTTGCTTTGACTTCCACAAACATCCCAGGCAGTTTAGGGCTGTGGACCAGCACGCATAACAAATCAGTGTTCGATGCAGGCATCTGCGCAGTGAAGGCAGTACATCAGTAGGACAGATCTGTGGGACCACAAGATTGGCAGGCTGTAGAAGAGTTTCATTCCATCCCTTTGTATTCTTGGCCTTGAAGTCTAGCTGGAGGGGAAGGCTGGGCCCAGAGTTACTGATTCTGAATAGAATAAGCAGACACAGTGCCCAGGCTGTGCTGCCTATTCCCAGGATAGGGAGAAAAGACCACAAAAGCAAATGCTTTGGGGGGATTTCCACAAGCCTTCCCAGTCCTTGGGATCAAACTCTTTTTAAAGGGCTTGGTGTCTGCAGACCTCCCTATTTTGGTTCTATTTTCGGGAGCATGGGGGGACTGAACAGATAGCACTGGGGCTGTGCAGCTGGGAGAAGTGGAGTGGGCAGGAACATGCCCTGGGAGATGATCCCGTCAAACTGGAGCTGCAGGAGATTGCAGTGACAGCAGCAGCTGAAGCTCAGCACCAAGCAGGAATGCATAGAAACATATAAGGGATTCCAAGCAGCCTTTCCTGTGGCCGGTTTGTGGCTCTGTGATTACTTGTGTCTGAAAATAGGTCACTAGGCCCAAATATATGGGGCTGCTGACCCAGGTGCATCTCACTGAACTTTCCAGATAAGGCACAGGGATGCTCTTACTGAAAATAAGATAATAACATGTAACATTGCTGGTCTTCATGGGCAGATGATAAACACTATTATTGGAGAGGAGCAAAGTGTTTTCTTGCTGTATGTTTACACCCTAGGCTCATTTCGGTTTTTGTACCCCTTTATACTGATGGCCTGCTGTGTTTGGCAGGAATTTGCAAACATGTTCGTGTTTACAGCCAAAAGTAGGAATAGTCTAAACAGCTGGAAAAGGGAAACCCCTTCCTCATGTATTTATTTTTAAGGCACAAAAATGTAGTCACTGTCTGGTCTTGATCAGTTTTGCTTTTTCCTTTTTAAGTTGTTTGTTTGGTTTTTTCTTTTTAGCTTGGGGGTTGAGGGAAACAAAAGAGGGAATGAATTAAGAGCAGGAGAAGAGAGTGACTGCTGTTGGGCTGTGTCATGTGGTGAGGAAATCAGGATGAAACTGGAGAGACCAGGCCAAACCTAACAGTCATACTGGGAGGCCTTGAATTGTGTCACTCTGACAGTGGATCTAAGCTGTGAAAATAGCTAGTGATGTTTCTGTCTGCAGTCCAACATCGTCCATATATGAAGTTGGGCTAATGGGCTGCTGCTCACAACACTTTCCCTACCTGCCTGCTCTTAGAGGCAGTCTCAAATGATGACCCCTGTCCTTTCCAAATTGGCACATGCATTTAGACCATGAGGACTGATATGGGGTAGCATGTTTTTGTATTGTGTTCCTTTCTGTCTTTTGGTCTTTTCTGCTACAGCATTACTGTTGTTATGGGCTTGGGTATTTGGTGGATAGAGGAAGGAGCATGTGATTTCTTGGCTGTGTCCTCAGTATACAACTTACATCATGTCTCTCCAGCAAACATGACACTTGGATGAATCTGAACACAGGGTCTGCAATGCCACGGGCTTGGGGCAGAGTGGCTGGAAAGCTGTCCAGTGAGAAAGGACCTGGGGTGCTGCTTGACAGCCACTGAGCACAAGCCAGCCCAGGTGGACAAGAAGGCCAGTGGCATCCTGGCTTGTATCATAAGTAGTGTGCCCAGCAGGACCAGGGCAGTGATCGTCCCACTGAACTCGGCACTGGTTAGGCCACATTTCAAATCCTGGGTTCAGATTTCAGCCTCACTATGAGAAGGACATTGAGATGCTGGAGATGTCCAGGGAAGGGCAAAGAAGCTGGTGAAGGCTCTGGAGCGTAAGTCTTATAAGGAGCAGCTGAGGTCACTTCATCTGTTTAGCCTGGAGAAAAGGAGGCTCAGGAGGCACCTTATCACTCTGTACAACTGCCTGAAAGGAGAGTGTAGACAGGTGAGGGTCGGTCTCTGCTCTGGGGTAACAAGTGACAGGATGAGATGAAAAGGCCTCAAGTTGCACCAGGTTTAGATTGGATATCAGGAAAAGATTTTTCACAGAAAGAGTGGTCAGGCACTGGAACAGGCTGGTGGGGGTAGTGCTGGAGTCACCATCCCTTACTTAAAATACTTAAAAGACTTGTAGATGTGGCATGCACTTCGGAATGTGGTTTAGTGGTGGACTTGGCAATACTGGGTCAAGGGTTGGACTCAATCGTAAAGGCTTTTTCCAACCTAAATGAGTCTATGACTCTTACAGAGGACATCCCATGACATTGAAAATTAATCAGCAGTTTAACAGTCCACAGCTTGGCTGTTTAAAAATAAAGTTATTGCTGTACATATGTTGGGCAGCAAAATTGTCCAACAACGGTGCAGCAACCGCTGTGTTGGAAAACAGTTATCAGTGATGGCTCTGGCATAGGAGGACCTGACAACTGTTTTCCAACACATTTATTACTATGGCAAGTAGGTTACTAACCAGAGGGTGACAATTTGAAGCAAGGTTTAAGAGGAATATTGTGAAATAGTTTAACCTTACTAAAAGACAAATAAATTAATAATGAACTTTCTGGTGGCCAGAACCGTACAGGACATCACTGTCTCTCTCTGCTTGAATTTTCTTATATTGTCAAATATTATTCTCCTTTTTCTAAACCACTTGCTGCCAATTTAAAATAGTATACGAGACTGAGATTTCTCACCCTTCAAGAAAACACTTTGATTTGTTGAAGGAAGCTAGAAGCAGTTAAGGGGATAGGAAAAAAAGTAATATACCTTTCCCTGTACTGACATCTGCAACTGGGGGATGTGTTGAAAAGTAAATATTACCTGCTTTGAGCAATGCTTTCCCATTCTCTTTCATTCTGGTTCAGTACTCTGGTTCCTGATAAATAGACTTAACAATGGAAAGTGAGGTGCAGAAAGCCTGTAGGACCTCAGTGAAGACACGAGGAATCATCCCCCATGCTGGGCCATGAAGTTAATGTTGATCATTTACATATTTTTTAAGAGAGCATGAGATGAGAAGTGGCAGAATCACCATCTATCTGTCTGTGCAGTGCCAGGGAAGCCAGTTCAAGACCATCACCAGCTCTTGTCTCACCTTGCAGCTAAGGCCAAGTGCAGCTGCTGCCAGCAGCCAAATCACTTCTTACCAGTTCCAAGTAGAACTATGGATGGGCACATCCTGGCCCCAAGCAGCGTGCAGCTGAGAGGTGGGAGCAGTCCCCTGAGGGTGACAGTCAGGCAAAGGTGGCCTTTGGGACTGCCCAGGCTTCCTGGCTCAGTCCACTGCCCTGAAGTATCACACTTGTGCTTCTCCCTGGAGGGATGTGAGATCAGTTTCATCCTGATAAAGGGCATGTTTTCTGAAATCTTCTAAAGCTGGAAGAGGTGTGGGGGGGAATAGTTTCTGTTACAGTGCTGCACAGTGAAAATGTGCCTAAACCTATGCAGTTTTTTCCTTTTTTTTTTTTACGACAGCTTATTTGCTTTTTGCTCTTATTTACTCTTGTTTTGCTGTTACTTGCTCTTTGCTTACTTTTATGCTTCTGAATATTTCCAAAAGCAGTTGGTAATACTAAGAAGGCCTTGCAAAGAGGGATTTGACCAGTTCCTGTAGTTTGTAGAAGTTTACCTGAAAGAAGCAAAGAGTGGAGAGGTGCAGTGTGGTGTGCTTGCATGTGCTTGGAATGACTCTCTGGGACAGCTTCTGCTTGCAGATACCTGCAATTAATGCAGCATGGATTAAGACCTTGTGCAAGTGGTTGTCACACTGCTGAGGTGGAGATGACCCTTGGCAGGAGCCTCCTACTCTGTGTTTTCCAGATCAGTGCCAGTGGTTTTCCTGGGGAGCTCAGGGGCTGCCAGCAGCTGCTGTGAGGTGGAAATACTCATCTCTGTTTTGGCTTCATTCAAAAGGCTGGAGGAAGGCAGCTGAATGCCAAGTGGCACTAGGGAAGGAGAGGTGAGAGGGATATCCCATGGCCTTTCTGAGCATCACCATCTGCATGGTGTGCGTGCACTTACGTGGAGATGTTGGAACACTTTGGTGTTTTTTAGTGGCTTTCTCACTGCAGACTTAGGTGTTTGATGAAAACTTTCAATTGTATTTTAAGTGTCTGTCTTAGGGATGGGGGCAGGGATGGGTTAATTTTATTAGCTTTGTGAAAAGGTGTTGAAGGTAAGGATGCTTATGAGCAGGATACTCCACTGCTCTGCAGTCTGCCGGGTTTGATGAATGTTTAATGAGGGCTGGACCAGCAGCCAGGAGCTGTTTGGGCTCCTGGGACCCGTTGGGATAACTGGGATTTTCAGTGTGGAGACAGACGACTTTCAGGAACGTTTGTATCTGCTAATCATGCTGTAATAAGAGTCTGCAATTGAGAGGCTGCAAACCCCCCATTTCCGACACAGCTGTGCATATTTAATTTGATAGAAGGCATTTCTAGTCTGCTGTTAGAAGCAATTCAGATCACTAAGGTGGTAATTTTGATCATGGTAGGTTTTAGGGAAATATAGGTATAAGCTACACTGAAAAGTTAGTAAATGCCTGGTATGATACGAGTGCCAGGAGGTGAGGACTGTGACTGCCAGTGCCTCACTCTGCACCCCAGCCTTGCCGTATTCCTGCCTCGCTGAGCCAGCAGCAGAGGAAGGCATCATCTGGGGCAGTCAGGCCATGGTGATGAGTCACCAGCAGTGCTGGAGGAAAGCACCAAAGCCTGGTTGGGGCCATGGAGGGTTGGCATGACCTGCTCCATGGCAATGCTTTCAGCTGACCCCAAGGTTTAAACCACCGAGTTGGCATGTTTCAGGAAAAGAGGTCAGGAGGAGTGTGGGTTTTATTTTCCTTCATCTCGAGCACAGCTGGGGAAGGCAAGTGCTTTCAGGGCTCCCAACTCCGTTTCTCTCTGTAAAATGTTCTTTTGCAAAATTGATCATTTTGTAGGTTGAGAGAGTCTCAAAGGAACTTTTCTGTCAAGCACCTAAAATGTACCATTATTTCTCTTCCTTGCTGTAACAGCAGCTTGAGATTTATATTTTAGCTCACTAAAGATATCTCAACAATCTCATATTTTGTGAGAAATTTCATGGTGAACAAAGCAAACTAATCCCATTTTCAGGTGATTAGTGCTATAGTGTTTGGGTTGCAGAAACCATGCAGAGTGCTGGTGTTTATCAAGTATTTTAAAAGCCTTTTTGTTTGTTTTGTTTTGTTTTGCTATGAGGTGTTACTTTTTTTGGAAAGCGTCTAGAATAATGAAGCAGCTGGTGGCTGAGTGTCCTGCTCAGTGTGCAGAGAATGAAGGATAGCTGGGGTAGCTGGAGTTACTCGCTGCATGCTGTGGGCAACATAAACACACAAACAGGCAATTCCTGTGAACCAGGAGGTGTGTGGTAACTCACAAACCACCATAACCTGTTTTGTATTGTACTCACCATGACACCACATGGGAGCCAGCAGATACAGATCTCCCCAGCTCTTGTCCATTACTGTGAGGTGTTCGTGTGGCACAGTTCATGTAGGTGAGATCATGATGCCTGCATGAATACCCTTCTGTGCCGTGGGCAGGTCTGGTCTGAATTCACCTGATCTCAGGATTGTGATACTCTCATGTCAACGAGAGCTGCTCCTCCTGCCTTGTGCTGCCTTGGAATAAGCATTCTCCCAACAGGAGACTGCTCAAGAGCTGCCCACGCAGGGATGCTCGAGAAAAACTCAGGCAAGAGTTTTTGTTAGTAACTACCTAACTGTTGAAAAACATAATGTTTCCATGTGAAACATGTTTGAGAATCCTTCATTGCACTGTTGCCTAACTCCAGGCATTCAAAAGCAGTAGCAGATCTCCCAGAACCATGAAATAGTTTGAGGGATCTGAAATATGTATGTATATATATGTTTGTACATATATTATCAACTTGTTTCTGAGCTGTTATATTAAACCCAAATCATATTCTCATAGTCACAAGGGGCAGAAACTTTTTTCATACTTTCTGAAGAGGATCATGCTGTATGAGTGCAACAGCAAGGGATTGGATTTAATAACCCTGGAGATTTCTTCCTTCTTTATGTTTCCAAAAGTGGAGATCTTTGCAGAAGCTTCACTGGCTTGGTCTTTAGGAAAAACACCAAAAATTGTGAGGATCATTATACAGTCCTAAGAAGCAACAGCTCCATACATTTATATTTATTTTAATTAACCTTCTAAGATGAGGTTTCATATCAGGGGAAGGACAGGTATGATCTGTATTGCACTGTAGTGATTTTGTTGTTCTTTAAAAGTGTTTTACTCCTAGGGGTGGTTTTAATTCTGTTGATAAGCTGTAGGATCACTTTTCTGTGTTGGACATGGTACTGAAAAAGCAGAATTTCAGATAGCAGTTTTGCTATAAAGATAACTGGACTAAACGCATTAAATACAGAAACAGATTCATGCTAAGCTTGCAGCCTACCATGTGAGAATGGAGAATTTCACCCAAAAGAGGGAGGAAGGGCAGCAGAAAGTAGCCTGCTAAGTCCAAAAGTAGTGGAGGTGTAAATAGCACAAAATCTGCAGCTATCCCTTGTGTTTATTTCTCTTTTACAATTCTGTGAAACTAGCATTTTTTTGCCTTACTCTGAGACAAGAGAAAGCGGGAAGCAGCCTCCCTTTTATCTATGAATAATCATGCAGCTTTTTCTAGCCTTAAAAAATGGTTATGGTTGTGTAATAGCTTCTGGATTCCCAGCTCCTCCAGTAGCCAATATGCTCTTTCAGAAAATCAAGTCATATCTTCCTTTGAAAAGAGCCCAAAAATAATACCAACCTAACCTGCTGGGAAGGAGCAAAAGGCTCGAAGTGATTTCTTTCGGGCTTGACAGCTGACCTTCCTCTGGCCAGATAACAAGAGTCTGGTGTTTCAAACTCAAATGCTTCAGCTTGAACTGAAAATGCAGGTTGTGCTCACAGTGCTGCTGAAGCAATCAATAAGCTTCTGACTCTTTTCTTGTGGGGCTAGCAGGATGGTTTGCTGCTTGTATTTCTTTTACTCAGAGCAGTCCCATGACTGTTTTGTTATCTCTTTACCTATTCTTCCAGACCTGCAGGCACAGTGTTTTTCAGGTGTGTGTACAGCCACTGCCAAAGGGGAATTTTTTTCTATCAGTTCTGCTCTTGCAGTTGAAGGTAAACGTTCCCCTCCTGTTTTTCAGTCGGGGGGAAAAAGCAGAAATGAGGAAAGCCAATTTTAGCTTTGGGACACAGCAGGTGAGTCCATTTGAGGAGGAGAAGGACAATTTTGATGGCATTTTGTTAAGTTCCCAGTAGCCAAAGAGTTTGTTCTGGTGTGTGTCAGCTGCAGCAGATGTTTGTCGGTATTTCCAGTGCAAACCGCAGCAGTGGATCTTAAGGCATCAGTGTGTGAGTGCTCTCCACTGTCTGCTTGGCCTAAGACATGTGGATGGGTTTTTTTCCCCCAAGGGGCCCCCAAGGCTCGTCATGTTACTGTAAAAGGGCTGGAGGACCAAATCTTTCAAATTCTGCTTGTCAGTGGTGGTCAGTGGAAAAGGGAATTCCTGGAATTCCTGTCAGTCAGCATTCCCGGGTGCTAGTGAAAAAACTAAATTGCAGTCATACAGTGTATGGGTTGGCTGCTATTTTCTCCTTTTTTACTTTTTGCCTTGACTTACATGGCTTTTCCCTCTTTTGTAGGTATCAGAAGTACTGCTTGCCTTCAGAGAAGTATTAAACACTGAGATTCCCAGGATGTAAGAAATCCAGTGCTGTGAGTAGCTTTTTTATTCTGTTTACATGGGAAATCCGAGCTTGCCCAAAGAGAAGGAGAATATTTTAATTTTTTTTTTCTTTTAAAGACACTTCAAGAAATGTTTACAGCAGGCAAATCCAGTCTTTTGGAACCAGTTGAACACCTTTGGCCCCTCTTTGCAACCCACAAAGTAAAGTCAGCATTGTATTACCACATAGGCTGAATAATTATCTCACTGCAGATATGAACCACAAGAATGCATTTAACTGAGAATATGGTCAGCAGAATGGACTATTAGCACCATCTTATTTGTTTTTTCCAAGCTTTAACAGCCATTGAAAGACAGAATGGCAAGGCTTCCTTGGGAAGAGAACTTGTGAATTTTGAAAGGGAAGAAAAGCACAGATTGGCTGAAAGGTTCTTTTTGTGTATGTGCACAACACCTTAGCCCTGTCATCAAAACAGAAAACTGTCCAATATTTGGCTCTTTCCTGATGTGATAAAATAGCTTCAAAGGAGCTTTTATACCACAGAGACACCTGCACACTTGCTCCAAAGCAGCGTGGCCAGGAGCTTTTACATATACATAGACATACACATATATTAAAAAAAAACCCAAAGTATGTATTTAAGGAGCAGCTGCACTATGACCTTTTCCTATGCATTGCTAAAGGGTCTGGGCTGTGATTTTGCATCAGCTGTGGCTCGTTTGCAGCTCTCCAGGTGAACCAGAGTCAGGGCTGCATTAGACCTACCCCAGGGAGCCCTGGTTGGAGTTCCTGACTCTGTGCCTGCAAAAGTGTGGGATTCTGGGGCAGCCTCTGTGGTCTGGTGTGAAGCTGGGTAACAGAGATGAAGTTTGGATTGACGGTTTAAATGCCAGTGTTCTGAACTTCATTGCTTTCTGTAAGTAAATTGTTTTCTGTAATTAAATTTTCTTAGCAAAGGGGCTGGATAAAGGGATTTTTTTGAGGTTTTTAAAATCATCTCAATTCCTGTCCCATTTTTACCCTGTTCTATGGTGATGGAAATTTATGGTTACTTGGAAATCAGCGGAGTTTTGTTTCCATTTTTATTTCAGTGGCTTACAGCTTGTTTTCTGTTACAACAAAATCTATTTGGGCTAGAGCAGAATAAAACCCCAAATTGAAATCAGCCTGAAGAAAAAGAGAGCTGTGTTTTGTTAAAAGGAGTGAAACCGAGTCCATCCATGTTTGGTAAAGACATGGTAAAAAATTCCTTAATAAACACCTAACAAGCAGTCAGAAACAGGGTAAGCAAAAAAAAAAAGAAAAAAAAGAATCCTCCTTTCAGCCTTTTGTGAAGGATACTGGTAATGAGGGCAGCTATTCGGAGAAAAGGGATGGGAAACAATGAGTGTTTTGCATCAATTGTCCCTCGTTAAGGTCCGTGGTTCATATTCTTCTTTGAATCACAAATGTTTTCTCCTAACTCCTTAGTGAGTGTCACACAAGACCTGCTAATTGAGCTGAGCAGTTTACTTTTTGTCAGTCACTGCAAAGCATTGCACAGGATTGGCTCTGGCCTCTGTTTTTTACAGATGGTGTTGGCTTCAGAGTGATGAGAAGAGTAGATACTGATTTAAGTGAAGAAAAAATCAGGAAAAAGATGCCATGTGTATGTATTGTGTCTCTCAAAGCATATCCACACTCTAGAAGTGCTCTTTGCTCATCTCAAAAAAAAATTTGCTTGTTTTTCTGTTAGGTAGGCAGTGTTGAAATTTGGGAAGCGTTTCTGTGGTTCTAATGAATCTGTCTCCTAATGTATCCCCATGGTGGCTTCTTCCACAAAGGGAAAATAAACATGGGAACCTGCTCCTGCCCTTCAAAGGAGGACTGCTCATCCCAGGTAGATGTTGTCTATGTTGTTAGTCAAAGCAAAGCAGCAATGCAGAGGGAGGCATGTAGCTCAGGTGCTTCTGATACATCATAGCTGTGTTAAGAGGATGAGACAAAAAACAAGAGCAGCCTCCTTGGAAACTGCCCAGGTAAGTGGTGTGTTGTCTCAGATGGCTCTGAAATTACTGCAGCAAGATGTAGCTGAAGCTCAGGAATGAAAGAGACTTTTAAGTTCCATTTACCTGTCTCCTCCAACTCTGGCTGCACGACAGAAGCCTGAGTGAGGAACTGGGGAGCCTGAGATGGCTGCAGCAGGGTGATGTTAACAGAGAAACTATGTCCTGCTCAGAAGTTCAAGGAGAAACAAGAGCTGGAAGAATTCAGTTTCTGTACATCTCCTCTTGTGTTCCCTTGCAGTATTGCCCTGCTAAATTTTTCAGGATCAGGTGTTCAGTGAGAGAGTTGATTGAGAGAAGAGAAAGGAGGCATTTTCTGTTTGCCTGCTGGCACCCAGAGGTGAAGCTTGCCAGCAGCTGTCATCACAGAGGTACCATCCCCTGTGAGGGATGGCAGTGTGGGATGCAACAGTGGCTTGCTGCCACGCCATGTTAGAAGCAGCCAATGGTGTTGGTTTGGGAAGCTCCTGCCATTTCTAATGGGCTTGGGACACTGATGAGCAAACTGTGAGTGGTGGTTGCTTCGTCTGTTAGACTTTAATTCACCTTCACTTTTTAAGGCAGCATCTCTGTTCTGCTATTTAAGAACAACACCCACTTTTTTGTGGGCAGGATTCCCTTGATGGAGTTTTGTTCTCAGAGCAGTCCAAGGCAGAGACATCTGTTGGTGGAGGACCAAGCAGGGGAGGGTTTCCTTCAGGTTGTATGTGCTCAGGGAGAAGCATCCTCAGCCCATGGTGGTGTGGTGGCTCTCTGACCCCAGGCCTCTCTGTGTGAGGACAAGTTGATGAGGTGGCTGCAGATCAGAGAATGCCCAGGACAGGTTGCAGCGCACACAGCAGGTCTAGCAGGAGAGCAGGGAGGACAGAGAAACATTCTCCAGGTATTGGAAAAATTTTTGGAAAAGTAACCTGGAAAAATTAGCTCCTTTACATCGAGGCTTGTGGATGTATAACTGTAAAGGAGTAGTGAATCTTTCCCTATCAGGTAAGATTTAGATGGTTCTGGGGTTATTTTTATTACTTGGAGCTTGAGCAATGAATTTGCAAACATTTTCTGCAAAGAAAATTACAGAGTTTATCCTAGGAGTGCCAGTGCTGTGCACAGGAACGGCTTTGCAAAATGCAGCAGTGGCACTGCCTCCTTGCTTTTACATGGGCAAGAGATTGGACACCAGCTGTGGCAGCCCTCAAAAGCTGAAACTGTCACTTGTACTTGTCACCAGAAAAGTCACCCCTCCAAACAGTGCAAAATCAATGCATGTTCTCCCCATGCTCCGTCAGCTGACTGTCTGAAAATGTTGGACAGACTGTGTTTTGTTTTTGAAAAGAGTTTGGGAAATACTGTTATAACTGAAGAATAAAGATGTGAAGAAGTTGGTTGGAGAGCAGGAGAAACTTAGGAGAGATGAGGCTTAGCCAAAAGCCTCCATTGGAGTTCCCAGTGAGGAAGGGATGAGGAGATTTGTTCTGAGTAACTGCAGATTTGCAGTTTGTATCGCAGCTGAGGGAAGGGAAGAGGCAGGTTTTCCCAAGAGCTGAGTGTTCCCTGGGCTTTGGTAAGCACGAGGTTGCCGCTACCTGGCTCTTCTGGAGCTCTGGTGTGGTGGCCCTTTGGGACCTTGCTCCGTAAGCAGGAGCTGATGGTGCTTGAAGAGGCGAAAGCAGGTTTTATTTCCTTCTTCTTATTTTTGATACTGTCTCTTCTTCCTTTTCTTTTCCATTAAGTATGATGTCACAAATTACATCAGTCCAATAACTGCTTGTGGTTGTCATAGTCACAGCCTGTGACACCCAAACAAAGTAGCAGGAAAGCGAAGCTGGCATACAAATGCTGTAATATAAATCACATTGCCTTTGGTTAATAACTACGTGGTTAGGTATTTACTTTCCATTGGAAAAAAAAGGAAAGGGGCTTAAAAGCAAAAAATCGAGTCATTTGGGGGAGGACAGTGGTTCTCAACTCCATCTGAGCGACGCAGCTGCACCTCTCCCTCCCAGTACTTTTCCCCTAAGCCAGCATTGCTCTGGACCTCAACTACTTAACTCCCTCCTGCAGCTATTCCCATCAATGTGGACCACGTGGTTATGCTCCGGCATGGAAAGGCAACGGGAGACAGTCCACTACCTCTTAACACAAGCTGTGTCCCCAGGGCAAAGCCTCCCAAGAACTGCCAGTGAGTGCCAGCAGCAGCCACAGGTCAGTCAGCTTTGACTGCTGGATGGCTGAGGTTGCCATTCTTGTGTAGAAGGGGTGTTTTTCACTTTCTGGAAGGTTTAGATCTGATGGGGGAGTGGTTGTTTGTGGTTCTTTGTTTCATTTCGGGTTTTTAAATCTGTGAAATAAGCTATTCTGGGTGAGCAGCAGAGCTTGTTTGCCCTTGCAAGGTTTAATCTCCACTCCCTCAGAGTTTTGCACAGTTGGCCTGATGGTAGGAAGGCACTTGCTGGAAGAAATAATTCCAATAATTCTTTTAAAAATGTAATTACAGAAATAGATCTGGTATAAGTGCTGTGTTTGCAAGGCAAGCACTGGAGCCACCTTAGCGCCTTGCTGCTGCAGTCATGTGGGAAGCTGCCACCCATAAGCCCCTCACCAAAACTTCCCCTTGCCCAGTGCCATTCCCCTTGTGCCCCTGCAGGGATGTACTGACCCTCAGTGCTCCCAGCCCGGCTTCCCCAAAATATTTGGGCACATGATTGATGGGCTGAGCCTGGGTACCTCCCCAGACCTGCCTGAGCTGGGAGCAGGCAGCAAGCACACAGAGAGCAGAGTCTGGCAGCAAGTGCTGACCGGCTCTGGGACTCTGGATTCCGGCATTCAGTGCTGTGGTTCCTGCCGGCACTTGCAGGGGGGTGCTCATTATATAATAGCTGGTGGTTGATTAATATGCTGTGAGTCAGAAGCACCAGGGTATTTTAGCTTTCTCTAGTTGCTATGGCAACATTATTTTAACAAATAGCTTTTTAATATTTAATTAAAACTCAGCTTTTGGCAGACTGGAGTAGAAACTATTACAATTACTACTACAAAGGGTTAGCAGGGAAGTGTATTTCAGACTCATTTTTTTTATTGGGTCCATGTTGTATGTCCTCCACTCTGATCTGTCAGCTTCAAAATATTAAAAAAATAAAAATCGCTAATTTATTAGTTGTGAGAAACAGTCTTGTTCCCAAGGCAAAAAGCAAATATAATGCAAATCTGCAGTTACTGTTCACAATTGAAGGTTGTCACTTCTTTCACTGTACAGTGCCAAGGCAGCTCTGTGAGGATGAAGCTGTATGATAGTGCTTTTTAATTGCTGCTTTGTCACTGGTGTTAGTTCTTCTACCTTTGCCTCCCGGATGAGATCATTCCCATTTTGTTTGCTTCATGTTCCCTCTGTGTCAGGTTGGATGCTTTTCCCTTGCCAGCTTGTGGAGGAGGCTGGTGCTGTGTCCAGATCAGGCTCTGGACAGATTCCTAGTCTTTTTTCAGGTGAGCTCCTCTGTTCTCGGATACTAAATGATTCTGCAACAGAGACAAATGAACAGAGAACTCAGTCTCCAGAGAAAAATAAATATTTAACAGCTCTCTTTGTAAATACCCTTTATTTATAGAACAGTTGCAGGTTCTACCATGCTTGGTAAATGGGGATGCTTTTTATGCAAGAATTCTGCCTTGAGGGACTAAGTGGATACTTAATGTCATCTGTGATATAATAATGAAATAAATGCATCACTCTCATGGGATTCTCTTCCAGCCCCTATTTCCTGTGATTAACTTCAGCATTGAACACTTTGACTCTATTTGAATCACATTCCTTAATATTGTACTGAAACGTTATTTGGAAGGTAACACCTTTATTTCCTGAGGGGAGGGAACACATTATCACTCTAGTGTCTCACCACGTCCTTGATATTGGTGAGCTCAGCCTCTCACCCTCATGGAGGCTGGGATGGTGCTGTTATCCCCTCTTACAAATGAGTGAAAGCAAACCTGGAGAGATGGATTAAGATGTTTCACCTCTGCTGCCTATAAGCCAAGCAGTTATTCTGTAGCATGTTTGACCACTTCCAGCATCAGTTGAAAGACTGCACCATTTGCAGACATGTTTTGCCCTGCTTTAGGGTAGATGTTTGAGGCAGGTTACAGGTGTACCACTCAGAGGTGTTTCTCTCTTTCCATGTAACTCTGAGCCATTAACTCAGATGGGGAAAAATCAGACAAGAGAACTGCCACCCTGAACCAAAAATTTTCTATAAGTTGTCTATAATGGTGTCCCAGGCTGGAGAATGCCCTTGCTTGTTACACTGCTGTGGTCACAGTGTCAGATCCCCTGTCCAAGGCAGCACAGCTGAACTCTGCCACACAGTGCTTAACAGTTGAACATCCAGATTAAACAGCTCCGAAGGAAATGCAAACCCTGTCTCCAGGCATGTAAACTAAGGTGCAAAAGGTTTGCCTAAATCCTTCTAGCAAGCCAGGAAAAGAACTAAGGCTTTTCTTCCTATTTGTACTGAAGGTGTGTTATTGTGACCAAAATTACAGTGATAATATTATTGCTGTGCTAATACAGCAAACAGTATGGCTGTGTTAGGCAGTTCCTTAAAACATCCTTCTGAGTTGCATTCCATACTTTTTGCTAAGATTTTTGATTTCTTTTTAAACCTCTCCACTAGCTGATGGCAACCTCAAGGAGTCCAAAGGCAGTCCCAGGAGGTGGTGGGATCTGTGACAGCAGCAGGGTGTCTCTGGGTGGATAGTGAAAGCCACAGAGCAGAACATGCTTGCAGCAACCTGCTGGTTCCAGAGAGGTCTGTGGAGGAATCCCTTCTATTTTCTGCTGGCAAGGACCTGAAGCATACTGCAAAAATATTTAACTGGATTCATAGCAAATGTGGGCCTCTGTGATGCTAGCAAGGCAGTGGTTGGATGGCAGGAGGTCCTGCCATGCTGGAGGGGCATCATAGAGGGACAGGCAGTGACTGCTGTGGGGGAAGCTGACAAGCAGGTGGATGAAGCTGGCATTGCCAATGGAGCGGAGGAGGTGAGTGCCAGGATGTTAGCAAATGCAATCAGGCTACTCCAAAGGCGTAAGGGGGGCTGAGAGGTTTGAGCCAAACACCCTGACCAAAGGGAGCTTGTGGAGCCATTCCTTGGGAGGAGGTGGGAGAGGTTTGGTGACATGACTGGCAAGGGTGGGGGTCTGAGAAGCAATGCTTTTGAATATCAGAAGGCGGCAGGTTAAGTAGCTGAAATGGGAATTGGAGCGAGACAGTGGGGAAATAACACTTCTACCTGGAATTTTCATTACATGGCCAAATATTGGAAAGTTTACAGAGAAACCTGCTGCAGAATAGCAGTCCTGCTTGGGCTGTGTGCTGGAGTCTAAGAGAAATGTTGCTAGGTTATGGGTGAGAGAGATGTGGCTGATAGCCAGAACACTGACAGTATGGCAGATGAGAGAGCAGGGAAGGTCAGGGGCTCTGCTGTCTGTGAGCAGAGGTGGCGCAGAGGTGAGAAGGGGGCTGTTGGGGAGGGATGGCTGTGCCAGGAGTCTGTGTGGTGGAGCAGACCCAGCAGTGAGCCATTTGGAGGAACCCTAATGTGTATTTTCTCCTGAGTGCTGTGATGGGTGGCAAGTCTCTTGGTAATTGGATCTGCTCTGGAAAGCTGTTCCTGAGGAGGGAAATTGGGTTAATCATGGTGGGAGGAAAAAGTAGCGGATGGAAGCCTGTATTTTTGTTTGGGTAGATGTGCACTGGAGGTGTACTGGAAAAGCTGAATTGTAATTTACAATGGGAAATAAAAGCTCCACTGCCAACACAGACTGATGTGAAAGAGTTTACCTGCAAGGCCCTCAGCTTGGCCTTAACTACTCGACCTTGCCATATGCATGAAATGTGCTATATAGATCTTCAATTTACAGTAATTTGGGACTCACTTGTTGTGTGGAGAGGCGTGACATGCACTCTGGCAGATGTGACTTCACCCCTGAGGATAAATGTAGATCCAAGCTGGCAGTGCTCAGAGATACTGCAGTGACAAAGACTCCTGAAAATGAAGCCCAAGGGCCTTTCTTTTTTTATGGTGTTTTGGGGTCTATACATGTTTTGCATTGCAAGTTGGTAATCTTCCGCAAATCCTGTGTTACCAGCAGGGGATCTCCTCCTCTTGCCTAAAAATACTCCCTACACTTAAGCTAGCAAAGCCTGGTTTAGCTTTTCCTCTTCACTAGTCCTAGCTGATTTAAAAGATACATTGCTACTTCTGTGTCTCCCTGATAAACAAGAACATGAAGGGATAGAATCAGGTGAATTGAAAGGAGAGAGAATGGAAGTGACAGAAATTGCAATGAACTTTCCTGTAGCTTCCCGTCTCCACCTGTTCCAGACCTTTCCTTTATCTTTTGCTCCTATTGGTAATTTTTGGCAATGTTGGCTTCTCAGTTGCTGCTGTCTCATGGGGATGTCTGTTGGAAATCAGGAGGCTGATACTTTGAAAGCAGGAGTGCTTGGGCCTGTGAGTGTGCTTGTGTTTTGGAGAATATTTTTCTGTTTTGTAACCCAGCAAATGCAGTGGGGGTGAGTATAATGTGCTTCGCATCACTGATAGTTTTAAACAATACAACTGTGATATGTGCATGGGTAATTTGTGCTTAATCCCTATTTCACTGTTAGTGGTGTTAGGGCAGAGCATCGCATAGGCACTGAGCACAGTAGTGGTCTCTGAGTTGACTCAGTTTTCATTGTCAGTGTTAGTTGTGACTCAGGTATAAACAATCTGGCATGTTTCCTGTCTGCAGTTCTCCAAGTATGGTCTTCTGCTTGAGAGCCTCAAACCAGATCTTAACTGTGTGCACTGCTCTCTGAAATCAAGCCAAGTTTGCTACAGATGAATCAAACCCCACAGCACGAGGGGCAGCTGTTTCAGGTGCTGCTGAGTGTGTGTGGGGAAGGACGAGGAGTAAGTGCAGTGCTCAGGTTCTCTACAGGAGCAGACTCAAGCTCCAGCAGGACAGGGAATAGTCTTACATTTATTGCCTTTATTTGTTACTAATATTGGTTCAAAATGTGGTTTATATGATTTATATTAAATATGTAGTTGTATCTAGTGATTGTATGTTAATTATTGTATACTACACAAATGCAAAGAGGAACTGCATTTTTTTAGGTCTGTTACAAAGCATTCAGTGGATGCCCATTTTGATGTGACCTTGCTCTTCCCGTAGGGAAATTTTCCTGTCTGACCATCTAGGGGTCACTGGCAATCACACCCACATGTCCTGAGCTAGGACCAAAGGCCCTTCAGAGTGGTTGGCTCCACTGAGCTCACCCCACTTTGCCTCCCTACATTCACATGGTCAGATGAGGTTTCCTTGCCAGCTGGATCCAAGGTTTCTCACAGGAAGAGTCTCAGATGTCTGGATCCTTAAAATAATTTAATCGTGGTGCAATAACAAAACAACAGCTCGACCTGGGTACCTCCTAAAGAGAGACCCCGAACAAAGGATCACAGTCTATGTGCGTGAAAGTCTGGGCTCTTCCAGGTGTCTTTAGCTCCAGCTGTGTCTCTGAGTGTCTGGCCACCTGGCTTCCACAGAGGTCCTCTATGCCCGTCATTATGCAAAGGGTAGGTACCAGTTCATGCTCTCTTGCCTCGAGCTCCTGCAACCCAGAGCTCAAGCTGCAGCTTGAACTGTGGCTGCACCCAGAGGTACCGGCACTAAATGTGTTCCTCAACAACTCTGATGGCTTTCACTTAAGTAAAAGAGTACACTGAGTGGCCATGGACAGGCCATCCTTCTGATACTGGAGGAGGGCAGGCAAGAAGCAGCATTATTCCTTGATCTTGCTTCTGCTGGAGTCAGTAGCAAAATTTTGGAGGGCTTTAATGAGCCAGGATCAGTGCTCTAAAAATATTCCCAAAGCGCTTTGGAAAAGCATTCCTGAGTAGGTGAGGAGCAGCCCTCAGGCCTTCAGGGCAGAAGGAAGCACACCTTTGGTAGGTGTTGCTTCTTTATGAATGTGGACACATCATTTTGGTGCATGTTATTGAAAGGAAAGAAAGTGCAGCAGTAGTATGATGTGTAGTGCTGTCTGTTGCAGCAATAAATTTTGATCTGTTACTGTAGAAATAAGAGAAGGTCCAAAAGCCTCTTCCTTTGCTGTCTGTGAAAACCTAAACCTGAAGAGTGGGTTTTGAGTGTGCCATGGGGATCTCTGTTTCCAGCTGAGTCTGGATGAGTAATTGTGCCATTTGGATGACCTCCTGATGCTGTGTGCTAGCCCTGACCACCAGAGGTGGTGATGAAATTAGAGGTATACCCTGTGTGTTAAAAGCCATGTAAAGCTTCCAGACCCTGCTGTAAGTTACATCACCTTCAGAGATTCCAGAGAATGGGTTTGAGTATAGGAAGTAGACAGGGTAGGCTGAGGGGGCAGGTTTACATCCCATGGTATGTGATGTGTGCCCATGGTGGTGGCATGGGCAGGCATAGGAATGAGGTAGCTTCTTTCATTCCCCAGTGGAGAACAACTTCAATGTGTCCTTAAGCCTGAGGCTGACCAGGGAAAAAACCCCATGCTCAGCCCCTGAGTTGGCCCCAGCACTGTTCTGCAGTTGTGATGTATCTGATACGCACAAAGCTGTGCACTCAGGGAGAGGAGGGAAATAGTGACCTCTGAACAGCTCCTGTCATGGCAGAGGGGAAAGAAACGGTGTTTAAGCTGCTCTTGGTAGAGGGGAAGATGATTCTAAAAGGGCATTTAAGTAGCAAAACAGGTAGATGGTATTTTGAGGGTTCCCTAAGCTCGTTGCAAAAGTCATAAATGTGACAAAATCTCACTTATAGGAGTGAGGAGTTTCAAGGCTGCAGCTCTGAGCAGCATGCCAGGGTTAGGGGTTCTGTGGAGCCCTGTGATTGTTCGAGTATGTTGGTTTGCTTCAGGATCGTGGACGCTTGGTTTTGTACCTGTCTAGTCTCCCTCTCCTTGTCCATCCATGCTCTCCTTACCAGAGGTGCTAGGTCTGTGAGAGAAGACTTACTGTGCTGTTGGCAGTGACTGGGGTTTCCCGCTTTGCCTTTTTTTTTTTTTTAAATATTTGCTGTGAGTAGATTTAGCTTATGATGTACCCCTGCAAATCACAGTCCTTGTTCCTGACACCTGGTTTCTGCAACATGTTGCTTGTCTGCCAGCAAACGCGTGGCTGTGCCCATCAGGTCTCTGAGGCAGGTCATAGACAACGTGTTGAAACCGTGGCATCTCCTCCTAAAAACCTCAGTCTGTTCAGGGGACACACTGGGCTGAGTTGTTGTGGCCTCTTCCACACCTGCCTGAAACTCATCTGTAAACTCAGCGGCGGTACAGCTTGGATAGCACAACAGCTGCTGGAAAACTGCAGAATCCCTTTACGAGACCCCTTCTCAATACCCCGAGCACTGCAGTGATGCTGTACAAAGTGCCTGCTGGCTGTTTAACATCTCCATTAACACGTGCTGCTTTTATGTTGCTTTCAAATGCCAGAATTTTGCGATAAATTGGTCAGTTCTTGCCCCCTGCAGTGCATGTTTGGTGGCATTGTCTGGTCCTAGTGTAGTGTCCGCTCAGGTGGAGTTCTCCAGGGCACATTAAATATAACACTGCTCACATTTTGTGTCATCACCATGACTGTACATCACCAGGTCTGTTTTGGTCACCCTCTTTTTGTGCAGCTTCATTGGTTGCTGTCCATCCACTCCATTTGGTTTTCAGGAGACTCTAGCAGGATTAAGCTTGCTGACACCGTTTGACACTGTTCTGTGCCTTCTGCTCTTCCTCAAACACTCAGTCTTGAGAGCTCTAAAAGGCTGGGCAATCCCCAGGGTCACCTCACAAGAAACAGATGTTCAAAGAGTTCATGTAATTAGCTGCACTTTCCTTTTTAGATACCACCTAATCTCCTTGAGTGAAAGAGCCAGCTGTCCCATTTGCTTCAGCAAGGCTGGCCTGGGCATTGTGTAAAGACCTCTATGTATGTCCTGGGGCTTTCCCTGGCTCTTCCTGCTGATGGAAACCTCAGCTGGGATGGTAGCACAGACCAGGACGACATTATAGCAGAGTTTAAGCATCAGTTCTGTATCAGACACCTGGATGAAATGCGTAGGCTTCCATTTTTTTTCCAGGATACTGACCTGCTGGGCATCCTGTTCCATTGGTTAGAGAGCTGAGTACTGAACACATCTGAAAATGAGACTCTGTCTGCTTTACAAAGGCTGGATTGTATTCCAGGCATTTGGAAGCTGGGGGTGGCAGAGCTTTGTATTCCTGTTTGGTGGATTTCTTTTTTGAACTTGGCCAAAAGGATAACTGATAGCGTGGCTGGATCCATGCACACTGCCAGTCAGTGCATCCTTTCCCACGTGGGTTACTGGAGGTGACAGGTGTTCTGTTGCTGCTCCTTAGCCCCTTCTCTGAGACCCTCTTTGTCAGAGGCTGGTACCAGATTGCTCTGTGAACCTTGGGCACAGCAGTGGTTACCCTGAGGGAATCTATGTTTCCTGGGAAGTCCAGGAGTGTGGTCCCCACTTTGCAAAGGTTGACATCATTCTGGTGGATACCGCCTGCTCTTTGTTCCCTGCAGGATAGAAGCACACTGAGCTCATTGCCTGAAGGGTTTGAACAAAACATGTCTGACTGCATGAGTTGGAATTTCTTTGGTTTGACCTTAAGACAGATTTGCCTGCAAGGGGCTATGGTCAGAAACGGTAGTGCTTGGTGTTTCTTGTTGTTCCTGAACCACCAGTTGTTGAACACCTAGCTTGTTGCTCAAAATTCCTATTTTTCCTCATAGTGTTATTAGACAGTTTTGAAGTGTATTAACTCATGAATATTTAACACTTCTGGGGTCTTTTTTTTAAGCCTTCAAAGCAATTTACAGCTAATATCCCCCTCACTTTCATGTGAGCAGGGTCGTAGTGTGTAAACTCTTTGGGACAAGGAGTGGAGTTTAGGTTTGTAGCACTGACGTTGTGATGGGGTAAAACTGTTGCTCTGGGAAAACCTTCTTCTTGTAGAAATCCTGCCTAGGAATCATATGGAGAAACTACATGTGAATAACTTAGATGCTGGAGAAGGTTTTGTACTTGGGACATTTCTGGTGCAAGAAGTTAAACTGTATCTTGTCTTTCTCTAATTTATAAAAAGCAGTCTTTCCTATCTTGGGAGGTTTTCTTTTGTCTTTTAAAGTTCCAGAACTCGACATGGGAGATCTTAAAATTGGATGACCTGAGGCATTTCCGAGTTAGTTTGTAACTTGAAACATAAGAAAATAAAGGTTTTCTTGGACTGTTGCATTAGAAAGATATATTTGAACCAGTGCTGAATGTCATTAAACATATGATGAATCACATTGGACATACATGCCAAAAAGAGTCTGAGATAATGGGACCAAAATGTCATGCAGTAACAATATTCACGTAACAGAGTAATTTCCTGGAATATAATCATCCAGGATTATAAAATTAAATTTGAAAAAGCATCCCCATTCCTATCTTGCCCCTTCTAAAGTAAAACCACTGGAAACTGTTAACCCCGTGGTTGTTCTTACAGCAGCTTCTGAAGGTTAAACTTCTTGTTGGGTCTCAAGTGCCTTTTTCCTACCCTTCCTACCTTTTTCCCATGCCCAAGGGCAAAGTGAATCTGTGTGCCATCCATTTGTAGCACACACTCATGCTGGTGGAAGTTCCCATGGAGAACGTGGGTGTTTTCTGCTTCGTTCTTCAGGTCTGCCAGCTGTTCTTCAAGTCTTCAGGCTTCCTGAAACTGTGACCATTTTGGGTGATACCACTGACATGTGTCATGTAATGGGCAGAAAATGAGACTCTGGGCTTGTTGTGGTTTTGTTTAGGATATACTCAACTAAGAGGCTTTGTGTGTAGTTGTGTATTGCATGCAGTAAAGTGTGGAAGGGATTCAGTGCTGGTACTAGTGGTGGTGTTCTCCAGGGATCTTTTACACCTTTATAGAATGTATAATCTAGTCTAATTATGGTAACCTATCCTAAAACTGTGGTAATTAAACTTAAGAGATTGCTGAGGTTGTTGGGTAGGGTTTTCTGAGAGATAGGTTCCAAACCTGCTTTATCTGTCCTTAATTCATGTTTTAAACATTGACTTTAGCTTCTAATTAATCTTCTTCAACTTCTACTGTGTTAGGCAGCTAATTCATTGGGAACTCTTGCAGGCTCCAGTCTGTTTGCACAGTCCTTGTTGAATGAGATTGGGAAAGCACTATGGAATTTAAAAGAAAAGCAGAATATGGATTTGTGCTCTTTCCTTTTGAAGAAGGAAGACTGAGGCATCTTCATTTGTATGAATCATCAAAACACTAGCAAAAATACAGGAAAAAACATGTTTTATCATTGCTGCCTTGACCAGTGTGCTGAGTTTAGAAGGGTGTGCCTGTGGGTTGGGCTAAAAATTGGGCAGGAGTGAGGGGCATTGCAGTTCTTGTGCGTTTGGAATGGAAGAAAAAAGCCTGGAGCCCCTGACCAGGGCTCTGATGGTAGCAGCAAGCTGCCCCTGCTGGGTGGGATTCAGCAGTAGCAAGGCTGGCCTTTTGGCCACTTGAGCTAAATTCAGGAGGCTGAGGGCAAAGCTGTTTCTTCTTCATTCTCCCTTTCCTCTCAAAGCCTTGTAGCCCTTTGCTGATGCCTGTTCCTTTCTCTTCTCAGCAAGCCCAAAACAAGTTGAGGTGCAACCCAACACCTGCTGTTTTCATCATCTGACTGCAGATCTCCCTTCTCACCTCAGGAAGACCAGGTGCAATCATCTATGTGTACGCACAGAAACACAAAGTAAACGTAGTCCCGCCAGGATTAATGCTGTATTAAAATCACACATGTAACATCATCAGAGTTCTAGTTTAAGCAGGGCAGATGGAAAATGCCCTGCTGACCTAATGCCCATTAAAAAATATATCTGTAGCTGGTGTCAGTGGACTGCTTTCTTCTTTCCCTTTCTTTTCTTATCATTTCTGTGCTGTCTCTTCAGAAGAAGTTCAGTGCTGCATGAAAGAGATTACAGGTGCTTTTCATCTTACCTCTTTTTTCCCCCCAATTTTGCTTCTTCCCAGCAAGATTCAGGGGGTTTTTTGGTGTGTTTTTTTCCTTTTTTTTTTTTTCTTTTAAAGCAGTTGATTTATAGCTCTCCTACCTGCTGGGAAAGAATGACCTACTACTGAGCATCTTCAGACAGCCTTTCTTATGAGTCACTTGGGACTGGAGGCACAGAGGGCCAGGTTGAAAGGTGTTTCTTTCCTGGTGCTGTTTATACCTGAAGTGAATAGTGATGGCATGTGCTGTTTTTATATAGCTAGATATACATTGTGTGTATATGCACCTACATCTTGAAATGAGGTTGTCCAAGGAGGACAGACACTTCTTTTTTTCCATTAACACCCTCTTGATTTCTCCAGATTTGAATGAAATCCAACTGCACTTTTTTCCCCCCACTCTTCCTGTCATAATATGCTTTTGGTGTGGTTTTGCTGTGCAGTTTTGTTTTCACAAGATTCAGGCTGTGCTTTGGTTCCTCTGAAACATGAGGTGTGGATCCCATGCAGAAACACTTTAAGTCTGCCAGATAATTTATGGGTTTCCCCCTTTGCTGCCCTGGTCTGTCTCTGCATGTCTGGGGCAGGAAACAGGGAGAGCAGTGGTGCTGAGCCACCATACCTAGAAGCAAAGGGAGAAGGATGCTGTTCACCTCACTTTGGTTCACTGCTAGCTGGCTGGATGTACTGCAGGGCTATCCTTTTGTTCACCATTTGAAGCCTCAAAAGATATTTCAGGGGAGTCTGGACAGGGCTTCTTTTTTTTTTTTCTTTTCCTTTTTTTCTTTAGGTTTTTTTTCTCTAGTTCCTGCCATCTTGATGCCAACATTAAATTATTTCACCTTCAGAGATACAAACTGGATGTGCCAAGATGACTGTTCTTGATCCTTTCTGAAGGATGAATCAGCCAGCATTGAATTTCCTCAGACACATCTTCTGCTTTTGTGTGCTGGTCTGAAAACACTGACCTCAGCAATTAGGCTGATCTATTCTACAAAAGAGGTAAAATCTCTCTATTCTTGTTTGAATTCAGTTTTGAGAGAAAGATATCTAGAATTAAAAGCAAATTATGAGAAGAAAACAGAAATATTCTTTTTAATTTGCTTTCCTGGACCAAATATTAAGGCTTCTTTTTCACTTGCTTGTGCAACAACAAAGGCCAAGTCCAGCGGACATGGCCCTTGAACTCTTTTAGTTAGTGCCACCTTTCATCATCAGGAAACAGCTAGAGATGCCATGTTTAAATCTTGGCAAGTGACAAAAGAGACCAGTGAACATTTACACACCAGCCCTGCTCTGAAGATGCATCAAACACAAGGTGACCCGTCCTGTCTTGTGTGTTCTGTCCCTTCTTGCCTGGGGATGGTTTGGATGCAATTGACTGATGGGAACTGCCAGTATTGGGAGAGGAGGAGTTTGGGAACCGATTTGAGCAGCCAGATGCAATTTCTCAGCAGTGTGGTGTGCAAGTGGGGGCTGTGTTTCATCATATTCGCTTCATTTTATTTTAATAAGTGTTACAAGAGGACTGCTCAGTGACCGAGTGAGGGTTTTCCATTACAGGCTCTGCAGCCTTTTCACACTCCCTGGCTCTCCTTCATCCTCTTGCAGTACTGCATGTGGGATAACTTTGCTTTAGAATTTTATTTTTTTTAAAGGAAAGCAGAGCCCCATGGCCTGCATGAGCAAGATGGGATTTTAAGGATTTCTAGTTTGTTCCCTCTCCCTCCCCTCTGAGTTTTACACTTTGAATTTACTGTTGTGAGGCCACAGGGCATACCAGGGAAACTGAACACATTGGATCATATGGGGCCCAATTCCTCTCCAAGCCCAAAGCAGCCCTCCTCCGGAGGGACTGCCTCTCAGGAGTGTTTGTAGAGACCACACAAGTCAGGATCTAGGTGAGCAGTTTGCTTGGTTTCTTCTGCTTAAGATTCCTTCACCCTGTGAATGTTCTGGTGAGGATGAAAACAAAAGGTGTTGGAGGAGAAGCAGATCACCTCCACAAAACAAATCCTGAAGAGACAAAGAACTTTGGGGAGAAAAGACAAGAGTAAATCAATAATTCAATTTTTTTTCTTGGGTTCCTCTTTCAGGTAAGGAGCCTGCAGTAAGGCTTGACCTAGTTCCCTGAATATTACGAAGGTCCTGAGACAGCAGTTGCTTTAGGAAATGTTCATGAGCAAGTGTTTCCCTGTCAGAAGGCAGGTGATCTGCTGGAACTGAAGCTTTCCATGAGTGTGTGTTTTGTCAATGCCTTTTTTGGGAATAAGGTCTGAAACCCAGGCTGTATATGAGAGGTGATGGCTGATGAATGCTCCCTCTGAGACCTGGTTTTAGGTCTGCCATCTCTAGCCTTATGGATGGGGCTATTGTCTCTCCCCTTCCCTGCTGCTTATTTGGATTTTGGGGTCAGGTGACTTCAAATAATAGCATCAACTCTTGCTGTGGAATGTGATTTTTTTTTCCTAAACTTCAGAAACTGTTGTGCAGTTAAACTTTATAAAGCTTCAGGAGAAAGAGCCCTGGACTGCTCCAGTCTGGTTCATCATAGTGCTTAAGGCAGCGTTGCAGGTGATAAGACAGGAAAGGAATGTTTCTGAGAAGAGATGGAAGGGGGAGAAGTCTTAGGGAGCTGACTTGTGTGTCAATTTTTGGATTGCCAGTAGTTACACAGAACGTTTGGCTACATGGGTAGGTTGAAGACAGGCAAAGAAGAGGCCTTAGCTCTGGTGTGTCTGCTGAAATGCTGAATTCATCAGAGAGCCTCCCCCACACCTGGTGCTGCTGCAGCAGCAGGTAGGTCCTAGCAGAACAATGGCTATTGGAGTAAGCAAGGAGCTCGTGAGCACCCTGCATGCCTGCCCTCCACACTGAGTGGGCTGCCCATGCGATTGTCCTGCTGGGAGTGACAGCAGTGCAGGTCTGTCTGTCCTCCAAAGGAGATACCCGCAGTGAGCATCCTGCTGTTGCATATGGAGACCATCTGAGAGCATGGCCCAGTTGCCTTAATTCACACTTCCTTCTGGTGTGGAGAACAATTTTGGGACTACAAAGGTCAATTTTTCATGCTGTTTAGGAAACAAAATACATTGACTGTGCTTTACAAAGTAAACAAACCAACCAACCTGAAAATGACCGAGCAGCTGGTTAACAGTTGGAGCTAAGACACGTCTCAGCAGTGAGGCTGTGGAAATGGTGCCTTTCCCCAGTGTATTCGGTTCCCCAGCGTGACAGCATTGCCAGGCTTATGGTGACAGCCGGAGACTTTCAGCAGGCTCTTTCCCTGCCCTCCTTTGCTGTGCAGCAAAGTCTGGAGAACAGTATGCTTGGTGCTGGTGGGTTGCCATGGAAAGAGCTGCCACATCACACTGGGTTCATGGTGGGGTGTTTGATGGTTTTTTCTTACCAGGAGAAGAATTTTCACAAGTGTTATAAAACTGGGCGACCATCTGAATTAATGCAAGCTGGTCACAAAATCGGTATCTCTTGAAATTATATCATTAAGGAGTTTTTTTCTTTCTCTTGGAAGGAACGTGTTTTGGCAAATAAATACTGAATGTTAGTGTCACACTGGATTTTGGAGCTTGTTTGCAGCACAGAGGAGAGAGTAGGAATGAGGAGAGTTTGCTGGAGTGGATGGGAGCAAGAATAAGCCCTGGGCACACTGTGGCAGACCTGATCTTGGCCTCCCAGAAACAGGGAGAAGAAACCAAAAGTACTTAAACAAATTCCCTTCAGTGCAAAACTGTTTTAAGGAGCAGTTCTTCTCTTTTTATTCATTTCTCGAGTGTTGCTCAAGCATCATTGTTACAGTTTCTTCATCTGGAGGAGCTATGAAGTAGCCCTAGGGGGAATCCAGGCACCAGGGAGACAAAGAGGCTGATGCCTGCAATGACTCTAGCTCTCAGCCAGAGCTGGGAATAGTGAGTACAGAGGGATTAAAGCGCGTGGGAGGAGATGGGAAGAGGCAACTGCCAAGTGTACTTAGTCGTGCTTTAAGGTGTTTTGATGGCAAACCCTTCCACTGGTAAGAAATGATTGTGAGGTTTTGCCAACTCTTTTGTTGTTGTTTTCCCTGGCATTTTATTCTTCAGTACAGTAATAACCTCCCTGGATGAAACATGGTCCCTTTTGTAGTTTGGGAGTGTGAAGGGTGTTCCAGGCAGATGACAAAGCATTCAAGCTTTGGATGGTCCAGATTAAACACAGTAATGGAAGTAGGAACTGGTTTGTTCTGCATCCCCTGATGTTTAAAATTAGAAGTGGAAGAAACAAAATGTGCCCTCCTTCATGGCATGTGCTGTGGCAAAAGTCTGCAAAGGCATGGATTGTGCTAGTGCTAATCTGATTGTATTTACAAGTGTGTCAATACTTATTTTTTAATACATATCAGATCTTATGAAACTTCATTTACTTACGATACTTTTCACTTTCTTTCACTGCATATTTCCAGAAGAATCACTGCTTCTTTTGAACTGGGATATTAAGTAGTTTGGGAATGAGCCAGTAATCATCTCCTCTTTGTGTTTCCTGAGTGAAATGAAAATGCAGAGACGTTACAGTCCTGCTCCAGCAGCATTCTGTGTGGGTGTGCTCACCCTCTAACCCCTATGCCCCATGTTGACATCCTTTCCTGGACCTCCTGGGGGTGCTGAGAGCTCCTGTCCTGGCTTAGGGACCCTCGTTGCAAGGGCTAGTTGAGAGAAAGGTGGGACAAGCTGGATTTGGAGCAGTGCCTCAGAGTTGCTGCAATGACAACAAAAATAGTACATGCACACACAGGCTGGCAGATTGAACTTAAATAGGGAAATGTTGCGCCTGGAAATTGGAGAGACTTATGTTCAGGTGGTCTTGAAGTATCCAGGTAGCAAAAGTTGTGCAGAGAGATTTGAGGGCAGAGCTGTGTCACTCCCTCAGACCCATCCTTGCTTCAAGTCTGGTTACAGTTCACTGGAATTAATGCTCCCCAAAGCAGCTGCTCCACTGTCCTGCAGTACTTGATTTGGGAAGAAGGATCTAATGTTGGGGGGAGGGAGTCAGTGTTTGGGTTTGTGCGTTTCAGTCCTCAGGGGAGTGTCTCTAACCCAGCTAGGGAAACCCAACTCTGTGTGACAAGGGGGAAGGATTGCATTGTGTGCCCAACTTCTGGCACGAACAAAGGTCTTTTGTGGCTGTGCCAAATTCTCCCAGCAGCAGAACTGTTACTGTGCACAGAGGGCAGCGGCTCTGCCCTGTGACAAATTGCAGCAGCACTGGGTGCTGTGGGGAGGAAGAGGAAGCTTGTTTGGTCCCATGATCTCCAGGGGAAAAATGGTGTGTGTTTGCCTGCCTGATACGTGCCTGTAGGGACACTGTATGCAGCCACCTGAAACCTCAGCATGCTCTGTGGCAAGACAGGCCTTTCCCCCATGAGTAAGCACAGTTTTGAAAGGCTTTCTATCTCTGGTGGTGGGGGGGGGGGGGGGGGGGGGGG
>JAOXXN010000395.1:141547259-141566851 GCA_026770055.1 Myrmophylax atrothorax
TAAAAATTGTATCTATAATCTTTGATTTTTCTAAGGAAGATAAATATTTGATTGGGAGCATATTTGTTGGATGACTACAAATATGAAGAAATTAGAACAGTGTTACTTAATTATTAACTTCAACTCTGAGCAAGTTCTAATTTCACACTTCACAGGTTGTAGACATCTGTAACATCAGTGATGCTTCAGCTGGCTCCTGGTTTCTGATGGTAGACAACATTTGGTGTCTTTTGGTCTTGCATTAGAGGCCTTAAATGCCCAATAAGCTGAGGAAAGTGTTTTGTAATCATCAGTGAAGGAAAAGCATACAAATGTTTCAAAGGATCTTGCTGGACTTTCTGTCTTTGTCTCTCAGCCTTTTCTGTGGATCATGTGGTAGGTTCTCTGGCACACAGTTTATAGGATTATACTAAAGCCAAGTGTTTTGTATGGATATGAGGATTGGGTGCTTGCTAAGAGTAGAGGTAATTAAATACACTTTGGTAACAAAGTGCTGAGATAAAATTTGAAGCCAGTGAGGGGAAAATGATGTGCAGAGGTGATCTGAGTGGGAATTGCAAGAGGTAAAATACAGCAGATTTAGTAAAAGAACTTCAACAGGCACAGCATGTGATTAGGATGACAGAAAGCAAAGTAGCTAAGCATCTCTTAGAGGGTCACTTTTCCAGAATTTGAACTAACCAAGGGATAATGTGATGCATGGTAGGAATGCTCAGCTTGTATCACCAATAAGCAGGAAAAACTATGCCCTTGACTGAAAAAAGTTTGGGTCAACTCTTCAATGGCCTCCAGAGAGAAAAGAGAACAAATATATATTGATGGTGCCCACAGACTGTTTATGTGATGAGATTGTCATGAGATCATCTTCATCACCTGGGAATCCTCTCTAAAATACTTAATTTTTCCACGATTTGGGAAAAAAATGGAAAGGGGAAGAGTTCTTGAGCTGTAGAATTCAAACAAAGGAAGACCAGGAGGAATCGATATGGTTTTGCTAATGATATGCTTTGCAGCAGCTGCAAAGGAAGGTGGCTTTTAGCTTGTGTAAGGACAGAGGAAGGCTTGGCAACATCAGAAGTAGATGAACTTCTTTCCTGTATACATGCACCTGGCCCGATGAGTGATTTCTGAGAGACAGCAGATAGTTCAGACCTTTGATCTTCAGACTTTTGCTTCCTCCCATGAGCCTCCTGGTGAGAGTTGTGGTGGTTTTGTGACTGGTGCTTGTTTGCTGAGACCTAATCTAAGAGTACCAGCTCCTTTAGCAGGGGCTGTTAACTGTTTTTCTACTTGTGAGCCAGGAGGATAACCTGAATTTGCTGGAGATTGGAGCAGCCTGTAGCCCAAAAAACCTTGCTGCAGTTTCCAGCCCTGCTGAAGACCTTGGGTAAGGCATGATTTTTGCACTGTTGCTACCCACTCCCTTTTGGTGGCTTCAAGCTGTAAATTGACTTGGCCATTTAACAAAGCCTCAGCCACAGTCTGTTCATGCCTTACTTGCCCATCTGAGCAATGGGAACAATAGCAGTGCCTTAACTCACAAGCCTGCTGTGAGGATGGGTGTCCTAACAGTTGTAAAGCCTCCAAGTACTAGGCCAGTGGGATCCTCTGGAAGGTCATTAACTACCTAAGCCAGACCTCCTAGGTGAGGGGTAAAGACCCTAAAAAGATACCTGTTTTACATGGTTGTTGGAAGTAATGTCATTGCTTTTAGAGAGGAAAAGCCTCCCAGGTGGAACCTTTGTTTTTCATCGTCTAATACAAGGCCACTTTTCAGACAGTCTTTACTTTAAGGAAGTGGAGCACAACAAAATAGAATGTCAAATGCGACAAGATGAGAACAAAAGTTACATACACCAAGATACTTGCAATGCCCCTCAGCAGAACCAAATTGTTAATTACCAGGAAGCTGAGGAGGTCAGACTGATGCCAGGCACTGTCCATGCAAGTATTCTTTAAGCATCTCATTCCTCTTAACTGGCAGCAGCCGTCTTTCCTGTATGTTGCTTTTTGTGTCAGGTTCGAGGCAGGAGATGTCTTTACCTGCCAATATAGGGGTTCATCTATATCACAGGAGTCTTCTAAACAGAGATCCATGTTGGGAAACACATGTGCATCCTCTGCCAGCAGTGTAAGGTCATTCATCTGAACTTGTCTAGTGAGCAGGAGACCTGACCTGGCTATGGGCACAGACAGCATGGTTGGCTGCAGTGTGTTCCCTGGACCCAGCAGCAGTACTTGTGTGGGGTCTGTTTGCACGTGGCAAAGAGAACATGTCATTTTGATGTGGGATGCCCGAGGTTTGCCTCCTCAGTTCATCAGGGTACTAAGCTGTGTGAGTTAAGCCAATGGCTGACTCCTCAATTGGAGCTGCCCTGAAGTGCCTTGGATATCGGATTTGTTTGGTGTTCTGTGGCTGAGTTTGGGGGACACTGCATTTTCAGGTCCTTTGAAAATTCATGTGGCAGTTTCTAGGGGTGGTTTTGTTTTGAAAGAGGTGTGTTAGAATACCTGCTTCTGGAAGTGTTGAGGTGAAATGTTTCCATTTCATTGCTGTGGAAGTGTTCAGTGTGGTGGGCTGCAAAACACTGCTTTGTACGCCAAATTCAGCTTTTGGGCGTCCTTTGATAGTGTCTGGCATTGTAGCTTAAGAGTATCCCTTGAGGAAGAAGTCTAGGTGACTTGAAGCCATAACTGTTGAGTTCAGTGGTGTGTAGTGGATATAGAGAAGTGGGGGCAGGAGAGAACAGCAATGTTTGGGAGGCACAGGTAAAACCGTCCTGTGGGAGGGAGATGTTAGCTAATCTGCTTGTAGTGTTTCATCCTCTGATCTGTATTTCTCCTTGGGGAATGTGAAGATACACAGAGAAGCCCTTGGGGGGAAAAGGAAAGAGGTACAGTGACTCATCAGCTCTTTAAATCACAAACCATCTGCAGTTTTCCTAACACGTTGTGAATGAGTCAAAGGGGGAGGTGTGCAGCTACAGACATACACAGGTTACTAATGTTTTCTGTTAATTATTGAGCTCCTTCATCTCTTTGGGGACTTCTGTAGGCTCCTTCAGTGCTGCAGTTGTGTTGAATGAGGCTGATGCAAACGCTGCTTCCCATATTGGACAAATAGAGTTGGCCAAGCAACCCATAAGTCTGTGGGTATTGCTTGTCTTGTTGAGGCATGACATCCTTATGACATGGATTTCTTCACCTTTCTTTTACCTTCAAATCTAAACACTTCATAAGAATTGGTTACCAAATAGTCTCATGGCCTCAGCCTTCACTCCTCCCCCTCTGTCAGGTCCTTTGGGTGCATTTTTCCCTGTTTCCTGCAGTGGTGTGTGCCTGTCAGAGCCAAGAGATGTGTGTCTTTAGGGGCTACTGCATGATCTGCAAAAGCATTTCTGAGTGCCTTGATCATTTTATTTGGAAAAAGTTGACACTGAACTGACTAAAGTTCTGCTGTGGTTCCCAGAGCAGAAAAATGTGAAGAGGGAGATAAGCAGTGTGAGAAGTACTAAATCAGGAAAACTTCTGTACTATTGCTTATGTTTTGTAAGCATGTAGAGTAAAGAAATCAAATTACTTGATTCTGTCATAGACTGTATTTCTGTTTTGGAGGCATTTAACTGATAGAGTCTTGATGATAACAATAAATCTGATGAGAGAGAATATGTAATAATATATAAAATATATAATAATATGGGAAGTGTACCCTGTCTAGGAGGCAGTATTATAGAATGATGGATGATGACACAAAGGACAAAGGGGACCAGACATTGCTGTTAAGATGTTTGATCTAATCAAATGGGAAATTATTACTAAAAATTGTTCTAAGCAAAGAATACTTATTTTATCACACTCCCCTTTTCCCGGGAAAAAACCGAACTCTTTAAAAGTGTATCTTTTTTATATTAAGAGAAATTAAGCTGAACATTTGATTAGAATAAACTGGTTTTTTTCTTGCATAAAATCAAAGACTGATACATCCAGGTTTTACCCACGTAGCTGAAGATAGAGTCTGTAGATAATTTTTGTTTTGTGTCTGCGAGTCTCATGTCCTCCCACTACATGGTGCTGGATAAAAAGTCAATATGAAAAATTACTTAAATCCAGTGACTCTAATCCAGCCCAATTATGAGAATTCAATGAGTTGCACAGACAAGTAATTAAACTAATTAGAATGAATGCTTTTATAGCATTTCTGTTTCTCTTTTAAGAACTCTGTTGGTCTTTATTTCTCTCTTCTGAACATGCAAGTACCCACCCTAGGAGTAAACACACCACTGATTAAAGGAGCTAATTTTGACAGGGTACGTGACTATTTTTCTGGATCTTGCTGCCCCTGAAAGCCACTGATGGAGGGTGTTGGTGAGAGGTTCAGTCCCCCTGCGGGTGTTGAGAACGTTTGCTGATGTCTCTGACTGTATCTTGCATGGGTGGTTCATGCATCTTCTTGCTTGGAAGAGGTCAGTTTGTATTTCTCCTTCCCAAAGGAGAGAGTAAGGCCCCAGCAGTCCACCCACTATCACCGTCTGGATTTGGGGTTGCACACAATCAGAGGTGCAGCTGAAATTTTGGGTCGTTTTATGACCGTGAGCATCCGTGTCTCCAGAGCGGGGGCTCCCGCGAAGCCACATGTTCAGCAGGGCACCAATGCAGGTGCCTCTGACAGAAGCACATGCTACAAATAAGAAAAAACTGTTCTCAGAGTACACCAACTGCACAAACCAGTGGGAGCTACAGCACTTTCTGATCACACTTGTCTCTGTGCCCTGTTTTGTGTACAAGCTGTAGGTTGCCAGCTCTTTTGGAGGAGAAAGCAGTGGCTGGGGAGCAAAGAAACCTGAATTTTGTCCCCCACCTTGGCACTCCAGTTCACTCCCTCCTGCCCATTGTTTGCCCCATTTGTTCCAGTGTGTGCCCTCCAAAAGGAGATGGACCATCTCCTGCCTACCTTGAAATTAAGGCCACTGTTGTATGTGGAACAACTGACTGTTGCTACAATATAAATATTTTTTCAGAGCATGAACCAGTTTGTAAAGCGCTGTTTTTCATCACAAGTGGATTATTCTAGAACTTTTGCAAAGAGCAAAAAAAGCTATAAAGCCAGGCCTAATCCAGTTTTTAGCAACTGAACTTAAGCCTGCATCTAAAAAACAGGAAAAAAAAGTACAAGCCAGTGATTGCAGATTGGTACTTATAACAGAGAATTCACAGCATGCAATGTTCAACTTCCCCTTCTCTGGAAGGGGGTTGTCCTCTCCTCTTAATACCACCATTTTTCCTGTCTTTGACTTTGCAGCAATATGAATAGCACTGTTTTAGTTCAAAAGAATAGCCTGTGAGCTGTGTCCTTTGAAATAAGCCTATTGCATGGTACTGCCATACAGCCTATTCTGGTCAAGCCCTGAGAGGGTTTTTTTTTCCCCTAAATACCTGTGTTTTTCAGAGGAAGTTTCTCTATCTCTACACAGTGGTCACATCACTGCTAAGTTGTTAACACTAAAAGGCATCTTTCACGTGATTAAAGCATACAGTTCTCCAGGGGTTTCTACAACTGTTGGTGCCTCTTGAAACCTGTTTCATCCTACCCTCAACCCATGTCCACCAAACTCTATTATTTTCTAAGTGTTTTTGCAGAGTGTCCCAGTGACTGTGCGGTAGGGGTGTGTGGCAGAGGTGGGTTGTGTGCTGGGTTTGCTTCTGCCCCCGTTCATATGTTGACATGCAGTTTGACAAGACATGTTTTTGGGGGAGTCAGGAGTCCTGGATACAGTTTGGTTTACTGATGGCCTTTGAAAGGTATGAGTCTCTGGTCCTTAAAAGAAAGAAAAATCATCAATTGCTGCTTCTCTGTAGGCAAAAATTAATGGCCATGGCACCCTGCTACAAATATCTGTGTGGGCATTTTTTTTATAATTAGAAATGTCTACACCAACATATGCAAGTTGGAAATGTATAGCACTTTCAATTTTATTTTTTCGATGTGCCTGTAGAAATTATTGCTGTAATGATCTGTATACCTCTCCATTAATTGTAGTTTAGTCAGCTTACAAAGAACTGCAAAAGTGTTGGAGTTCTAGGCTGCTCTGACTTAAATGCTGTTTTAAAAGCTCTTCCCTAGTTCACAAAACCTGTCTGTCTTTCTGCAGTTTTCTTTTGTAAATGTTACAGTCCTAATCCATCATGCAGGAATTATTTGCCCTGATTTTCTTCCAGTTATTCTGCTGCATATAATTTAGCCAATGTTTTTAGTGTTTTATCACAATGGAGAGCAACAGCATGTTTTTTGCTGTGCTGGCTGATGTGCTTTTTGATATTACTGTAGCAGCTGAATGCTGAAAACATTTGTAAGGAAGGAAGAACATGACCCTAGGCATGTTCCTTTTTTGCACCCTGAAATGTGTATCTCACCTCTCATCCTTGTATATGTAGGATAAAAATACTACTGCAACATTAGTGAATGTGAGTTCAGTGTCTCCTGTGGAGCAGGATGATAGAGCTCAGCTCTCTGCTGCATGTGTTTGCTTTGCTGCAGCCTTTGTGGGTGAAGAGCAGATGGTCATGGGATGTTACAGTGCTGTCAAGTAATGTCAATTAGTTTCTGCTCTGAACTCTGAGGATGACTTCTGGTCAGCCACTCAGGTTGGAGTCAAGTGTTAAAAGCAGAGATGCTCACAGGGACACAGCTTTTGAGTCCTGGGGAAGTCAGGGAGGGACCCACAAGCTTGAAAGGTTATGAGAGGGAGGACACCATTCAAGGTAACCAGAAATGAACAGACCCGCTGAGGTCTGTCCTGGTGTGGTTGGTCTGTATCCTGGAAGGGATGGAAAATTCTTCAGCTCCGGAAGAAGGTGAGACTGGGTGGTGTGTTTGCTTTAAAATTAGCCTGTGGTGTTTGTGAGGCAGTGGGCAGCAGGGCCTGGCTGGCATCTGAGGGCAGAGCCTGGCGTCAGTGTTGAGGTTTGCTGAGACCCACTTACTGACTGATAAAAGTGGGATAGGATTGCAAAAGAATCCATAGACCAAAAGATTTGTGCCCAACAATTACTTGACAGTGAGCTTTGTGCTGTGCACCTCCTCTGTTACTTCTGCTATGTCCCTAGGCTGGTGAGTGGGGCGTGGGAAAGCTGTAAGGAAGAGTTTGTATCTTTGTGATATTGAATGTCATGTTCAGACAGGGGGTGTGTGTTAAATTACAAGTCTGTAATTTGCATTTGCTTGTCCTGTGTAGCAGAGAGGATGCTGTTTGTAGAGACTGAGCTCCTAAGCAGTAAAGCACTAAATACTTCCAGCCTCTTTAAACATCAGCTGGCCTTTGCAAGTGAACACCCCTATATTTCTGTGCTTTTTTGCAGATATCCTCATGGTAGTGGCCTTCCTGCTGTTCATTTTCAAATCAGGCCGTTTGCTGGCAACTCTTTGCCAGCACAGGGCAGAGCAAACCAACACAGTGAGATGAAGAATAAGATTTTATTGACAAACTACACAAGTGTCCCTAAAGCACTTTGGGATTTTTTTTCTGGTTTATTTGTTTGTTTTTTAAAAGTAAGGTATATCTATGAAAAGCAAAGATCCATTCCTACCATTCCATTCCTGGGGGGCTCAACCTGTTGAAGCCTCTGTTGTATTTATTTTATTCCAGCACTCAGCTGTAAACAAGATGCAGCACAAAGTAGTGGTATTTCTGGTGCACTTTTCCTTTTCTGCCAAAGTTAATGTTTTCCCAGCTTTTTAATTTGTCATCTCTTCAAATTTGGTTGTTTTTAGACAGCCTTTTTCAGACTCAGTCATGTCTTGGGGTATGAAGGAAAACAGGCAGTATCTCACCCTGTCTTCCCACTGCTCTACCACTTCCCCAACCACAGCTCCCAGGGTTTTGACTGATGGTTTGTGCTACCAAGCTGTGTCCCAGATGCCATGGAAAGTTCCTGCTCTACCACCACTTTGGAGGAGCCTGTGGGAACAGCACTGCAGAAAAGCAGTTCGGTTTCTACCTAAATATTTGCCTTTTGTTGTGGGGGAGTTGGAGTATAAAACTAGCCATGTGCACAAGGTTAAGATGGGAGAGAGTGAAAAGATTTAGGTGTTCAGTAAGAGAAAGGGGTTTTTAATTTTTTTTTTCCATCTGTTAGCTTGAACTGTACAGTTTGCTTCTGGAAGGTGGCATAGCTACAGAGCCAAAAGTTTTCCAGTGCCAACCGGACCTAAAAACATAGTCTCTTTTCCCCCTGTTGTTCTCTGTAGTTTCCCCAATCTGGGAAATCTGGCATTTCCTTAGTCATGCACAGAGTTGCCATTGAGGTCTCACTTGTCTCAGATGCTCTGGAGCCATTTTAGCAGAGGTTTGATAGATTGCAGGACTGTGGCTGGATTATATCATTATTTAAACAAATCTCAGAAATTAAACAAAGCCAGATTAGGGCCTCACTTGTGACTGCTGTGACACGCTTTTGGTGATACAGGTTTAAAAGAATGCACTGCTTCTGACCTGTATGCTCCCGTCGTGGATGGCTTTGCTGAAGCAAAGCAAATGGGAAGTTTTTGTTCCTGCACAGAGGTTCTCTGTAGTTTGGTTTAGACCTCATTCACAGTGACAGATTCTGCTTGGAGGCAAGCACTTCTGTTTTTCACCAGGTTGCCTTTTGCTTTTTTGTACATTTGCTCATTTAAAAAGAAAATTAAAAAGATTAGGTGGTTTTATTTTTTTCAACCCCTTGCAGTATGGGAAGACAAGCAAGAGAGGTGGCAGGTGAGCTGGAAGAGCAAGAACTAACTTCCCTCCCCATGTCCAGGGGGTACTGACTGCTCACAGGGCAGCTGCTGACAGCACCCCTGCACCCCATGCCTGTGACACTGCACGCTGGCAGCAGCCCAAAATCAGATCATTTGTCTGGGGTCCTGCCCATAAGAAAACAAAGAGTGAACAGGGCCAGCTTTAGGGATAGAAGTTGACCTGACTGTGGTGCAGCCCCGTTTATCAAACATCGAATACAGATTTTGCCCCTTGAAGGGGGTGTGTGTGCTGTGGACACGGCTCAGGTGATGAAGTGTAGCTCAGGTTCCCATCAGGATGTGCTGGTTGCTAAGTCATTGCTGTAGGGTAACTTCTCATCTCCCTGCAAATTTTGGTAGCTGTCACCAGCTGGAGAACAGCCATCTGCAAGTGAAATCCAGAAGTTTGTGGGGTCAGGTTTGTCTGCCTGCTGATCTCCAGTGGAGTGACAGCCTGAGAGAGCTGTCTCACTCCTGAATTGGAGGAGCCGAAGTGGCATCATTTAGCAGCTTTGTCAGGAGCAACACCATGTATTTAAAGCTGTCTGCTGGGGCTTTGATGTTCTGGCAAGTGGCTCATGTTTGAAAGCAGTGAAATGCTCCTGATGCTTTTTCTAATGTCCTTGGATGGGATGTGGCAGGCCCTGCAAATGTTCATGATGCAGCTCCCAGGGATGTCACGGGGACTGAGGGAGGAGTGTCGCATTCTCCTTTGTTACTCTGTCATCCCAAATGACATCTCTACTGAGGTTTTGGAGGGGCCATAGCTTGGAGATCCCAAAAAGTTCTCCTGCTTGTGCAGGTATTGGGCCTCTTTTCTCCCCATATTTGAGGGGATGGGTTTAAGGGACAGTCTGTCTGGTTATGAGCACCCCAAACTGCACATCTTGGACTAAAAGCCATTTGGGATTTTCTTTTCATCCTCCAAAAAAAAAAGCATTTGACTTGGACTTAATTGCTATGGTGGATAGTGTTTCTCATGTGGCAGAAAAAACTATTCAAAAGTGTAGGGTTAGAAACCAGCAATTAGACATGTAGAAAACCACTCTGTGGAATAGAAAATGGAAGAGAGGCAACAATCTGTACAATTTTCTAGAAAAACTTCAACAGAGTTTTTCATCTTTCCACCCTCTTATGTATGCTTTGGAGGGTCCTTGGCCCTTTCTCTATGTCAGAGCATCCTTGTTTGGGGCCAGTGTTCCTGTCCTCATATGAGTTGGGAGATCAGCCCAGCAGTGCAGCAGAGACCTTGCTGAGCTTTCAGAGACTGGGAAATTCAAAACATTTAGTCTGACTTTTAAGAAACCTTTGACTGATATAAAATTGTAACCTAGATCACAGAATAGTACAGGATACACCAGGTTGGAAGGGACCCACAAGGATTATAGAGTCCAGTCCTTAGCTCTGCACCCATTCCCAGAAGTCACACCATGTACCTGAGAACATCATCCAAACATTTCTTGAACTCTGTCAGGCTTGGTGCTGTGACCCCTTCCCTGGGGAGCCTGTTCCAGTGCCCAACAACCCTCTGGGTGAAGAACCTTTTTCTAATATCCAACCTAAACCTCCCCTGACAGAACTTCAGGCCATTCCCTTGGGTTCTGTCACTGGTCCCCACAGAGAAGAGAGCAGTGCCTGCCCCTCCTCTTCCCCTCATGAGGAAGTTGTTGACTGCAGTGAGGTCTTCCCTCAGTCTCTTCTTCTCCAGGCTGTACCCTCAGCCACTCCTCATATGGCTTCCCCTCAAGGCCCTTCACCATCTTCATTGCCCTCCTTTGGACACTTAACAGCTTAGTATCTTTCTTACATTGTAGTGCCCAAAACTGTCCCAATATTCAAGGTGAAGCTGCCGCAGTGCAGAGCAGAGCAGGACAATCTCCTCCCTTGCCTGGCTGGGGATGCTTTGCCTGATGCCCCCCAGGACAGGGTTGGCCCTCCTGGCTGCCAGGGCACTGCTGACTCATGTTCAACTGGCCACTGACCAGGGCTCCCAGGTCCCTTTCTGTGGCACTGCTTTCCAGCATCCCATTCCCCAGTCTGTATGAACATCCAGGGTTGCCCCATCCCAGGTGCAGAATCTGGCACTTTCTTTTGTTGAACTTCAAGTGGTTGGTGATTGCTCAGCCCTTTAATTTATCAAGGTTTATGTCTCCGCTCTTTCTCTTCTATCCCATTCCTTTATCATTTTGTTCTTAGGTCTTTTTTAATGTGAAGGAGGGGAGAATATTCAGTGAAATAGAAATAAGCCTTGCTCTGTCTTTGGTGTCTTTTGAATTTTCTTCCTTTTGCTGATGTTGCCACATGAATTTTGCACGAGGTCATACACTAGAAAAGGAACAGACTATTAGATGCAGCTGTGGCCTAGGTGGGAGAGCAAGCCCCAGAGGAGCATCCTGGGAGCAATGGCTTCATACTTATCTTCGTCACCCTGGCCCAGGACACTGCTTTATGCCTCCCTTCCCTCATCTAAGAAAGTCAGTGTCACAAATGTAGTGGGATATCCAGGGAAAGGTGGGGTGGCCTGATAACCTTCACCCTGTTTCCAGCAGCAGCTGGACTTACAGAGCCCATTCTGCCCCCTTCTCTCATCTTTTGGCATGTTTCAGCCAAATTTGCTTTAAGGGAAGAAACTTCAAAGATAATTCATTGTCTGCCTGGTCCAGGTGACCAGGAAGATGGGCGTTTGGACAGTTGTTTGTCTCAAGCTTCTGATCCCATTTGCAGTGGGACACAGTAAGCCACAGATCACTGCCAAAATACCTGCAGGAAGGTAATTGCGAGGGGAAGTAGAAGGGAATTTTGAAGGAATATGTGGAAATGATAGAGTATTCTGCATAATCCAGTTTAAAGGTCAGTCAGTACAAATCTACAGAAAATCAGGCATAATTTCTTCCACTGTTCATCTGCTTGTTTATTATTAAAAGGCAGAAGGGGAAAAAAAAGGAAACAGAAGAGGAAATTTTGGCTCCGAGGTGCTGGCACTTTGGGGAATGGTGATGACAACATTGGTGATCCCAGGTTAGAGGGAAATGGCAGTGTCATCCTGACTGAGGCAGAGCCATAAACCTGTGGGCAGCCCCATCCCTGTTTCATGGAGCTCAGCAAAGATGCTCCATTTCCCAGGGAAGCACCAAGAACTTAAATGCACCTTTGAAACTCAACCAGATGCTCTCATGCTTCACATCAGAGCAAGTGTGTGGGAGCATCCCTGGTCATTGTCAGGGCTGGGTAGCAGAGGAGTGGCAGTGGTTGTGGACACAGAGTTCTGTGCAGATATACTGAGGCATCTGCACTGTAAAAAAACAATGTCTTCATGGCGTCTTTGTAGTCTGGTGTTTCACACGAGCCTTATCTGCAAAGGTGCTGCATGGAGAATTCACATGTGAAGTGTTTTGTATATGGAGAATTACTTCACACTGGGTTTTGAGTACATGGAGCTGGAAGCTGCCATCCCTGCTCTTATTCCCAGCTGGAGCTGCTTCCTCTGCAATATATCATTTTACGTTTCCATATATACAGGAGTGGTGTGATCTGTGATGGGCAGAGCAGCAGAAATGTGCTCTAGAGACCTGCAGAATATTCCTCAGCTGCAGACAGAACCCAGAAATTAGCAGCTGCTTTTACAGTGGCTGTTTCTGACTCTCAAGTGAGAGGAGCAGATTCAGGGACAGCATTCAGGTGGTTATAAATTGATGATGTTGGATGTGTTCAGTCATAACTGCAGTGGAATTATATTTTGTTAGACTTTCATGTCTTGGATTCTGGATGCAGCTTGTCATTTACAGGCTTCAAAATGAGCAAATACACATTTGTTTACACATAAGATCATAGACTCACAGAATGTTTTGTACTGGAAAGAATCTTTAAAGATCATCAAGTTCATCCCCTGGCAGTGGGCAAGGACATTTTCCATTGGATCTTCAGTTCAGATTTCCCATTTAGTACACTTCTACAGAAATCAGTGCAGGCCTTACCCACTCTGCAAATCTTCACTTTCCATCCTCCTCCAATTGGTAAACCCGAGTGCCTCTCCCACCCCATTCTAACTATTTCTTGAGTTTTCTGTTAAGACTGGGAAGTAGTATGAAACCAGAAACCATCTGATTAGGAAGAACAGCAAATTGGATTCAATGATAAGTTAGAAACAGCATATTGTCAAATAGGGAAGTGACCTTTTTTATTATCTTAATTTTTGTTTTAATGAAACTCTTTTGACAGCTAAATTCCTCTCTTTCTCTCCACCCATTCCTGATGAGTGCAGACAGATCCTGAAACAGCTAGTGCAGTTTTAATTTATGCTTCTTTTGACTGATGTTGGCCTCAGATCCTTTTAAAAACATGTTTTACAGATTTCTTGTGTTTGGGAACTTCCAAAATTGCTTCAACATATGAATTATCCTTTAAAATGTTTTGAGGTTTGTTGGGTTTTTGTTTGTTTGTTTGTTTGTTTTAAATTCTTTAGGGAGTGAAATGCACAAATTGGCACTTGATGAGACTGTCAGCGGGGTCCCTGGAAGGTGGTTACCTTTGGTAGCCACCTCTGTCAATGTTTATTGGAAAGTGGAGTTTTAAGGAAACTTTTCTTCCAGAAAAGAGCTGATAGGCCTCCACAGATCGACTGTAGTTTCTTTGTGCCCCCTTTTCCTCAAGACACAGACCTCTGGAAGTGTTGATTTGCGTTAACTCTTCTTTCTGCCTTTACTTTTACAACCAAGGCAAGCACTATAGCTTTATTTAGAAATCACCCATCATTAGTAACCACAGTCATTTAGTAGACATATTTACAAGGTAAGTGACAGTGGGAAGTAATTAAGTTTAATATAAATCACACTCAATTTCAAATCTGCAGGCTTCAAAACAATAATTAATAGAAACTGCAGCTTCTATAAAAAGATGCAATATTTATAGCAGTTTCTTCTTTCTTTTCCAGCTAAACACATTGAGTCTAGTGGAAATTAAAATCCCCTCTCTGTTCATCCTACTTGTTTCAAAGTAATTTTTTTCCTCTGGTGCACTTTTTTGCAAATTACCCACTGCTTTTATTCTTTGTGTGGAGATTTTTAACTCTTAATATGGTAACAGGGAGGAAGAAGAGTTCAGCATTATCCAAAATACTCTTCTAAGTGCACGTGCCTTGAGCTGTGGCTTTCTGCTAAATCTCTGTTAAATTGGTGCCTGACAATGTGTGCTTTGTTTCACAGGTGTCATGCAGCTGACAGGTCTACTGTTGGAGCTGATGGTCACAGCCAGGGCAGAAATTCATTAAGCAAAACAGAGTAACACAGTCAAGGCTTTTTGGAGCTGTTTGCAAGATCTACTGAGCTGATTGCTCATCCGTCAAAAGAAGACACCATTTGGGACAACAGTGTGCTGGCAGTGACTGCCATGGCTAGCAAAAGAAAGTCAACAACGCCCTGTATGGTGCGAACATCTGAAGTCGTGGAGCAGGAAGGCACTGAGGGTGTGGAGACTCCTAAAGAGAAAGGGACTAGCTCACCACAGCAGGACTCAAAAAAAAATTGGCCTTCAGAAAACTCAGTCAAAGACTGTGAAGTGGTTGAGGCGAAGCCCTCAGCTGAAAATCAGTCTAAGAAACCCCAGGGTGGTTATGAGTGTAAGTACTGCCCTTACTCAACACAAAACTTAAATGAATTTACAGAGCATGTTGACACTCAGCATCCAAATGTCATTCTCAACCCCCTGTATGTCTGTGCTGAATGTAACTTTACAACTAAAAAATATGATTCTTTATCTGACCACAACACAAAATACCACCCAGGAGAGACTAACTTTAAACTTAAATTAATTAAACGTAATAATCAGACTGTTTTAGAACAGTCCATTGAGACCACCACTAATGATGTCACTGTCACAAGTGGTGGGCTAGAAAATGCAGAGTGTGACGATTCACTTCATGGGGGAACAACTGTGAATAAAGTGCCAATGATGAAACCGGGAAAGCCCAAAGGGGAAACCAAGAAGGGATCCAAAAAGCCAGAAGAGGGACTCACGGAAAACCACGTGGATGGCTCTCTCCCCCGTATCATAACTGAAGCCACTGAAGCTATTGCTTGTATAAATGGAGACCTTCTCCATGATGTGTTAGCCCATGTTATGCCCTCTGTACAGCTGCCACCAAATATCAACCTTGTCCCCAAGGTCCCAGTCCCCCTGAACAGTACCAAATACAACTCTGCACTGGACACAAATGCAACCATGATCAACTCCTTCAATAAGTTTCCATACCCCACACAAGCAGAGCTGTCATGGTTGACAGCAGCATCAAAACATCCGGAAGAACAAATCCGAATCTGGTTTGCTACGCAACGTTTGAAGCATGGTATAAGTTGGTCTCCTGAAGAAGTGGAGGAGGCAAGAAAGAAGATGTTCAATGGTACTATCCAGGCAGTTCCCCAAACCATCACCGTCCTGCCAGCTCCTTTGGCAACTGCAAAAATGCCACAGCCCATCATCCAGACAGCTTTGCCTTGCCAGATACTGGGCCAGACTGGTCTGGTTTTGACTCCTGTGTCAAATGGTTCAACTGTTTCCTGCTCACCAATTACGCTTGCTGTTGCCCCAAACCAGGGGCAAAAGAGGGCAATACAGACCTTATCAAGTGCCCCAGAGGCCAAGCGTCCTCACGTTGTTCAGGTGCCTGAGATTCCTGCCAAGTTGACTGCTGTGCCGCTGACACCAGCCAGCGAGCGGAAAAAGACGAAGGAGCAGATAGCAGAGCTGAAGGCCAGTTTCATGGCAAGCCAGTTTCCCGATGATGCAGAAGTCTACCGGCTCATAGAGGCAACAGGTCTTTCCAGGAGTGAGATCAAGAAGTGGTTCAGTGACCACAGGTACAGAAGTCAGAGGGGTATTGTGCAAATTCCTGGTGATACTTTAGGGAAAGATCAGATAGCACCTTCAGCTGGTCGGCACAGACGGTCATTTCACCCATACACAGATTTTGCTCCCCAGAGATTCAAAGAGAAAACCCAAGAGCAGCTTAGGGCCCTTGAGGAGAGTTTCCTAAGATGCTCTTTTCCAACCCAAGGAGAATTGGATAGGCTTCGAGTGGAGACTAAGCTGAGTAGGAGGGAGATAGATTCGTGGTTCTCTGAGCGGAGAAAGATAAGGGACAGCATGGAGCAAGCTGTCTTGGACTCGATGGGATCATACAGAAAAAATAAAGAACAAGGAACTCCCAATGGTGCAATAAGCCAGGCAGAACTTCTGAGTGGCTCTCAGCTCCCTGGTGCTTTATCTGGGTCCTCAACTACATTTAAGAAAACACAAGAGCAGATTCATCTACTGAAAAGCACATTTGCAAGGACCCAGTGGCCATCACCCCAGGAGTATGACCAGTTAGCATCTCAGACTGGGCTCACAAGAACTGAGATAGTTCGCTGGTTCAAGGAAAACAGGTCTTCACTAAGAACAGGGTCACTTAAATGGATTGACCAGTACCAGCAGCAGTATGCTGTTGATGGTCATAACAAGCAAAGCCAGAAGAAGGGCTCAAAACACACTGAGAGTCCAAAGAATGGTAATGAGGTGTCTCGGCAGCATTACCAGGATCATAAAAAATTGAATGAAGAGAATGGGGGGAAACCAGTGGTGAGAGCAAAAAGAGACTGTGAACCACTGAAAGACTCCCTGTTGGGGAATCAAGCAGAGGGTATGGACAGGGTGGAGTGCAACAGCCACGATGGTCATGGCAGCGAGGAGAACGAGGAGCCAGCAGAGGTGAACTGGGTGGAGGTGACAGTGGGCGAGGATGACACTGCGTCAGACTGTATGGACAACTGGAGCCAAATGGCACCTGAAGGCCAGACAGAGCTGGCAGACTTAGACTCTGAAAGTATATCTGGAGAGAATTCCCACATATAGACAGGTAATGCTGATGGTGCCCCGTTTCTTTGAACCTGTCTCTGTCTGGGTGTGCTTCCAGCATCCTGTATCCCCTCTTCAGTATAAATCCCTGGAACCCATCCCTACTGGATCCTTGTACCTGTTGGATGCCTGAACCAAAGGGAGACCCATTCTGCTTCTAAATTAAAGCCGACTGTGTGGTAGGGGAGGGGTTGGTGCCGTTTGCCTTGTTTCTTGTCTCCTTGTGGGTCAAGTCCTGGATAAGGGAGATTTTTTTTTCTTTTTTTTTTTTTTTTCAATGAGTGATTAAACTTTAAACTTTCTGCCTTTAAACAACCTGTGAAACCTCTGCAGCTTGGTGTAAAACATACTAGCTGAGCCAAACAAACGAATAGTAACACCAGTTGGTAATATCCCACTTGCTAAGAGATCATTGATCTCCTGTGAATAGAGGCTGTGCCTGTTTTTGTGCCTCAGGTCCTTCCTTTGCAGCATCCTGCCCCACTCAGAATAAAAGGTCACTGAGGGAAGGGCCCAGGACAGAGATGCTTCTTTATTCAAAAGCAAGTGAAAAAAGAAAATGTTGTGGGACTGAAGTGGCTCATGCAAATGTGCTGTCTTCCTCTTGCAGGTGAGAACTGTCTCAGCCTCCCTTTGTTCAAGCTTGCTCACACTAGAGGCTTAGGAAATGCCCCAGACTAAGCATGTGTGTGTTTTAGCAGCTCTTTTTCACAGGATCCTGAATTTAAAAGGAAGCTTCAGGGCCTTGCTTTAAGGGGGGTTTCGTACAACCTTTCACTATGTGAAAGGATGTGTTATTTGGAGATCTGAAGCCTGTTTCTGATCACAGTTGCACAGGTATAAATCTGGAGCAAGCACCGTCAGCATTTCCTGACTTGAATGTTGAATTGAGTTCACTGGAGCCTGTAACATTTTGTGCTTAACCGAATCTGTCTCTCCCAAACTGGAATTAAGCTAGAATTTACCCTGTAGAAAGCTCAGCATCCTACGTTAGCAACCATAGTGAGAGAACACCTATTTTAGAAAGACTTGATAGTTTTATGGTGTCTAAAATTTAAAAACAAAAAATTAAAAAAAGTACTGTAGTTGGCAGTACTTGGCTTGAACTACCTGTCACAGAGGTCCAGGTTTTAGTTGTAAGCCCTGCGGACTAGTAGTCCATTACTCAATGTACAGTACTTGTCCAGAAGTCTCCTGGATATTTTCTAGGAGTTGAAATGGAAAGCCCTGCAGTGTTATTATTTTTAATTAAAATTGTGTCAACTAATCTTAAGAAATGTTACGGTATCATCTATATAACAAAATATCTTAAAGCTTCAGGCTGCAGTGCAAGGCACTGTCCTGCATTATCCTTGCAGAAGTTGGTAATTAGAGATGTGAGGAACAGGTTGTGTTCATTACCTGTGTGACAAAGGCAAAGATTAAAGGAAGAAGGATGTGGGAACATCAGCTGGAGGCACACTGGGGTGCCACTACTGTGCAGCCATATAAGAAGGGAGAGCCAGGATCTGATCTGCCTGTTAAAATCGAATGTGTGATGAATAAATGCATTGTGGGATTATTTTTTTTCAGGGTTGTTATGCCAGATCATTTCCCCTTCCAGTTATGAGTATTGGTTCTGAGAATAGGGAGCAGATCCAGGGCTAGGAGAGGGAATGGGAAGAAAGGCAGGAGCTGGGGCAGTTGCCTGAAACCACTGTTTCTTACAAACCTCTTGTACTGTGAAACCAAGCTCTGCAACAGTCTTCTTCCAGCAGCATAGCTTTGGTGCCTGCATTCTTGTGCTTGTCGGCAGAGTTGGGTATGTTGGAGTGAACCTCCTGCCTCTGTGCCCTGGTACAGATGCTGACCATAAAGCTCCAGGGCTGTGGAGGTGCTCAAGTGTTATCAGAGAGGAATTTTAATAAGAACTTTGATCTCAGTTCAACTTTCGCTGAGTGATCCTTTTGATGAGGAGCTTTCCAGTGGTTATGTGTAAAATACATCTGCTGAGAAAAGGTGCAGTGGAGCAGGACTTCGGCTGCAAAGAGCATGCATTAAGATCAGAGGGGCATTTTGTCCTGCTCTTTGCCCGTTTCTCAGCATGCTGGCTTGGAGACTTGACAAAAGCCCAAAGTCTTTTTTATTTTCCTTTATTTTGCCTGTAAGTCTCAGCCCAGGAACACAAGTGCCTGCTCTCTGGTGCCCATGTGGAGACATGGTCACAGTCATTGCAACACAAATTTTGGAAGCTTTTTATCCCACACTGCTGGGACTGATGGAAAAATCTCAGTGACTGTCTTCTTTTTCCTTAAGGATAAGCTTTTGCTCTTTGTGCAGCCTATCTTAGAAATTTTCAACTAAAACTTTGGTGTTCTGTTAACAAGGTGTTACATTAAGTGACATCCAGAATATGACTCAAAGACAGTAAGACTTGATGGAGAGCTTGTTTCTGCCTGTTTTTCTATAAAAGGCTGATTTTTCCTAGCATCATACTCGTCAGATACCATATGTAGGAGGTGGACTGAAGAGCTGACAAGGGACTTCTCTTGACTCTCACACAGCCACGCTGTGTGAATCTTTCACTGCTGAACCCTACATGAGACAGAAACGTTCCTTTGATATTCATGGTGTTGCTATTTTGTCAGTACGAAGTGTAAAATGAACGTTTGCTGGTGATCAATCTCCATACACCTGTTGGATGAATTTGTGTGCAGCTTCTGTAAAACCTCATCTTTTCCAGACCATCCCGGTCACTCTGCTCCTGTGTGCAGCTTTAGGAGTTTCTGGAACTATTAGAGAGCATTTGTGTTGCAGCCTAGACAAACCTTATGCCTTAAAAAATAGAAGTTTTCAAAACTGATCCATGTTAAGCAAATTCTGCAGCTGCTGCTACAGCTAGAGGGAATTCCAGAAGCACCCAATCTCCAGGAAAGCAGGATCCACACTAGGC
>JAOXXN010000395.1:141573073-141598372 GCA_026770055.1 Myrmophylax atrothorax
TACAGAGGGGGGAAAAGAATTAATTTTCAAGGCACATAAGGCAACATTGTAGGAAGTCTGTTTGGCATCCTGATCGGAAGGAAAGAGCACACCAGTGATGGAAATGAACTTTTTATTATCATCTGCTGAGAAAAAAGACATGAGACAGAGGTCGTCTGTACTCATTTGATCAGTAACTATTGGAAAGCAGTTATGAATGGGGCCTGTGACTCAAGCATAATACTGGTATTTTCATAATGTAGCAGGAAAAGTGAATGTATTGGGAGTGAAAGCAAGAGAATGTGAGACACCCAGTGAAGGAATGAAAAAGCAGAATCAAAAAAAAACGAGGCAGGGTTTCTCTGGTGTTAAGCAGTTGAACCATATCCCAATCAGATTACTGCAAGCTCTAGTGAGGACGGAGGTAAGAGCTGAGTGACCGGGCAATTGTCAGACCAAATCTCACAGCACAGGTCTTGAGCACAGCAAGAAAAAGCAGGTGTTTTCTGTTGTTGTCTTATTTCCATCAAAGCTGATGCTCAAAAATGGTAGTTCAATTATATTAAAATTCTCACAATTTAAGTGTACTTCACACATCCAGCAGGGTGGCTCGGGCACAGTAAACAGGACATTTTTGGAACTTTCTCAGTACACAAACCCACTGTCAGCTTCCTCTTTTTTTAATCTTTCTTAAAAGTCTAGATCATCCCAGTGCAGTATGTCATGTAAAATTTAGTATGCAGCAATTTTAGTCTAAAAAATAATTAGTTTTGCAACACATCTGTAAGACAGTTAAAGGAATAATAGCATTAACCCAAGTTTATGGACAGAACCTGAGAGAAGTATTTACCTGAGAGCAGTTATTCACAAGACTTTTGAATAAATGTGCTAAAGGCAAGAGCTGGAGTTCAGCTTGGCCTTCTCTTGACTTCTCAGCAAGGAAGCTTAATTTTATATTTGTATCAAATCATTGCTGTTCCATTGGCATTTCTGCCTTTCACTCAAAGCCTTTCTCTCTACAAGAGGCACAAAAGCAGAAAAGAGCAGGCCGAGACTGGGGCTGGGGCTTTTCCACATCCCACACAATCCTGCAAAGACATCAATCTTCTCCAGCACAACTTTCCAGGCAAAGCTTTCACCATCCTGCCTTAATTCCCTCCACCTTTAAGTTTCACCCTAAACATCTTCCCTCCATCTTCTTTTCCCAGAGACCTGTTTTGGGGGTTGTTGTGGTTTAACCCCAGCTGGCAACTCAGCCTCACACAGCTGTTTGCTCACTCCCCCTCAGTTGGATGAGGAAGGGCATTGGAAGGGTAAAAGTGGGGAAAACCTGTGGATTCAGATAAAGACAGTTTAATAGGCAAAGCAAAAGCCGTGTACACAAGCAAAGCAAACAAGGAATTAATTCACCACTTCCCATGGGTAGGCCAGCGTTCAGTGATCCTCAGGAAAGCAGGGCTCCATCACATGTAACAGTGACAAATGCCATCACTCCAACCATCCCCCCTTTCTTCTTCCCCAGCTTTTAGTGCTGAGCGTGATGCCATACAATATGGAATGTAACAGAATCATAGAATAGTTTGGGTTGGAAGAGACCTTGAAAGATCATCTAGTGCCCCTGCCATAAGCAAGGACATCTTCAACTCAGTGAAGCAGAAATCCAAAATATTCCCCCCATACCAGCAACTGTGAAAAAAAGGAACTCCAACCCAGCCAAAACCAGTGTAAGGGGCCCCGGGAAGGTGCTGGGTGCTCCCCCCAGCCTGGTTGGCATTTCTGGGCATTGCTGCAGCTGCTCTTTTACTGCCTCAGAGGGGGAATTTCTTCTCCCTTAATAGCAGAAGCTCACAACGTGCCGTGAGGTGCTTTATAAACACATTATCATGCATGTGTGATTAACACTCTCATAGTATTAAGAGCATTTCTATCTCCTCCAGCTGAGAGGAACAGAACTGTTCAGCCTCTTTGGCCTCCCTGAACAATTCACACAAAGTCATTAATATACCAAAAGGCACTTTGCCACACGATGGCATGTAACACAAATCTGTACCTAAATGTTCAAATTTGACATATTTTGCTCTTTTGTCCTCCCATAACCACAGCAGTCCCTCTTATCTCAGCACTGGGGCTGTCAGACAGTGCCAGTGAATGATGATGCAGCTCTTCATGGAGGTGGAAATACTTGACTTTCCCTCCTGCTTTGATGTGCTCCCAAGACACATATTAACAGCAGCATCATGTCTTACCTCTTGACTGTTAAACCTCTCCATAAAGGGATCTTCCTCAGTGCCTATTCATTGTAGTTGAGGTTTCACACAAACTCAGGCTTATTTGGCTGCTCCTTGATGGTCTGTTGTCTCTAGCTGTGCTCCAGGTTCTCCCAAGGGATTTTTGAACGTTTACCTTCACTTTCGTTGGCTGTAGCTTCAATTATTGAGCACCATGGGTTGGCTGCTGCCTCACCTGAAGGGATCTGTTCCCCCAGAAGGTGAGGGAAAGATGTTGAGCTGGAGAGCTGGCCCTGGAAAGGTCAGGGAGGCTCCATACAAGCAGGAATTTAAATCAGCACTAATTTGGATTGATTGGTGTAGTTATTCATTATTACCTGTGACACATTTGGAGATGGTCACTGCACACGCTAAGAGCAAGGGGACACAACTGGAGCAACTGTGAGAGAAATAGGAGGATGGAGGTTTTGGCACTGCTCACCCCATTACACAGAGGGTGAGCAGAAGTGCCCCAGAATCAGAAGCACAGCTAAAAATCTCTTCTCCAGCAGATTCAGCTACTACCAGACTTCAACCACACCTGAGCAAACAGCAGGCACAAAGCACCAGTGTTCTGGTGAGGGGGTCCGTGGGTTTGGCCCAACACATCCCAGGTGAAGAACTCAGAGCCCAGAGCACAAGCCAAGACCTATCCCTGCGTCTGAAAGCTGGCATGCTGAAAGGTTCCCTTATTAGGGATTTAAACAAAAGGAATTTTAATCTTTCTAATTTTTTTCTTTTTAATGCCAGCATTTGAATGTAGGGGGGGATGCAAATCTTAACACAAAGCCACATGCTGAAGGTCATGGAAAGGCAGACATTGTCTTCAGTAATATTAAAAGGAAGACCAGCCCTGCTGTATCAGAGCAAAAAAATGAGTACTTCTTCTGATTGGAAAGAAAGTTTCTCCATGCCTGGTTGCAGTGCAGCATTGCACAACCGAGACTGCTGTGGCTGAGAGCAAGGAGAATTAATTACTTTGCTTTTTGAAGCATGGACTGCTCTGCTCTGCTGTGCCAGCTTCAAGAACGATAAGCTCTTATCCAAAGAGTGCAGTTCTGTCCTCCGGCACAGGAGTTTTGCCTGTCCAAATCACAGGAGGCTGCTGAATTTTTGTGTTTTCTTCATACTTGGCCTACACTTGAACACTTGAACCTGAGTCTTTTCAGACTCACACCAATTTTATGCCATCTGAAGGAAGGACCCTGGGCTGAGCACCAGTGTTGGCCACACAGCACCATAATGTCATTGCACTGGCACTGTCCCAGAGTGCCAGCTACTGCCACCACAGCACCTTACAGCCCTGCAGCAACAGACAAGGTTTCGCCAAAAGCAAATTTATCTCCAAATCACCTCCTCTCAGAGGACTTTGCTTTCAAGGGCATTTCAGCATCTAAACAAAGATGAAGTACTCCTTCCTCTCTCTGAGGGAGCAGGCAGTGGGGTGGTGGCACTGAAGGATGTCCCCTGTTCTTTGTCCTCAGCTAGGCAGCAGCAAGTTAAGCCACAGAATGGGTTTATTGATGATGTGTTTGACCTTAGAGGGTGTTGAATTATTTGAGTCTCTTACCTCTCTTGTTCATTCAGGAGGAGATATTTTTTTTAATACAAGTGACTTAGGAACTGAAGTCATGTAGGTTGCCAAAGCTTTACTCCTCTACTCACAAATAACTTCCAGGTGGCCATTGGCAGGAAAATGGTTTTGCTCAGTAGAAGCACCACCCACCAGTTCAGGGTAGCTGTGTGTGCTGCTGCACTGACCTTCAACAGGCACAATCCCATGGTGTTTAAATTTTGACTCCAGTGTTGACACCCCTTCTGAAAAAAAGCACTTCCCTCCTCTCCCAGAGCTGCTGTTTCTGGCCACCTGCAGCTTCAGCTTGCCAGTCATAACTCCTAGTGCTCCTTCTGATCCCATCGTTTTGGCAAAAGCCATTGATTTACCTGAACAGTTGCAAAAGAACCGAAGGACACAGGCATGGGGTGGTTTCTACATAAACAGCTCCTGTTGGCCTGTTGTTAACAGATGCTTCCAGCAATATTCAGTGAACCTCATCCCACTTCTCTGATTGCAGAGCCAAAACCAATCTCTCCTCAGCATCCTTCACACTAAGTTCTTAATTCATATTCATCTTCACAGCATCAATTAAAAAACATGCCAAACATAAGACTAAATATAAAAGCTATTCAGAGCTTATCAGGCTTTTATCATCCATTTCTTGGTACCAGCTAGGATTGCCCTATTTCCATGCCTGGTATAACTGATTTTAATTTGATGCTCCTGAACCATAGTCACTAGCACATAAGCAAGCCAAGAAACAATGTGACAGATAAGAAAGATCAGCACTTCCTTTGAATTATGTTCTTCCTGAATTATCATGTGCAGATAGCAATTTCTTAATTGACGCCTATGCTTGTTCAACACTAGATCAATCCTTTGAATATGACCCAGGCTACCAGCTTCTTAAAACCATCACCATTTGGGTTGCAAGACAGATTTACAGGGGTGGGGAAAAAAATAGTTATGCCCACATGCTCTGTGGTAGCTGATACTCAGGAAGAGAATGCCTGCAGATCCAGTACATTTCTTTCTTCCAATTCTCTTCTCACCCCTGTTCCCCAGCTCTTTATCAGGGTTGCAGTGCCAGTCAGTGGCTGTTTTTGTGGCAAACACGTAGCAAAGCTGAAGCCTGACACACAGTGGCATACTCAGAAATAAATGCAAGTCCACAGAATTACCCTAATTTGGGCAATATTTGGCTTACAATTGCTCCCTGTCCAGCAAGGAGCATCCAAGAGTAAGCTTACCTTTTGGCATTTACTTAACAAAGCTTTCATTTTTAAGACATGCCTTTAAAAAGGGAAAAGGATTAAAGCTTTGTAGGTTATATAGCAAGTGACTTGGTCCAGAGATTAATTTACACCTTAGGTCAAAAAAAATCCAGCAGCAATACAGCAATACCCTAACCCTAACCCTAATCTTGGCAGTGGCACCAGTGCTGAGTTAAAGTCACCAAATATGAGGGAGATGCCGTGTGCTGTCTTGCCCCTTGCCCTGGCAGGAGGGGATGCACAACCCTGCCCCACTGTCCCAGCCCCTGCCGACAAACCAGCCCTTCCAGGGCAGGGTGCTCCTCCCAGGCTTCTCTGCTGCCCAGTGCCTCGTGGGTTCTGCTGTGGTCCCCAAGCAGCAAGCAGGAACGAGTCCACCTCCAGACATTAAAAAACTGATTAACCCATAGAGAGGCATTGAATTCCCTCTGGCCTTTCAGCTGTGGAGGCATCAAGAGTAAATGACTCTTAGACGACCTTCCCCATAGTCAGGGTGCTGCCTTCATGGTCACAGAAGTACAGTTGGTTTTCTACTTGCTACTCTTTTCCCTAGATTCCTCCTGCTTTCCCTCCCCTTCAGTAACATGCCTATGCATCCTCTTCAGCATGTTTTTTCTTTTGAACAATGCAGCCAGGGGTCATAGTTAATCTCAGAGTTTTCCATACTCCATTTCCCTGCTCATTGTCCCGTGTCACTTGTTGAGAACCTTATCTTTATTAGCTGCTCTTATCACAACTCGATTACACATTAACAAAACCTCTTCTTACTCAGCAGGATTTCCTTTAGGCTTCAGAGGGCAGCTCTGTGGAGCAAGCCACTGCACTAGAGCCAGCATAGGAAGTGACTGATCTCATTCAAGATGCACAATGGGACAAGGAAAGCTCTAGGACAACTCTGAGGAACTGGTGGGAGCAGATTTAGAGGACAAAGGTCTTCTATAGGTGAGCAGACACATTAACTTATGTTGTTTGTATAGCATTAAATTATAAAGTAAATGTTTGGTCCTGCTGAGCTGTGCTCTAATAGCAGCTACAGAGATATCTGAGATCCTTCAGCACAGGGATTGCATTCAGCTAAAACATCCCCCTACCCACTTACCTACTCAACCAGATAATAAAGCCCTAAGGCCTGTTGTCATCTGTTTGCTTTCAAGAAATTAGACTGATACAGTTCTTAGAGAATCACTAGACCTTAAAGTATCAGCACACCTACACCACCAAGAGAGGATCTCTCTCCTTCAGTGCTACTATCACCCTGTCCAGGAAGGTTAAATTACATCAATGATATCAACTTATATCAATTGCTCTTGCTTTTTCTTCTTTTCTTAAAAAATACATTACACAGAGGAATTCACTGTTTCAAAAGGACAGAATGATGAGTGCAAAAGAGGGAGGAAGTGCATTGTTAGAGATAAAAAAAGCAATTCCTTAACAGGTGGCTCTGTGAATCCCACAAATCCATCTCTTGTGAAGACAATGGTCCATCCAAGAACTCCACAACCTGCTGAGACCTCCCAGTGTTGGACGCCAGGTGACAAGCAAGCAGAGCTCACCATTTGGTCAATCACAGTCTCCCTTCTGTTTGGGAAGAGTGGCGTGTCTGTAGTGACATGTCATTGCCATGGCCTTTCACACCCCCCTCTGCCCCCAAAACAGTCCACACACATCTCCATGGGGTGGGGAACAGAAATAGGGTTTGAGGCATTCATTAGACACTCTGCTAAAACAGCTAGAAAAACAATGGGTAAGACAGAAGGAACAAAACTCTTTTTCTGAAGTAGGAGCTCCAAAAGCACCTGTGGCATTTAAGGACCAGAACCCTTGAATTTCACTAGTTCCATGAGAGAATGAGTAGCTGGTATTTGGAAAACAGAGATGGATGTAAGAAAGGGAAGAGGTATTAAATTGGTTATCACCTACAGGGGAGATAAAAAAAATAAAAAAGAGATTGGTAATTTACTGCCTGTCTGACAGCCAGCAGAGGAGGCAAGAAGAGATTATAAATTGCTATAAAACAAATATTGCTCTTGGGCACATGATTTTAAGTATCAAGACTTCAACTTCTGTTTGAGTTTGGAGTTCTTTATATATGATGGCTGTCACAGCCGGCAGTAGATGAAGAGTCCCTGTTACAGCCCGCTCAGGTTTTCTGAACTCCTGAGGATTTACATTCTGCAGTGGCATCTGATGATGCCTGTAAGTCTTTCCTGCCTCTGCAGAATGTGGGCAGCGGGTGCGGGTATAATGCAGGGAAGCCAAGAATATCCCTCTTCTTCCTCCTGTGCTATTGTGAAGCATTAAATTTGGCCCTAATACTTTGAGTGTAGCTTCAGATGAAAAAGAAGGAAGGTAGATATAAATGAAGTAATAGTATGTAACTAAAATATAAAGGAAAACTAAAAATGGGATTTTAACTACCCCAATGAAAGCAGCAAACATGCTGGGAAGCTTTCACCATCAATGCAGAAACTCTCTGCTCAGAAGGTACAAGTTCTTAAACCTCTCCATCTCACTACTCAGACAGCAAAGGAGACAGAAACCTGTTGACAATGGTTTGAGTTAAGCCTTTTTCCAACATGCAAATCCCATCTCAGACAAGATTCACAAATTTTTTTTTTTATTTTATTGCAGAGAGAGGTCGCCACCACTACAACACTTCTGGAAACAAAGGCTGCAAGAATGTTTTGCCCTAATCAAAAGAGTAGACTCTGATTTCAGATTTTATTTGAACTCTAAAAGCAAGCAGAAAATTCACTGTATCTCCTAAACTAACTGAAAAGTCAAAAACCTGAAGCATTTCATCCTCATCAGTATCACCCTAATGAAGTATTCCCATGTTTGCAGACCCCTCCCCACACAGACACACAATTTCTTTCAGATACTATCACTGAAGTGAAACCTGCACATGCTGCAAGCACACACAAGTCTGTTCTCCAGCTAAAAACCTTCCATTCACACACTCCAAGGTTTGACCCCTTTATTTCCAGAGTAGGAGCTACCTTCCCCTCTACAGCCTTCAGGAACAGCAGTTTATATCTCGAGGCTTCCCTGAAACACCATGGCAAAGGCTGTACCCAAGAGAAGCCAAATCAGGGCCTATTCAAAATAATATGGCCACTTCTTCATCCATGTCTGCCCTACTCCCTCCTGGATTGTGCAACCCCACCAGTTCAACACAACTGACTATGGAAAGTCAAATAAATCAAGCTGACAGTCAGTTCACACCTCACACCTTTCTCCTTCCTCTTGACTCAGTTCACACAGATTTTTTTTCCAGTGTGTTGGTGTATGCTGGCCTCCCTGGGGAGCCCCTGGCTATGTGCTATTGCACTGCTAAAGCCAAACCAGATGTTGACACAGCTAGAGAGGAACATCCATCCCTGTGACCAAGTGAGGCTGCACTTCAATCTGAATATTGCTAAGACGAAACTGTAGAGTAGAAAAAAAGTAAATATTGCTGTGCTGGATGACCCAGAGCACTTTTAATTCCAGCAAAAGTTCAAACACTTGTAAAATTTTTGCACTCCTTTTTGTAGATCCTGACCACAATCTTCTAAGAATATCAATCCCTACAAGATTTAATGTGGTTTCTGAATTTACACAATACAAAGGCTGAAAGAACAATAAAAGCTCTTTATGCCATCAACTGCCTAAAGCTTTGGGGTCTTCAAGCTTCTTGATGCTGCCCCAGAATCTTTGTTGTACTTTTTCAACATTAATTGGATCTTGATCTTAAATTACATACCTTGGGGAAGAAGGGTGAGACAGAACAGAAAACAGGACAACACTAACTTTCCTCCTTGTTACACATTAAAAACCCCAAACCCTCTAGCACCTGAGCTTTGAATCAGCTTTTAAGAAAATTACTCTGCATGTAAAAGCTCTGGAATAAAAATACCAAAACATCAGTTGCAGTTAACTCTTTAGCTTAAGCTCCTAAAACAAACAATGCCAATGCCCAAGGCACACACAAGCCATTTTCTTTTTGTAATTGCTAAAATTCTTAACACCAATAAGCACAGGCAGTTCAGATTCAACAAACAACTGCTTAAAAAGTCAGGTAAAGTGGTGTAACAGGCACATGATCAAGGCTTCCTTCTGGCCAAAGGCTTAACCTCGAGTCCAGTTGTAGATACAAATACTAAACAGTGTCTGTCTTTGCCACTCCACCTGCTGCAGGGTTAGGGATTCAGTAGGTGAGGACAGAGACAGGTGTTGCTTCGCTTTGCAGCCTGAACAGAGACTGTCATTTCTGAGCCTATATTGCAGAAAAAAATGCACTTTGGAAAACATTCTTTCATCAATGAATACATTCCCTGAATAATGTCTTCCTGTTCTCTAGTTCAGTTAAAAAACTTCTCAGCAACTTTAGATCCCTTCCTGATTTAAAATATTTTTTCATACAAAAAATAGTACCTTAGGCTTCTCTACCTCATGCATCCACCAACACCACACACAAACTACTTACACAAAAAAAAGAAGCAACGGTGTAACCCAAGTTGCATTCCTCCATCACAGTATTTGTTCTCCACAGCTTGGGGTTATGAGCACACACCTCTGCCCAAGTACCAGGCAACCAAAAGTTTTGATTGCATTGACCTGAGACCCTCTCCATTGCACAGGAATGGCTCTAAGCAAGAGGGGCACTGCAAAGAGGGGCACCAGCCCCTCCAGCCTAATCCAAGAGGAGATACTCCCCACCCACAGCACAGGGAGGGATGGGCAATGGGATGCCAGCCCCCTTTGTCTGCCCTCTTGTGACTGTGAATGAACTCTGTGTCCCACGGCCTAATGGAGGTTTGGCAGAACCAACAGTGAGCAGTGCCAGGCAAGTAGGGCTTAACAAAAACAAGTGCTACAAAAAACCTTTCCAGCTGGAGTAGGTGAGGGAGCTCCAATTTTAAAACAGGCTGAGGGGTCTGTTAGGGTTAACTACTAATTAACCTAAGGGTTAATTAACCTAAAGGTTAATTAGGGCTAACCAATACACTAACTCGAAAGCAAGAGGCAACATTACTACAAGGAAATTTCCTCCATTTAACTACCTACCTCAATGTGACCTAAACTCCATAGTGTGAAGGAGGAATGGGTGGGCTCAGTTGCTTAGCACTTGGTGCTAATAATGCCAAGGTCATGGGTTCAATCCCCCTACAGGCCATTCATTTAATAGCTGGACTCGATCTTTGTGGGTCCCTCCCAACTCAGAATATTCTGTGAATATCTGAGGATATCTACCAAGAAGTTTGGCAAGTCCAAGGGTTGGCACAGGCAGCATTCTCACACCTCCGGGGACAAGTCAATCAAAATATTAACAGAGGGATCCACCCGCTGTCCTTTAATCCATGGCCAGTCCAGGGACTAAATACACACACCCCTTAAGAAATACATGTCAACATTCAGATGCAAGAAGACTGCTTCTGATGACTTTGATTTTAAACACTGCCTCCAGTGGCAGAGATCATCATCACAGACTTACGGCTGGTTTAGTAGTCCAGAGAAACCTGGCCTTAAAAGCTGATTTGATTCTAATGGCATTTTGCAAGTGTTTTGTCCTTTGGAGAAGGGGCAAAATAAAAAAAAAAAAAAGAAGCACTGGAATCAAGGTTTCATCATCACTTTTTGCCCTTCCAACATGAACAAGATTCTGCAGAGGCCTTGCTAGCATCCCATAGTTACAGCTCCTTTTACGCCCTTTTGCTCTCAAGAAGTGTAATCACTCCTAGATCACATTCCAGATGATAAAGGGTGAGGCACTGCTGCAAACAGAACTCCTTTCATCACTTGAACAGTGTGGTTGAAAAATACAAGCAGCAGAAGTGTTTTCATCATTTCAGTTCCAGATAACAGCACATCATCACCTTTTAGATGTAAGTACTTCTGCTTAATATGCACATATTACAAAATTTAACTTAATTAATCAAATCATGACAACAGACTCAATTCTGAACTTCAACTCACACTGTTCCTTTATCCATGGCAATGTAAGAATCTAGGGATGTATAAAAGAAACACCATTTACTAGTGAAGGCAATGGCAATGCTGAGAACATCTTCATCAAAATTAGTGCTCTGCCATACTATAGCAAGTACGAATTGATCCATCATCCTAAGCCTAGCACAGAACAAGGGAGAATATGAATCATCTTAATTTTATGGATGCACAACAGGATTACAAAGTCATTAGGTGACTTGTTGTATCAGATGCTTCAGACTGTAAATTAGTGCTCTCTCTCCAGCTCAGCAGTTTAACCATCAGGGCAAAGCAGTCTTCCTGCCTGATAAAGTGCACAGGGGTATATAAACACAGAATCTTATGTTGAATTGCAAGCAATATGCTACTCTGAAAATTAAACTCTCAGTTTTTCTAGTGTGACCATTAGATGGCAACAGATCCAGTTTCTCATTAAGTCACTGGCAATACCACATCACCAATCTGTGTTGAGAGAGGAGCTGTTGCCAAGACAAAGCAGTAAGAATGAAAGATTAAGCATTTGATTTCATATTCTTGGCTCTTCTGCTAACTCTTTATGCAGCTGGAGCAAAATCAAAAGGCACACACTTTCCACACTGTTCTATCTGGTGTATTTAGTCTGGACCAAGTCTTTCCAGTTCAAGGAACACAACAGATTCACACAGTGCTTTATGCACCAAATCCATGATTTTCTTTGATGCCACTCGGTAACAAACAGGAAAAGTGCAGTCAGATGAATGATGAGGACCAGAAGAGTCATTCACAGCATGCCCAGTGTGTCTGTCTCCAAATCAGTTGAATTAAGAGCCTCAAAAGGAATTCTTGCAGCTTTGCACACCTGTCTGGACTGAGAGGGTATTGCAGAATTCCAAGCTTATCCCCGGAAAAGTTATCTTTATCAATCCCACAAGTTTGAGGGTAAGAAGAAGGATGCTTTCTCCCAGAGGATAAGGAATTAGTAATCAAGCATACAAAAAACCAGCTGGAAAATGGTAACAGCCCAGGAAGGACACAGACTGTCAAAACTCATGGTATATACAAGAGGCAAAGAAAATGCCTTTACCATTTTGCAACTGATCAGAGAAGGCAAGACTCCCACCCAAAAGCAGGTCATTTTCTTGAGTACTTTTATCAACAACAGGAGACAGTGTCACAGTGCAGCTGTCAGACAATCCCTGGAGATGTGCAGGTCACAAGGCTTGTCTTAAGCTGAAATATGATTTAGCAAAACAGAGACAGTAACAGAGATTAAAATTTTAATTTAAAACTTTGCCAACAAAAATTGATTACAAAAAGGGAAATTATCTGTACAAAATAAGAAAGGAGGTACTCATTTAACAAGAGACTGCCATTGACAATGTAAGTGGGAGGATGAACTGTGCTTCAGGTCAAGTGTCAAAGTGAGAAAGTAACAAACAGAGCTTGTAGTATGGAATTCTGAAGTGAATTTTCCATAAGCAAAGTAAACGGACCTGAAGCAGCTCAGAAGCTAATGAAGGTTTATAAGAAGTCTATATTCCTTGCTAACCTTTTCCGCATAATTTAGAGAAGGAGGATGTACTGCAAAGCAAGATCCAGCACAGTGCAGTGGGCCAGGACAGTGACTTTTGCCATGCTTTCACTCACTCAAGCCTCCCCTTCAGGCCTTTTGTACAAAGATATTCTGCAATTTGAGTGTGCCAGGGTTTTAGCTGAGCCACAAACTATTGCATCTTCACTGAACGGTTGGGTCCTGACTCAAAATGAAGACAAATGCTTTGGACACGGTGTTATTACTATGACTAAAAGACCAACTTTATCATGACTCCTATCAAAATGATGGTTCTCAGACTGTTCAAGTTCACATCAAATGACAGCTGTTGGTCAGTGATAAACCTGTATTTACAACAGTACACCGCTCTTTTCTCCCTACCATTTTATACAGAGAGACACAAGAGCATCTTTAAAACTCATCACTGACTAGACAAAAATGGCAGGTGATTGCAGAACTCAAAGTTCCTGTAAAACTTAAGCATACAATAAGATCATACCAATTTTATATATTTTTCCACAAGCCAAATCAACATAATTGAGTTGCAGTGAAGAAATGGAATACACATTTTTTTCAAGCAAGCCAGCTCGAAACTTCCAGTCCAACCGCTTATTTTCCCCTCAGCTTCCCATCATGTAGTATTTACAAGTTTTTATACCTTCAGAACCCAGGTTTAGTGAAGAAACAAAGCAGTAAAAAAAAATGTTTCAGCCCAGATTTACTTCACCTACTTACAGTTACCTGAGATACCTAAGTTGGGGCAGAACAGCTTTCTGTGCCCTACCTACCCAGTAAAATGACAGACAAGTGCTAAAAGGCAATTCAGTCAGAAACTCATCCTAGTGACAATGCTCTCCTTCCTCCAACTGTAAAAGTGAACAACTACATTCCAACTTAGAAGTCTTGGTTAAGCTTTGAGTAATTGTGTTCCTATCTGAAGTGCTGGATTTATGTGAACCTAAGCTTTACCTGGCTCACCAGCAGCTCCCTCCTAAGGAGGTCAGGGACAGCTGTCTTTAACAATGCTGTGAGACATGCACAAGTCCTCCCTCCCTGCAGCTGGGAAAGCTGCGATAAGCAGTAAGTTTGCTCAAGTCCATGCAGTGAGTCGGTAACAAGCTGGCATTGGATTCCTCAATCTTAGCCACGTGCTCTGCCCACAGAAACCCAGTGCAAGGAAAACCACTGTACAGAATCATTCCCTTTTCCATGTCATAATTTTTTACCAAAAAAAGAGTACAGCTACTAATAACAGTGTACATAATTTCTTATTTAACAGAGTTCTGCAGTAAAGCAATCTGTTCTATGGTATCTTGACCCTGCAAAAATTATTTTCAGCTTTGATTCTTCAAGGTCTTAAAGCTTTTAAGATAAAGCTGAAGATTCAGTTAAACAATGCTGTAGTCAGTACCCTTTGCATTAACCACAATGATGTATTTTCTAGTTTAAGCAGAATTTATGCTACCCAATTTGGCAATCAAAATAGAAACCTTGAAGCCAAGAATTCACAGATCTCAGAGAAAAAAACCAAAAGACAGACAATTTCAGTTTTAACAGAACGAGCCTTGTAACATGCCATGAAGAGTTCAGAGACTTCAGTTGTGTGAATACCTGTTATTGCCATTTCAAACAAAAGCTCTCTAATTCATAGCCTTGCCCAGCCTATGATGTAGCAGGTTAGAAAAATGCTGCACAGCAAGAAAAGAACTCTCTTCAAAACACAGCTTAATAATGGAAATGAAACATTTACAATTTGCTTTATGAATGCAGCAGAGAGATCTCACTAAAATAACGTTTCCAAAGAACGTGGGACTTAAGCACAGCTATGGAAAAAATCAGCTTCCTAAACTTGAGGGCTTGTTTGAGCCATCTGCCTCACACTGGATTCTTACTTTACCATGGTCAACAAAGCTTGTTCCATCACATCATGGAACAGGACAGCCAATGGATCCTGCTGTGACAGACATACAATACTGTATAAAGAAGGCTTATTTTTAATGGCAGAATCAAACTGGACACTATTGGCTAACCTGGAGCAAGATCTAATTTTTTTTCCTTCTGGAGTTTTTAATTTTCTCTTGAACCAGTAACATTCTTTCTAGCCAGTTAAATCCAAGAGTACTACAGAGAGCTCAGTTCTTTAAGCATGCTCTGCACCAGGAAGGGTCAGTTCTACATCCAGTTAAAACCGAAGAGCTGATGTTTTCCAAGGGCAGGAGTTCTTCACTGGTCACCTAGTCGGAAACCTTGGCCCCAGTTGTGTCTTCCACCACCCTGCTGATCTTCTGCAGCTCTTCTCATGCTAGCAGGAGGGACACCAAACCCCGACACTCCTCCTCTCCTATTTGGCAGCCAGCGGTAACTAGGACAAACCAGAAGAGAAGGAGTTACAGAAACAGCTGCACCCTGGGAGTAAATGCCAGACTACTTTTCCATGCACTTCCTTTTAGCTGCCAGACTTTGCAATAGAACTGGCTTTTCACAATAGAACTTCAGAGAGTTCTTGCCAAATCTAAGCCCTCAGAACACTGAGAAATGGGAATACTGGAGAACTTCCACTTCTGGGATATGTAGAGAATCAACAGAATTGCACATAACCAACAAGACTGATGGCAGTTTCAGAGCTGTTACTGCCTTGAGAGAGATTTTTAAAAACAATCTTGTCTTCTAATTCTTAGAGAAAATTAGGTTTACTAGACGGGCTTGCAAACACAGAATCAGAATATAAAGCTTTGCTACTCATTAAAACCTGTACAGGAAGTATAACTGTAATTCAACAGTTTACACTATGAGTTTATGCTCAGCTGCTAACTAAAGTTTGATAGAGAAGGAATATTTACAGCTCAAAAGGATAGGACAAGGGTAACTGAAGCTGCAAACTTTGGCTTCTCACTGTAGTATTTCAATGCCAAAAGAATGAACATATCACAAGAAAAAGTACTCCAGACACCAAGATTTGCAGCCTCAGTCAAGGTGACCAGTCAAGGTAATCATATTACAGTCCTGAACAAGTCTACAACTGATTCCTATTATTGTTAGGCATTGCTCAACTGGTAGCTACTGTAATGATACATGGGAATACAGAAAAAACATCATTCACAGGGTAACACTTTTTTGTATACCATCAGATAATTGTTAGGGAGTTCTCTTTACTGCAGCTCAATTCACTAGCAGAACTATGACTTTTACTCTCGCTCTTAGGAGTGGGCAAAGGGCATAAGCCACCTGGAGGGATAACAGAGAACTCTCACATGGGCCATTTACAAGAAACTCTACTTTTCTGATGACTCATTAGCTCAGACAATATGATAGTCTGATGCAGGTTGATTTACCCTTAACAATCCCAGCAAATATATGTCTGATGAACCACACAAAAAATTGGACCAAACAAACAGTGAGGTAAATTGTAAGGTCAGCTTACAGGAACTGAGGTGTGGACAGAAAATTCCTTCCTCCCAAATCCATTGGATATTTAAACATTAAGAAGAAGTACAGGTGTCCAACCAGATTTCCTATCAGCTCATTGATGACTCTGTAAAGCAAAGGAAAAAGAATTGTTTCACATGCTGTCTTCTCTGAAAATAAAAGAGTGGCCATATTGTGTTCATCTGCCATTGGCATTGCAAGGACCATGAGACACTAAAAATTTCTCTTCCCTCAGCATTTTGCAGCCCATTGTTTAGAAGAGCCAACTTTCTGTGCCAACACATCAAGAGTATGTTCCACCTTCCTTTCCAAGCCTTCTCTACAGTCTGTACTGAAAATGCAATTAAATACTTATTTACATCAGGGCATTAGACCGTACAGCTATTAATGCCTAAAATAATAGTCTGCAGAGCTAGAGAAGTTACTGCTGTTTTCACCGGACAACCTGTCTCCTGCTGCACTGAGCTGTTTTGTTCCCAATTTTGCAAAAACACAGCTGACTGGAGGCCCTTGAGTATCTTCTGTCATGCATAGAAACAGCAGGTATCTAACAGCAAGCAGTTTTCACAAGTGATGGATGAGTCAGTAGGAGGCACAGCCAGAACAGGGAATTTGGTTTTGCTGTGCTATCTCCTCCTTTTATAACTCAACCTCAAACTTGTTACTGCCACTAATGGTGTTACAGCGGCACCAAGAGGCCCCAGCCAGTGCAGGGCACCAATGAGACAGACTGTGCACAGAGAGAGGGGATTTCTGCATCACAGGGTTTAGTCCAAGAAACCCAAGACAGGCCAATGATTTCAGCAAGTGCTAAAATGGCACTCTGTGGGCTTATTGCCATTTTCCCTTGTTTCACGAACTGAAAAAAAAATCAGTTAGGACAAGACTGTGAGGGAAAGAAGTAACAGCACTATGAGAGTAAAGCTAACTTTGTTACTAAAACCAGTAATGACTGGTCACATGAATGACAGCATTCTTTATTGTGTTACTTTTTCAGTATGGAAAATGCCTAATGAATACAGTTACTAGAAAATAAACCAAACTTACTACTTTCCCCTCACCTACACTCTCAAGTTCTCAAATGCTCATCTCCTCTTTGTTTTTATCTTAAATGAGGACCTTGTGACACTGAGCAGTCAGATTACAGTTTTAAGCTTATTTTAGTATTACTTTTAAGTTCAGCAGCAAGTTAAATAGCTGTAGAAGTTTCTATAACTTCAAACTGGCTGTAGAAGTAAATACATACGATCCACCAATGATGTAGTTGAACCCCAGAATAACCCATGGAAGGTAACAGGCCTGAAATAGAACACAGTGAAGACAGAAGTTGTAAGTAGAAGTTATGGATGTAAACCTGCACTAAACTTCCCACTGCACTAATAAGCATGATCATCATCTTTACGTTTTAGGCCTTACACAAATCCTGATCTATTACTTAAGCAGATTCAACCTCACAAGGGAGGATACTCCAGACTGAGCAAAGACTAACAGTTTTAGACAGAACATGCTCATTTAAACATTGTCAGTAGATGTGCCTTTTGCACCCTATGTTCCACAGCAAGCTTGCATCTGGAGCAAAGTCCTAAAGTTTACAATTTTGAAAACGTCTGGAAACAATGATCAAAAGACCCTTCACTACAAGACCTGGCAGAAACAGACAGGATCACACAGGAAAGAGCAATTTGAACTATCAACATTTTATCACTACATTCAGCTTGTATCCAGGCTAATGTTTATCAGGAATTTTTTCCTCTTTTCAGAACAATGAATTTCAGTTGTCAGGGCATCTTTTCAGTAAAGCCACACTGAGTGACACCACATGGAAGACCCAGAAGAAACTTGTCTTTGCTGCATTTCAAGAAGTATACAGCTATGTAAAAGTGTGGGGCATCTTTAATAAGAGAAAATATTTCTATTTTGCCCCTTACCCACTACATGTGCATCTTATGAGCAGAAACCTTTCCAATATCCTGCCTGGCATACCTTAAATCTTGTTCCAAACCAAAATGATACAATCATGTCTCTGTTCAGCTGGGCCCACACATAGAGAACTGACATGATGAGTGGAATCATCAGCAACTGCAATGTTAAAAAAAAAAAAGACAACAGTTATCATTACTTTCACGTAAACTTAGAAACTCAGACAGGCAGCAGGAGCTGTAAGCTTCAAAAGTTGCTTGTGAGCATGGTACATTAGTAAAGTCTTTACAGACTGCCCCAGAATCTTTGCCACCACGTGTCCCGGATCTGTAAAAAAGCTACTGAGAAAGCAAAGGAGGAGAACCTACTTGGGTCATTCTCTTTTACAAGGCCATGCCAAAGCAAAGGCCTCCAAGTTGCACCAAGTGGAGAACTCCTTTGCTCCCAGCTGCCTAGTAGGACACATACAGCAGAGCCAGCCATGGATCTGTGCCACAGTAATTTCCAGGGCACTAGCCCAAATAGTTACTCCACTGAGCTGTCCCCATCCTCCTCAGAGCATCCCAGAGGGAAGGGGCACCAGTAAATCACCACTTCAGGGCATTGCAGCCAGCCTTGGCAAAGCTGCCTTGACAGCGCTCGTGGTTAACCTGTGCTCCATGCTGGCAGATGAGATTGTTTCAAACACTTCCTTACTGTGACTGTGTACAACTGACTGGACTATCTCTAGTGAAAGAAATACAAAGCACTATTTCAGCTGTCTGCTGATGTCTGAACTGAAGGCAGACTGCACCAGCAACATTTCTGTGAACTGGCTGAATGCTACAAACCAGGTGGTGGTTTGGAAGAGGCTGAAAATCACCCCCTAAGGGATGCTGCATCCAACAGGTTCCACGTAATGCTGGCACACCACCACCAGCCCAGCCTTCCACAAGCCCCATGGTGCACCAGCAGTCTTACTAACAACACAACCACCTTAGGGTCTTCATTAAAATCCTTTTTATATTACTGGAAAAACAATGCAGTATCAAATTTCTGAAAGTGTCTGACATAGGAATAGAGTACCAGCTATCCTACTGAACCTTCTTAATTTCAAGCAAGGCCCTTCAACACAAACAAAAAATCCCTCTAAGAAAAACATGTTTGTACATTGAACAACTAATTCTCTTACAAAGAATAATTTGTATGCAGATTAAAAAACCCACACATTTTAAGTACCTTTTTTTTAAAGGTAGTACAAATCATCACAATCAGTCTAAAATTCATACAATGTATGGGTGACTCCAGCATGCTTTTTTAAAATCTTGTGGTGTCTTCCCCAAGGCAAAGAAAAGTTTAAGTGCAAAGTTATGGACAGCCCTTAACAGAACTCAACCCTGACTAGAGGTGCACAATCAGTTTTTGTCTACCACGGGAGCCTGATAAGTGATCTAATAAATGCTAAAACAATTTTGTACAGAACACTACAGATACTAGTTCAGGCTTTAGGTGATGGGGACAAATAACGATGAGGAGAGAACAGCAGAGGCAGGCTGAAGATACTGATACTCTGTTGTGTCTAAGAAACACTTCCCAATTTTCCCGCTTAATATTTGGGGAGATAAGGACTAAATCTAGCTCTTCAGACCACTATCTTAATCATTCCTGTGAGGACTTTGCACTTCACAGTTCTGATCTCAATCTGAAGCTGTGTTTTTCACAAGACCTTCTGTTGGCAAGTAAGACACAGACACTAAATTTGAGAAGATGAATGAATCCAAGAATCACTTCTGAATAAAGAATGCAGATCCACTTTCATTAAAGGACACAGTGCACAGGTGACACCTTGTATCCATTTTAGTAAAAGGCTGAACACGTCCTGACTGCACAAAGAGCCAATTTTCATTCCTTGATTCCCTAACTGGGTTAGATGTGGCTTATGCCATCAGCTGAGGCAAACCTGAACTAAAACACTAACAATGGACACACAGCAGTCCATTTTGAAACAAACTGAACCAGTCTAACTTAACTGTGTTCTGCAGTTAAGTCAATAATGCTTCTATAAAGTCATTAACTAGTCATAAAGTTCCATAAGATTACCATTTAAGAAAGTGTACTGCACTTACCTGCATGTCCATTGCCAAGCCAGTTATCTGTCATTGCACCATTAAGGAAAATGCAGCAAAACCTGACAGACCACAATAATAAAAAGGAGCTGCAGACACACTGAACACACATGCAAAGTCCTTTAATGTTTAAAATTAATTCTACCCAGGAACACTGTTTTAAGTTAAATACCGGAAAAAAATGAAAAACCTCCAATGATCCAGATATTTACACATTTAGTTTCAGTAACAGCTTTTTTGTAGTTTTTCAAGCTCCCACTTCAAGTCATTACCCCAAGGGCTGATAGATGCAGTAGCCTTTCTTCCCTGATGGAAACTGGTAAACTACGAACTCAATCAGTCCTTGCTTGCATAAAAGCACATTACAAGTTTAACAGCTGGATTACTTCATTAATTTAACACTGAAATTCTGGGTTCCCAGATGAAGAAATACCAGATCATCAAAAAACCCCAAATACATTACCAATGAGTCACAGAAATCATTTCTTGAAGTGCATCAATGCAGGCTTTTAATAATCCTGTTCCACCTTGGAGCCCAAAGCATCTGTCGCAGTAACTTCTGAGTACAATCAATCACTGAAGGATTTTGCTATGACCAGACTGCTTTTAGCCATTCATGAATACATACAAATGACACCCAGCATTTTCCCACACCGTGCATTCAGGTTGCTCCTTACATAATAGAGGGAACAAGCCACTGGAAGCTTTTAAATGACCAGTTTGAAAGTCAAGTCACAATTAGATTCACCTAATAACTCACAGCCAACAACCTGCAATCATAAATAAAACCATCATCCTTGTAACAACATAACTAAGTGCACATTGTCACTGCTTTGGCTCAACAGGACTAGCAGGAATAGCAATTCCCTCCATGGAATGCAGCTAATCTACTGATAAGGCACTTCTACACACTAGCTCACCTGGCTGTATCCAGTTACCACCGTCACCTCTCCCGTTTTCCCAAATTCTGTGCCACTGCAAATTGCTACATGGAGGTAGCAACAGCACAGACAGACTGTGAGGATCTCCAAGGATGGAGGGTCCACAACTGTGTCAGTGTTTGACTACCCTTGCAGTAACAGGGGTCTTTCCTACATTTAAATGGAGTTCCCTGTGCTTCATTTTGTGGAATTGGTGTCCAGCTCCATAGTCCTCAGCACAGAAAAGACATGGACCTGTCAGAGTGGGTCCAGTGGAGGCCCACAAAAAATATCAGAGGGATGGAACACCTCTCTTACAGGGAAAGGCTGAGAGAGGTGGGCAAGAGTTTTTACTGCGGCCTGTTGCAATAGGACAAGGGGTAAGAGTTTAAACTAAAAGAAGATTTAGACTAAATACAAGGAAGAAAAGTTTTACAATGAGGGTGGTGAAACACAGACACAGGTTGCCCAGAGAGGCTGTGAATGCTCCATCCCTGGAAACATTCAATGTCAGGTGACAGGGCTCTGAGCAACCTAATCTAGTTGAAGATGTCCTGCTCATCATAGGGAGATTTGACCAGATCAACTTTCAAGATCCCTTTCAATCCAAACTACTGCATGATTCTATGATAAGACACCCCAGGCTACATAACCCCACCTCTCCCAGCTTCTCACGTGACAGACACTCCAACCCTTTAATCATCTTCACGACCTTCCACTGCACAAACTCCATTATGTCCACATCTCTCTCGTACCTGGAAACCTGAGGCTGGATGCAGCACTCCACAAAGACCTAAAGACTGAGCAGAGAGGAGCAATCACTGTCTCACCCTGCGTGCAGTGCTCTGCCTAGCACAGCCCAGGAGGCCGGTGGACGCCTCTGCCATAACAGCACATTGCTGGCTCATGGTCAGCTCGGTGTCCAGCAGGACATCCAGGGACTTTTCTGGAAGATACTTCATGGACTGTCAGTCCTCAGTCCGTCCTGGTGTCTGAGGCAGATCCTTCCGAAGGGCAGGACTCTGCATTTCCCTTTGCAGAGCCTCATTCCTGACCAGCCCATTTCTTCAGCCTCTAAAGACCCTGAGTGGTACCACAACCACCTGGTTTATCAACAGCTTCTCCCAGTTTTGTATTCAAGATATAAAAGAAAATTCAGGCAGAACAGCACAGCTCATGGAAAAACTGTTTCCCAGCATTCTCAAACCAACAAGTCTATTTTTTCAGGAAGCTGGCTCAGTGTAGGTATTGCAACACCGCTTTTCACAGACTCAGATGACTTGTACCAAGGACATAAAGGACCTCTCCATGAGGTACCTAAACTTCAGGGAATGGCAGTGATCAATCCTATTTGCACAAGGCAGCTTAAACACACTAAATTCACTCTTAGCTCACACAGCAACTCACAAAAGCAGCTCAGTGAACATCATGAAGCACGAGCAACAAATAGCACAAGCTGAGCTTTATGTAGGCAGAACTCTAGTCCCCAGATTACATACCTGCATCAGCACATGTATTAAGTGTTGTTCTTGCAAGCCACCCTCACTGCCTCTCCAGGAAGATAATACACTTACAAACTCACCTGTGAATATCTGTTACATTTTACAAGTGTTCATTAATAAAACCTGGTCTTTGAACAAACCTCAGGCAGAAACAGAAGAACCAAAATATTCTCAAAGTTTGATGATGAGCAGAAGGATACAACAATGCAGATCCAGTTAAACAGGAGCATGAACATGTAATCTGCTGGCCTTCCATCAAAAGCCCCTGGAAATAGAAAGATTATTAGAGAAGGTACTGAAATTTTGTTTGGAAATTAAGACAACTTTTTTTAACTTTTCAGAGTCTAAGAACATCTCAGCTAATAACAGTTGCTTTACATGCAGTCTGTGGTTTTGTTTTATGGGGGTTTTTTAGATTTTAAAAAACCTTAGAATAGAACAACCTATGGACTGAAAAATAAGACATTCAGCCTATTGCATCAAGTGCACAAGCAGTATCTACACTTAAAAAGAACACATTGACTCTGGAGATACGTGGTTTTAACTACGTAAGTCTTCAAAATGGAGTTAGACCTCATCCTTCATTTGAAACTGCCAGTCAGAAGCACAGAGTAAGAAAACACAGTAAGAAAATACACCGGCACAGCAAGAGCAGAGACATGAAGTACAATGACTGAGTCATGTGAAAAACAGCCCTTACTTAAGCAAATTGCATCCTCTTTGCATCATCCAGTCAGACTCAAGAGATAGGATAACTTTTACACTCCAGAAAAAATTAACATATGTGACAAGGACAGTGCACATTTGCAGCACATTCTGTTCCTTCTTCTAAGCTAATTTCCCATTTCAAACATGTGTCAATTTCTTGAGGACAGTGGAAACAACAACAACAAAATAAAGCAACATTCCCCGCAGGTCACACTAAAATCTTTAGATGCCCAGTTGAGTTTGTGACCTGGCAAAGACAAGGGTTAAAAACCAATTCCCATAACAATTCTGCACAAACATGAAAATGTGAGGCTCTCACTCTTGCAAGTGCAGCAAAAGGCTGACATCTGTGTAAGACTCCCATCAACTTTCATATAGCCCCAGGCAGGCAAGGAAAGCCTGAGAATATTGTTGAAGAAGACCCAGACCACGCACTTACAAACTCAGCACTCCACAAACAAGCTGAATTACATGCTCATAATTAAACATCAAAAGGCCTAGCAAAGAGAACCACTGCTTAATGTGAGCACTGTTTGCCTTCCTACAAGTATTTTACATGTCCCCAAAAAATTTAAAGGAAGAAAATCTATTTTTAAGCATTAGCTTTTTAGAATAGCCTATGTAAACCAAAATTACTAAAATATCAATTTTAAACGTATTTTTTAATTTCAGCCATCCAAATTACAAGAAAGGAAAAAAACCACTTTGAAACATATATTGAAATGTTTTAAAGCTGAAGTACATAAGCTGAAGTTTTCTTTATTGTTGCCACACAACAAATAGAAACAAGTAAAGAGAAGAAGCTGACTAAGGTGGTAGAAACACCAGCTCAGGAGTAGGAAGAAATCAAAGCTATTATTAAAGTTTTTCACTTCTCATTATGTGGAAGGCTGTTAACAAGAATATTAGACAAACTATTTAGGTTGACTTTTCAAGGAATACCTAAGAAAACTGGAGTACAGACCGCCAGAAAGCTTTGCACCAGTGTGGGTTGAGCTCTATCCCAGTGGGTCCTCCCGTAATTCCCACGGTATAATCCAGTCATCTGGGAAGAGCTGCAGTCTCATAACCACATCATTCACACTGTTGGGGAGTGAACTCTTCCTACTCTGGTTTCTCTGTTGATACTTGTTATGTTCTTCTCCAACCCAAACAAAACAAAAACACATCAATCTCCCTTTCCTTGGGAAGCTACAGGTCAGCTTGTTAGGAAAGCACAAGCACAGTACAAAACCACACGGATATTTTTGACAGCTAAATTTAAAGCTGGCATGCAACACCAATGTATGCTCAAAACCCATGTGCAATACTGAAAATAGAAGTTTCACTTCCTCAGTTGCACAGGCAAAAGGAGGAGGCACAGACCAACACTGATTTCCACCTGTAAACATTATCAGTAACATATATTCCCACTTGCAGAAGGATTCAAGCCTTTTTCACAGAATTAAGGGCCAGCATAAACAACAACTCAATTTAAAACCAGAAAAATTACTGTAATATAAAAGAAGCACATTGGGTCAAACAACAACACAGCTGACCTCCCAGTTTCAAAATCCAGATGTGTTGCACAGCAAGAATTTACTACCAAAAGAATTTACTTCATGAGATGGTGCCACAGCATATACTTACAAAATGCTCCAGTTGTCTATGTCCAAACAGTGATGTCTTAATTTGCATATATTAACCAGGAATTCTAACTACATCTTGCTTGGCCCAGTAGAATGTCAGAACTGCCACCACTCTCATAAGTTCATTATCTACTGCAGAAAGGCTCAAAGAGAAGGAGAAACCATTTCTAGCTATTAAATTACTACTTGCTTTCACTAAGAAAACAATCAAATACAATCTGGCACCACTCCTCCCTTTCCCTGCTACTCTTTTTAAGTCTTAAGTGGGATTCCACAACACTCTGGATGGCAGGTCTACCAGGGATCTTTTACCATGGGACTTCCCAAACATCACCTTGCAATGCATTCCCCCTCACACCATCAGTTCTAGGATTCCATTAGAACTACACTGAAATTTTTGTTCACACAGACTTTCAGGAGGAGCTCAGCTTTGAAAATACTTTCATTATTATCTCAACTGAACCAATTTTTGTCTAGCTTTAATTAACTGTGCAGTGCAAAATGGAACCAG
>JAOXXN010000395.1:141612656-141642655 GCA_026770055.1 Myrmophylax atrothorax
CTTTTGGGAGTATACAAGCCATACACATTAACAAGAAATGTGTTTCTGTTCTTCCTCTGGCCATCAGACTCAGAAATGTGGCATGTAAAATAAACAACAAATTATATTGTTATGTAATCTGTTTTACAAGATTTTAACTGAAGTATTTGCTCTTAATATTAGCCTCCACCATCCATGTTCAAAGTTGTACAAGATGGGTCCAAGTCTACATCAGAGACAAATAAACTGATAATGAAAGTGACTCCAGGAAGGTCAGAGGGGCCTTGGAAATCCAAAGGAAGCAAAATTCAAACCAGATTGCTAAAACTGCAAGCACATGCATCACTTGAAAATAAAGAGGTAGGAAGAAGTTGCAAATATTTTGTTCTCCAGTGTTCAGCATTTAAATTTCATTGCCATTTGCTTTAAAGAATAAGTTCAGGCACTACTGCACTTGGATGTTTGAGGAGAGAGGGGATTAAGGAAATTTTAGTACCATTTTCTCTCTCTGTTTAGCCCATACTCCTATAAAATGTGACACAGCCAGAGATGCCTCCTCTCAGCTTGGGGCACCTCAGGTTGTTCAACCAACTTGTGACACATTTGGGTGTTTGCTAGATCTGATCTGCTTCACTGCTACCAAACTGGCACCTCTAAAATGTCTGTCTAGAATAATTTCATTTTTTATTAATTATTTAGAAGATGAATTTCTGTTAAATTTATTTCCCTTCTGTCATCACTGTGCCATTTTCTCTCTCTGTCTTTATCTTGTGTCTCCTGTGTATACTATGTATGTATATTCTCATATATAACACACATATAAACATATACCCGTTTGTGTGTATATATCCTCCTGTAACATGTGTGACCATATGATCTATTCCTTGTGTCAGTGTTCTTTGTGGTTTGCTATATCCACCATTTAAATGTACAAGTTTAGTCAGTCAGTATCTGATCTGCTTCTTACTGAAATCAATGGCAGCTGTTCCTTGAGTTCAGGAGACGATAACTGGTGTTTTGAATTATGGGGTTTTTGTCATTGAAATATCTAGGGCTATGTCACAGATACCAATCAATAGGCATTTGATTTTTTAAATATTATGTCAGAAACTTCAGTATTGATTAGAGTGCAAAAGAGAGCACATCATTACATGTATTTCTGATCTGCTATTTTGTAGAATGAATTGCCGGGTGGATTAAACAAGACACGTCTGCAGGCCTTACTGAAAGGATTTGGAGAATATCCAGCAAAGTACAGGTATTTTTTGTGTGCATAGTCATGCTTGCACAAAATAGAATTGCTTGTGTTTACTGGCCTATGAAAGGGAAGTTGCTTGACTAAGGCTGCATTTTAATTGCAGGATGTTTGTTTGGCGTTCCTTATTACAACTTCCTGAAAACCACTTGGCATTCAGTAGCCTAATAGATAAGGGAATCCACAGTGCATTTGTAAACATTCAGAATAAGTATCCCATCAAAAGCAGGAAACTGCTGAGAGTTCTACAGAGGTAAAACATATATTTCTATTTATTTAAATATTATAGATTTTTATTTTCATATAGTGATCTGAAATGTATCCAATAGCTGGAATCAGCTGTAAGGAAAATTCTAAAATTAAATAGCAGTGCCCTTATGTAATTTTGTTTTGCTAACTCATACAATCCTGAATCTGTCTTGAAGTTCAGAATCTTTCTATGTTTCTATGTGGTTCTAAAATACATACAATATTTTTGTCTGGGTTTGGATTAATGTTTTCTACACCTTTATTTGCCTTTGCGAACAGGACTCTGTCAGCTCTGGCTCACTGGTCTGCTATCTTTGCTGAGACACCTTATATGCCTTTGCTGGCGTTCCCATTTGTAAAATTATTCCAGAACAACCCGCTCATCTGCTTTGAAGTTGTTGCAACAGTAGTAGGTAAGCAGTGATTTTAAAAACTCAGATATGCTGCAACATGTTTAAGCTTTCCAGTGCAAAAGAGCATTTCCTGCTGAAATGAGTGAGGTATTTCCTAAGAGGTCACCAAGCTTTCTTCTAAAGGTGTTACCAGGAATTAATCTGTAGCAACTCTATACTTAAGAGCCTCAAGACATGACTTCTTTTTGCAGTGGATCTAGCAAAAGGTTAGCAGTTTTAATAGTAGTTGTAAAGTCTAATCAGCAAACCCTAATGTGTCTAGCATAATTACATCATAATAGTTAAGTCTCTTAGACTTGGGAAAAGTAGGCACACCCACCGACCTGCTCATCCAATCCCAGTCAAAAGGGAATGATCTCTTTTAAGGTTTTACTGTGCTTAGTTGTCCTAAGCATGTGGTAACTCAAAACTAGACGTTTGTCTGAACACTGCCTGTGGCTGTCTTCTGAAGAAACATTCTAAATTAAAGTGCTTTACACTTAAATTAGTTGTTGCAGCTGCTGCTAAGTCTACAGAAGATACGTGCTGCCAAGCATCCATACCCGCTTTGCAAACACATGCTGTTAGTAAACAAGTATCCAAGTTTACAGAAATTATTCTTAGTACATTAAAAATTACTTGATCCAGTCTGTAGTTTCATGAGACAGAAATATTGGTTTAAGTATTCCCATCTGCCTTCAATGCCTTAGTCCTGCAACACACAGACTTTTTTCCATTTTATATTTTAGTGTTGCTCTTCAGTCTGGTTTACAGTGTGTGGACACAAAAACTCATGCCAGTGTAGCTGGAGGAGCAGTGTGCTGTGGGAATGGTTTGGGAATAAATGCTAGGAAAGAGAAAAGATGGGAATATCTTAAACAGGCTTTGCTGCCTGAAACTACCTCTTAAATTCGTCACCTTTATAACCAGCTTTAAGGTTGTCATGAGTCTGTCACTCTGGATTACAGTGGATTGTGTTGGGCTTTTTATTCTCTTTCAGTTAATTTTTGTCAGCACTGGTTTGAATATTTTCCCAATCCTCCAGTTAATGTCCTTAGTATGATGGAAAATGTTTTGGCACATCATGATAAAGAACTACTCCAGCATTTAATAAAATTCAATGTGACTTCACAGGTAATATTCTAGCCAGCTTTTGTATACAAAAATGTACTGCAGTGAATAACACTGCACTAGTTTTTTATTTTGATGTGGTTCTATTTTGAGGAAGTTTTCATTAAAAAACAGTGAATGAGATGCGAGTTTAAAGAATATATCATTGCTTTCCTGATGTTTTTCCTTGTCCATGATCATAAATCTCATATACATGCTACTGTAGTTCTTAGAAGTTCTGCACTTTCAAGTCCACCATGCTTGAAAATCTACTCACCAATTATAAATGTCCCTTTTTTTAAGTGGACATAGGTGTGATGAATTAATTTTGTAATCCCTATTTATCATTAGGGATGATTTTAGATTCACAAATCTAAACAGAACATTTAGACATTCAGTGAAATAAGAAACGTATTTATAATCATCTCATATTAACTCTGAATATTTATAGTCTTGTGATGAAACTTATCTTCAAATGTTTTGGTTTATTTCCCGTTTCTTTGATAAATCAATAGATTCTTGGCGTAAGGCAAGAAAAATCATATTATTTCTTTAAAAGGTATGGTAAAATTGTACTAATTGATTATTTTATCCTTTTCCCCAAATAATTTAGGTTTATGCTTGGCCTCTTCTAGAAACACTGTTATCTGAGGTTCTAACAAGAGAAGAATGGCTGAAAGTCTTTGACAATATCTTCTCCAACCATCCTTCATACTTTCTAATGATTGTTGTTGCCTATATTATATGTTCTAGAGCTCCCTTGCTTCAGTGTAATCAAGCAGCGGATTTTGAGGTAAACATCTTAATATTTAAGTCAGTCATGTGGAAGAGACATCTATTGTTAGAGAGGTTGAAGGGAGATGTTTCATTTCCATATTAATATATTAATATATTAATACATGTTTCTGAACAAAGTCATCTGGTACTTGACAAATATGCAATAAATGAGTAAAACACTGAGGAATTTCCTGCAGTTTTATGCAAGGAGAGCTTTAAAAACTTTCATAAGCTTTCTAATGCTGCTAAAAACCCTTTTGTAAATGTAAATGCTTTATCAACCACAAAATAATTCTGCCTCTCTTTTGGGGTTCTAATATGGACTTCTGCCTCTGGAGACAGTACAGAATCATTCTGTTATGATGTTTCATCATCCTGTTTTCATATTTGCAACATGAGGCAGTATTATTAGATGTTCTCTGAAGCTGAATGAAAATGTTTCCTCGTGTTTAGCCTTACATGGGAGAAGGAGTTTTTTTCTTATGAAAACATCTCTGTAGGCAAACAGAGGGCTCCATCTCTAAAATGTGCTTATGAGCAGTCAGTTTGACTGACATCAAACAGATAACATTATTGCCATGTTTAATAATGACCAATTTAGAGATTTTTGTGGTGAATAAGATCTTTGACAGAAAGAATAGTCCTGCAAGAAGAGAAACTTCCAAGATTCATGGGTGAACACCAGAAGTCAAGGGAGGTTCATCCAGTGGTGGGAGTGTCTCTGTGGGCAGTTGGACACTAAATTGACACCCAGCTTTTCAGATCCCTTACCCAAGTGCCATTTGAAAAGGAGGAAAAGAACCAGAGTGTGCTTTCACAACTTGAAGAGGTTTGGTTCAAGTCATTTGAGCTGGTAATATTTTATGAATTGGTAGGGATAACTAAATAAACCCTTTTTTAATTATCTGTTTAAATATAGATCTTAATACTTTACCTAATTATTCCCAAATAGATGTATTAAAAATAAATACGTATTTATGTAAGAATACATAGAAGTGCATAATCTTTTGTAGACTGTAAATGGAAGCATGTTTCTTACAGTATTTCTTTCATCATCGTAACAACCTGGACATTACTGCTGTGATTAAGGAAGCCTATCGTCTTATGGAGGCTACACCACCAGATATCCATCCACAGCGTATGCTTGAGGACTTCATACCACTTACCAAAGGACAGTACCCTGTATTTAATAAATATCCCACATTCATTGTGGATTATCAAGCTCAGGAGCGGGAGAGGATCAGACAGGATGAAATTCAATACTTACGAGAGAGGTATTAATGGGAGAGTTGGCCACAGTCTCAGACTGGGAGGGAGAGGTGGACACAATTGCCTTTTTGTTTTGTAATGTGTGTGCTTGAGAAGAGAGCCAAGAAAATTCATGAAGATGACTTTAAATAGTTGCTAAAGGTTCAGACATTGGTTTGACACATTTTTAAATTAAATTGTCAGTCTTATCTTAAATAAAAATGTTTTCTAATTCAGAAGAAATATTGAGCCACAACTGACCAAACTTGGAAGCTCACAGTCAGACCCTAAACCTTTGCTGACCTTGTGGGCTCCAGCATCTGTAAGGCCAGGAGTTCTTAGCTAGCTGTTGAAATCAGTGGATACCATGATGCCAAGGCACCTTTAGAAACTAGTTTTTGTTAAGAAGGCAAGGAAGAAGATACCTGCACTCATCTGTTATGCCCTGTTTGTCTCTAACAGTCAGCATGGTAACTCTTCCTCATATACTTTATCAGTACAAAGAGGATGCCACGTTCCTTCATGTCGTCTAATTTCGGCAGTTCTTTGTTAGTACAGTCATCAATTTCTAAGTAATCAAGTAATTTCTTGATATTTGGCTTGAGTTATTAACATGTGACCTCATTACATTTAGACAGTTAGCACATGAATCAGAAGCCAAAGCACAGAAACAGAAAGCAGAAGATGAAGCCTGGTATCGAAAGCAGAAATTACTTCGAGAAGCTGAAGAACAGAGGCGGAAAATGCTGCTGGAAGAGGAAGAGAGGTTGGCAGAACAGAGGGAGAGGTATTGTAATATAAGAAGCATTAGGGGTCTGGCTACTATATCCTGCTATTACCTTTCTAACCACAAGTAAAAGAGAAATAACCACTAATCTGTATAAATTGTGCTGTGTGATAACTGTGGTTCCGGTGGGTCATATTTTGGTGTGAGAATTAAGTGGTCTGGGTTGTATTACTGCCTTGCCTGAGGGAATACAGCAGATTAGAGGTCAAGTCACTTCATATTTTTATTTCAGCTCCCAGCCTTATGTCTGGTCTCTTTGGATTGGGAGTGCTCTTAAGCAGTTAGTTGCTGTGTGTTTGCACAGTGAGACTTCAGACTGGCACTCAAGTTTGGGGGCAAACTCACACTGCAAATATGAGAGTTGCTTATAGTATCAGTGACTGTACTCAGTCTTATATTTCCAGTGGATCTAGTAAAAACACTGTGTATCAGTTGATGAGATATATATATATATATATCACAGCAAAGAGCTGTGATAGTAATGAAGCTGAACTGTTAGTTTGTGCATTTTGCAGTTGTGAAGGTTTAAGAGAATTTCAACATCTCCATAGTTTCTTAGATCAGCTAAAAGTAATCTTAGAATCATTTAGGTTGGAAATGACCTTTACGATCATTGAGTCCCACCATTAATCCAGCACTGCCAAGTCCACCACTAGAGCATGTCCACCACATTTTTGAGTGAGTCTCTTAAACCTCTGTAAGTTACAGATTTTTTTTAAAAGACAGAAATGAGCCTTTATTTGCAAACTAATTTTTGAGTTTGTGGTTTTGCTCCTTGAAAGAATTTGATGTTTACCAAATAAACTTAGAAGCAGTTGTGTGCAACAAGAGGTACCAGGACACTGGTAGTTACTCTGAGGAATAGTTTCCAGTTTTGGATTGTTGCAATATTAAACTAGTGCTTATTAAAGTGGAACAGAAACACGTCACAAGACTTGAAAGCTTAACTGAGGACATTGCCATTAAAGGATGTTTGCATGTCCATGAATTTAGTTTTGTCTCATAAATGAAAACTGGAAAAATTAACATGAATGAAAGCAACTGTTGTAAGCTATGTAAGTTAGAGATGAGTTCATTGTAACTAATGGCTAACTGCACTGCAAGTTTGTGCTCTTTGGTACTGACTTTTTACATATACAAGTTCCCTTGTTTGTATTTGGTTTGGCTTTGAAGACTTGCTGCTATGAAAAGAGAACTGAAAGTAAAGGAACTACAACTTCTAGATGCTTCAAGAAGGCGCTTTCTGAGCTACCAGCAAAATCAGCTTCAAATGGAACTGAAACGTCTTGATGACGAAATTGCAAGAAAGGTTGAGTATTGCTCAAGCAGTTCTTTTCCAGAAGGTTTAATAGTGACAATAAATAAGGAAAAAATGCATAACTTACATTTTAGTTGATAGACTGTGATTGGTGAGCCCAGAGGTGTGTTTAGCAAGAGATGGACTGCTTTAAGTCATAAATGCGTAATTTTAACACTTTTATTTGGCATTTACTATGTTCTACTGGCTTGCTTTAACTGGCAGAATTCCTGAGAAAAGTCAGATTCATCTGATTATTGGCAGTGTTGAAAAATACATGAGTTCTTTAAAGGACTAGTGAATTCTCAACTGTCTGTAGGCTGTATGTCCAGATTGCAAATTAACTCTGCCATTCAATGAGAGGCTCCGCAGTGGCCTCTGGCCAGGCCTGTCTCTGTTTCTGTGTTACTGGCTTGGGGACCATGGCATGCAAACGCTAAGAATGGAAGCTTTTGAACTTTGTGGGTATGAATTGAGCCTTTGCAGGGCTGTTCCTGTTGTCTCAGCACCACACTTTGCAGAGCATAGTGCACAGTGCGTGGTTGTTTCTGTAGTCAGGACGCTGTAAACTCCAGCTCAGCACAGGTTCTGCCAGGTGCTAAGTGGCCACTTCCCCATCTGTCTGCTGTCCTCCACTGTGTTCTGGGTTCAGGGACTCTTTATTCGATTCACAGCTGCATCTGGCAGGTTATTAGCACTAGTTCAAGCCTAACATTTCCCTAATGTGCTTGGCTGGATGCAAAACTCTTCCTGTGCCTCTTCTCCACCTTGCCCTGTGCTTTTGATGTGCAGTGTTTCCTGTTGTTCATGGTATGACAGAAGGTTAACTAGAACTTAGGAGTAGACTGTGGCTTGGGGGTTTGCATATTTTTCTTGATAATGTGTTTTTAAGGGAGAAGAATTTCTTCACTGTGTTTTCATGTTATTCTCTTCTCCTCAAGGCATCCATGAGAGAGCAGGAAACAGCTGCTGCTGTTCAAGATGTAGAAGTACGAAGGATGGAGCTTGAAACGCAAAGACAGCTTTTTGAGCAGGTAATAGTTAGGGACCTATACAAATGTTTATATTTAATGGTTCTTGCTTTGAAGTTCTTGGGTTCAGTTATGTTCATTCAAGCAGATTTGGTCAGGAAAAAGGGGACCTTTTTTTGCCTTTTCCTCTTTAATACTTTTTTTAGAATAAACCCTCTGTTGATAAAAGCATTAGCAGAACTCACTATTACCTGTTTTTTTAGGTGAAAATACTCATATCCTTCCCATTTTGTTCTTATTGTGTGCAGAGGTATTATTTGGTTGCTGCAGGGTTTAACTGTGTGCTCAGCTGCTTGAGGGAAGCAAGGAACATGTAAACAAGAAATAAGTCTGTAACAATGTGTTCCTCATCCCAGAAACTCCCACCTTTTCATCTGTGGTATCCAGATATATCTATGTTTTCTGGAGAGAACAGTTTAGTAGATTGATATAGTTGATGAAAAACTGTCTAGTTGCCAACAAGATCATTAAGCTAAAAGGAATGGATGGTGTATGCTGGAAATGTGCAGTTTCATTCTGAAATGACTGACTTATAATTCAGAGAGATTGCTAATAAATAATAAAGGACTTTAATCAGTAATACTGTTTGAAATTAAATGTGAGTTAATTATTATAAATTACTGAAAAGGAAGGATGCCAATGAAAGGCTTTAGAAATGTTTGTTTTGGTTAGAAATAGTGAGTTAAGTGTTTAGAAATCATAGCTACATGTGCCCATCTTGCATGTGTGTTCATCCAGTGGAATGAAACAGAAGTGGGCCCCCATCTATCTAACCCTTATTTTGAAACTTGTATTTGTTTAACGCTTTTGACCTTGTGCTTTCTCTAACCCATGCTGAACATAACTGGGGTAAATTTCTCTTAGCACTTATTTATTAAATACACAGCCAGTTGTATTGTGGCTACATAACACAAACCAGGCTAAGCTCATTTTATTCCAGTACATGTAAAGTCAGCTCTTTAAGGGAACTAGTTCTGTAATGGTCATCCTCTTTAGTCTAGAAAGGTAGTGATTATTTAACTGAGGATATATGTCTGCCCATAAGAGACATATGTCTCTTGGCATTTCCCTGCCATGCCCTGAACTGTTTCTCTGCCATCAGTGAGGGGCTTATCGCAGCTTAGGCTGTCTGTGTTAACTTTGCCTCAGTTGCTCAATAGATTCCCACAGGCCTGGGAAGGGGTTATGTCTTCTCCAGAAAATTGTGTAGGTGTGTCCTGGTGAATGTGAAGAAAGGTGTTGAGAGTTAAAATGCTATTTCTAGATCTGCTGCTGGTTTGTACCACTTTGGCAAATCATCTCTGCATTTAAGCTGCAAAAGTGTTTATTGTAAGTCCCAGTACCATGAAACACAATTTGTATTTGGGAAACATTTTGAGGTTTTGGCTAAAATTTGCTATAAAAATACAGGATATTTTCATGATGAATCTAATTCATTTAAGTTGGAATTCCACAGTGGAATGCTCCACTGTAATCCAGAGAATGGAATTACATCAGTATCAGCCTGCGAGACCACTGTCATGTCTCAGTCTTAGTGTAATTCCAAGTTAATAAAATAGCAGGGACTATTATTTTCTTTAACAGTTATGATATGTTGTGGGATGAGATGTGTGGATATATTCAAATACTAGTTTAATGAAATTTTAATAAGTGTTAAAGAGACAATTGCAAATGTAGGTTAGTAGCTTAGCAACAATAATTTTTGTTTGTGTGTTTGGCAGCATCTAATCAAAGATCAAGAGGCAGTTAAAAAGGAAATGAAAGAAAAGGTGGATGCCCATCAAAGAAAGGTGGACCTGGAAGATCATCATGTTCAGAGATTGATGGAAATAGATAAAGAAGAAAATCAGAAAGCTCAGATAGTAAGATGATTTGATCTTAACGTGTTTGGGGGAGCCAGTATGTTATCTAGTACAAGTAGTACCAGTTAATAGTATTTGAGTGAAATTAACTAGTGCAAGTTAATATGGAAATATTTTCTAAAGAAATCTAATTTCTAGATACCTATATTAATAGATTAAGATGCTATGTTTAAAGTTTTGAGGTTTTCAAAATGAAATCTGACTAAAGTGTCCAAACATCTACATAATACCGAAACTCCCTGGATCTACCAGGAATATTAACCTTTTTTTACTTCTCAAAGCTTAGAAGGCATGTAAGACTCAAATTGCTTTTCAAAATAAGTTGTCATCCTCCTGTTAAGGAACATGTGTTGTTTGTAACCATAACATAACAAAACTAAGCCTCAAACAAGCTTTCCGTCGGTAGTACTTGGCAGGAAATTCAGCTGTAGAAGCTGCCTTCTAGATCACAGTAATGAATGTGTGTAGCTTGACATTAGGAATTGCTCAGATTTTCAACCTCAGAACTGGCAACTGCACAGTTGGAAAAATAATTGCAGCTATCCCACTGCCCATATGCTTGGCATCTGCATTTGTATTTTGTCTAGAAATAAACATATCGGCCTGAGTTTTTGTAAACAGCACTTGTGGGTGAAAGCATTGGCATTCAGGTATCACCCTTATCAGCTGCACCTGTAAATGGGTGGCACTGCAGGAGCAGCCTCCCAGCAGAGGCATCTTACAGTGATACTGGAAAACACCTCAGTTCATCTTGCCTGGTGTGTAGGTCGTGCTGTGCAGTTGGAGCAGACTATAAATGGGTTGCTGGTAAGAAAGGTGTTTCCTTAGGTGGCTGCAGAAGGCGTAGCCAAAGCCGAGCACAAGCGCATGGACACCGAGTGGAGGCTGCAGGTGCTGCGGAGGCTGAGGCGCGACGACCAGGACCGTGAGCAGCGCTACGAAGAGATAGTCAAGCTCCTGCGTGACAACACGGTGAAAGAAGCTGAACTGCTGAAGGCCATGAGAGAAACAGAAGAAAAAAAGGTATTTGAGTTATTTCTTCTGTTAAGTGGGCCTGGCACACTGGGTAACTGTCTTTTGCCCATAACATGGAGGGCATAAAGCTGAAAGGTATTAGATATATCTTTTGTTAGGAGTCTCCTTTCCCATTTTGACTGGAAGTTTTTGGAAGAACTAGAGAAAATTGGTGAGGGTGTTTTAGACTTAGGAAAACATATTCCTATTTCTGTAAGTTACTCTCATTTTTTTTTCTCTGACTCAAGACTTTTCTCTCGGTGTTTGATTGAGACGTTTTGCAAAATAAAACATTCACACAGCTTAATAACATATACTTTGACTTAAGGGTGAAGTGTAATCTGTAATAATCCAGATGGTTTTACTTGCTTTTTTCTTGCAACACATCTGTTGAAGACATTTAATGTCTCTTGCACAGTGGGAAGACGTTATACAGAAAGAAGCTCAACTGGAGGAAGAGCAGGAGGTGGCTGCTGCTGCAGATGAGCACAGGAAGCAGTTCTTAGATGACAAAATTAATGATGCATTAGAATTGGCTGAAAAGCTGCAAAGGGAGGATGGCTGTTCTGGTGAGCATATCGATAATTCAATTCTGTGTGGATGCTGGCATGAAGCATTCAACACCTGAACACAAACTAAGAGACCAGTATTAGGGATGAACTTACACATAACTCCTTTACATAAGCACTTTTTGCCACTATGCTTTCATGAAACCAATATATCAGGCCAGACTTGGAAAGAAATCTCAGTTTGGTATCTATCAGATGCAGCAATATAAATGGCATTTTTGGTAGGGGCACAGATTTAGCTCAGCTTAAACCAATTCATTAGAAATCCTCTGTCAAATAATGTTGTTCTATGATGACATATCAGGAAGTGACTTTTCCAAGTGTTTGTTCACAGAAAAAAACCCACATGTATGTGCTTTCAGAATTGGCCAGTACATCCTTCTCAAATGTGGCATTTGTGTGGTTTTGCAGATATTTCTCCTATCCCCCCATGTCTTCAAGGCTCACACAAAATTAGTGATTAATATTAAGGATAGGTGATTAATATTGCTTTGGGCAAACATTTTCAGCCCTTGCCCTTATTTACCCAATGGTTTTGGTATGGAGTAATTTGCGACTGCACATTATTAAAATGGGTGTCTCCTTAAAACTGCAAGTATGAGTGGCCATATTCCATATGATCTTAGTGGCCTATTTGTGAGAAGATTAATTATATAGGAAGAAACAGCACACATAATTTCTTAGAGAGCTGTAATTTCTTAAAGGGAATTTTAAGAAATTAATGAAATTACAGAGCTGTAATTTCTTAAAGTGAAGTGCAGTGATGCATAGCCTTGACCCATAGAGTAGAAACATTGACCTCTAATTCTGAGCAAATTGTACTTGCCATTAGCTGGAGCAGGTGATTGTTCTAAGTTTGCTTCCTGGAGAAAGACTGCTTCACCTCAAGCTAGAAAAATTTGCTAGAAACTTAAACACTTCTAATTCACAAAAAATCTTCCTCTCCATTCTGCAGAGAGACTGTGTGATTTAAAGGCTGAACGTACAGAGAGAGGGGTAGAACTCCAGCACATGCCAAGGTCTGGAAACATCTATCTCAACGATACATCTGCATTAGTGCCATCACTACACAGTAAGTTTCTAAGTTAGTACTCTCCTTTCTTTCACATTTAGTTTCAAAAGCATTACTGGAACACCTTGTTGTGTGATTGAGTCATTATTAGTTGTGTAGGTGTTTAGTGGATGGTAAACCAGTTTGCTGTTGTGTTCTATTTCACACGTGAAAAAAACGTCTTTGCTACCAGCACATACAGGAAGTGCCCTGAAGTGTGTCATGTTATGAGAGTAGGCCTAGTAAACTTCAGCCCAGTTTAATCACATTCTGACCTGATCATTTTAGCTAAGGTTTTCCTATCTTCATATTTATGTATGATTTGACAGTGTTGAGAAGATGTAGAGCTGTCTTTCATCAAAACCTTACTGGGAGTTATAATCAAGAATTAGTCTAATTATTTCCTCTGGGCTGTCCTAGCCACTCTGGCAGTGAAAGTACAGTTTTAAAATCCTATACACCTTATGTTCAAAACTCTGCAGGCAATGGAACACATATCAATAGACCTGCTGTAGCCACCTATTAGCCTCTGGCCTTCTGGTAGCAAAACAGGTGCTGCTTTCAAAGAACTTGCTCTTGCAGGTCTGAGGGCTGTCTCACATACAGTGGTACTGAAAAAAAGCATTTCTGTGCCAGAGATACCTGTTTTATTTGTAGTGTATGTGGAAAACCATTAGTAGCAATATTAAGTCTGAATTCCTTGCACTTCAGTGTCTTTAGACAGCAGACGAGAACTGGCGCGCCAGGAGCGGGAGCTGATGGCAGAAGTCCGGCAGCTCAGACAAAGGCTGACCTCGCAGGCTAAAACCAGACACCTTCCAGCTCATTTCCCAGCTACAGCGTGGACACCATGAGATGGTTTGCTCTGGACCTCAGCAGTACTTTCAAATTACTAATCAGTGAAAAGCTAAATATGTATAGTATGATTCAGGATGGGTCATAGACTGTTTATTATAATGGCCTTTGGTGGTATTTTTATGTAAAAATAAAATGCTAGATGGAAAATATGTATGTTCTTTGTAACCTTCATGTTATTTTTTACTTAAATAATAAATAAAGTCAGTTTTTATCATTGAGTTATTGCCTGTGCAGTATTTGTATAATTTGTTCAGGTGCCTGCCATGACTTGAAGAAACAAACCACTGTTAAAATGTTGTTTTTGTCAGTGATGTGTAAGTGGATTCTACAAGCTGCATCAGGGAAATTTGCAATTAGAGGAAAAAAAACATTTCCAGTGAGAGCAAAGGCCCAAAGAGGGTGTGGAGCCTCTGCTGCTGCAGGTGCCAGCAGGTTGTTGTATGTACCAGCAGGTTCATTTCGGGAGAAAGAAGGGAAAGAGGATCTAAATAAATACACTGCTCTTCATACTGCCAGAGGAGGTACTGATGGCTAATGGTTTTGACCCAAGAGTAGGACGTTATGCGGTGTTACAGTAAAAAAGAGTGAAGCAAAGTAAAACAAAGTAAATCATTCATAATTGCTACACACAATGCTGATACAGGGGTAGACTTGGCCCTGTAAAAATATGAGGACTGTGATGTTAATTTGTTCTGCTTCCCCCGGAGGTTTGCTGATGCTCTTTAGGGCAGCAGTATCAGAGCAGGACTGCTCGTGGTGTCCCTTGGGGGCTGAAGCAGAGGGCAGCCCTGGGATGACACCTGTAACCAGCAGATCCCTGTCACCTGGGGCTGGGAACAGTCTCCCTGCTTCTCCTTAAATTACATGAGACCTAAATGCGCAGAAATAACTGGTTATCCTCTGCTTAGCATCCTCTGCATCTGGAACTAGAGAGAGTCACGTTAGCAGCACCCAGGATCCATGGAAATCTCATCACAGCCCTCGGCAGTGTGTGGGGAAGTGGCATCGCTCCCTTTCAAACGGAGAAAAATGCTACAGGTGAGGATCATCTGGGAAGAAACGGCAGAGAGTACAAGAAAAATTGCCTTGTTGTGATTTAGAGTTTACATAGGACTATTTCTATATTTAATGTGACAAACTAAATCCAGCAGGCCCCAGTGCCCTGCCGTGCCTCCTGAGCAGCTCCCCAGCCTGACCCTGGGTCTGCCCAGAGCCCCGCACGACTCACTGCCAGTCCCCCACATCCCTGTGCGGGCTCGCAGGCAGCTCGGGGGCAGGGAACCCTCTCAAAAGGTAGACCAGTCGGGGAAGTCACTCCCATTAGCCCGCAGGCAGGAGAGACGGAACTGGAACTACAGCTTCGTAAATCACGACAGTCACGACACACCGAGGGGGTCAGAGGCAGCGCCGTGCTGAGCCAAAAGAGCGGCCCGCCTTTGCCCCGTGTGAGGATCGAACTCACGACCTTCAGATTATGAGACTGACGCGCTACCTACTGCGCTAACGAGGCTCCTCGAAAGACTGCTTTTCGCCTTCTGCTCTTGTCGTTTGTTTCTTATGTTTTGTTTTACCTTTTTTTAAAAATTCATTTTTCCCTGCTTTTCCGCCCAGACCTCACGTTTTGTGCAGATGGCTCCCCTTTGCCATGTTGTTCTTGCAAGAAAAATCTTGCAGATCTTTGAGTTTGGTTTGGTTTTTTTGGTTTGGTTTGGTTGGTTTTGTTGTTTTGGTTTTTTTTTTTTTGGAAATGGCTCCTTTTTTTCCCCATGTTGTTCCGCAAAACAGCTGCAAAGAGTCCTTTGGGGTTCCCAAGCATTCTCCTCCAGCTCCGCCTGCCAGGAATAGACCGCGAGGGCTGCTCTGACAACACGCAAGGAAATCAAGTTGCTTCCACATAATTAACGAAAATTAGAGCCAACCTCGTTAGCCTCCCCGCTGTGAACACTGTTCCACTGGGATGTCTGCAGTGCAATGAGCCCCCCGCGGGCAGGAGGGGCTCAGCAGAAGAGGGTCCAGGCAATGCCAGCAGAAGTGCTGCCCTGAATCCTAATGGAGAGAACTCCCCCCGGCGAGGGTCCCGTGGCGATGGCAGCAGTCACCATGACAATGGAACCCTGACAAATACCTACCTCGGCAGAAGACACGAAAACAGACGTTTAATCGATGCAGAAAGTCTGTGAGCGCCGCCCACGAGAGTTTCTGCAGGGAGGCTGTTCATCTGCAGAGAAGGGAACTGGCGGAGGATGGAGGAGAACAGACCCCTGGACATCACAGAATCCCAGAATGCTTGGAAGGGACCTTAAAGCCCATCCAGTCCCACCCCTGCCATGGGCAGGGACACCTCCCACCAGCCCAGGTTGCTCCAAACCCTGTCCAACCTGGCTTTGGACACTTCCAGGGCTGGGGCAGCCACAGCTTCTCTGCCCAACCTGTGCCAGGGCCTGCCCACCCTCCCATGGCAGAATTCCTTCCCAATATCCCATCTAACCCACCCTCTGGCAGTGGGAAGCCATTCCCCCTTGTCCTGTCGCTCCAGGCCCTTGTCCCCAGTCCCTCTCCAGCTCTCCTGGAGCTCTCCTAGGCACTGGCAGGGGCTCTGAGGTCTCTTCTCCAGGTGAACAGCCCCAGGTCTCCCAGCCTGGCTCCAGAGCAGAGGGGCTCCAGCCCTCAAAGCATCTCCGTGGCATCTTCTGGATTCATTCAAGCAGCTTCACATTCTTCCTACTTTGGAGAGCCCCTGACACAGCACTCCAGGTTTGGTTTCATGAGAGCAGAGGAAGGTGAGAATCCCCTCCCACTGTTCATGGTGCTTTTGAGTCCCACCAGACAAGACAAGACATTTGAGTTGCATTGGACAACCCAAGGATTTTGCCAAAGTGTAGTGGGCAAATGGTGCTGTCAGGGGTAGAATCCTCTGCTTTCCAAGGAGCTGGGTGGCCATACATGTGGGACAATCACATGATGAGTCTGGGTTTAATGGCTCGTAGTACAAACAAAATTGCTACAAGCCCAGGATGAGTAGATGCTTCTCAGAGCCTGAACCTCTGCATTCCTGCTTCCGGCACTGCCCACGGGCAGAATGAGGATGTCATTTTTAGGAGTCTGCTAATCCTTTGGGGCTTCAGTGATGGACAAATTTAGTGCCCACACTTCTGATTAAGTTACAAAAAGCTGTTCCAAGCATCTAAAACAAGGCACATGGACCATGAGTCACCTAAACCAAACATCAACTCTTTGGAAATGCATCTGTAGCTGTTTTCCACCTGTATGGAATCATGTGGCTTTCCCCTCATGTTACATTACACTCTGCTGGTACTCAAAGGTTCTGACACAGCTTGAGAAGGCCTTGTCATGTCTGTTTGTTTAGGATCTGATGAATTCATGGAGAGGACAGGGAAAAGTACTGGTGGCAAGGATTTTCGTGTGAATGAAACAAAAGATGGCCTTGGTGACATTGCCTCGAGCAGAAACTCAGCAGTCTACAGCACACACGTGCTTTCCCCTCATTTTGATTCTATTTTTATCTGAACTTTATTCTTTCTCCTTTTCCTCCGAATGCTGCTGCTGCTGGGCCTAATCACCCTACAACCTCTTCTCCTTTCCCTCACCCACCTGACCCCCATGACCTTATCCCACACCCTTGGCTGCATGGATGCTGAGCCACTGCCCCACCCTCTCAACAGTCAGATGTTCCCTTGGCCCACTGACCCCCTTTCCAGCCCAACCCAGCAGAAGGCAGGACAATACATCAGAAATCCATGCCAATTCCCACGGAGCTCCATTGCCCTATTTCCTCCAGACGAGGAAGAATAAGGGGAGAAGTCTGCCAGGCAGAACCACCTCCATCACACACTGATGTCACCCAGGGCTCACCAAAACCTGAGGCAACGTGACAAACCTCTCAGTACTCAGGGAGACCATGTTTGCCCTTCCCATGGAGCAGAGTGAGGGAATCCCAGCCTTTCATCAAACCAGAGAGGAGAAACCATCGCTGTCTCCACTCCACGTTTCAAGTGCCAGATAGAAAAGGTTTCCAAGGCTGTTCTTGTTCAGAATCAGGCAATAGTTCTGAAGGTTGGGAACAGCCAGGGTTCTTGGGGCCCAGAAGGCAAAGAGCTGGTGCACAACAGGCTGGTGATAACTGAATATAACTTTCAGCTTCAGTGTTCACCACGCTGCTATCAAACTATAAAATTGGTACTTTCTCCTCTATGTTACCAAATCCTTTATCTGGGTAAACCAGCTTTGTTTGTGACAATAGGGAAAACAGGAAAAGTGCATTATCATCATCTCCCATCCTCTGTGGCACTGTCTGAGCACCTTCCTTTGAAAACACTCCCAGAGTAACAGCCCAGAGCTTTCCAGTCCTGCTGCCTCAGTCAGGCAGCTTGTGTCCATTACCACAGGGCTCTTGAAAAAGGATGTATCGAAAGGGGAAATGTTATTGTTGCATTTCCCTTGCAATTAAGGAGCTGATGCAGCTCTCGCTGTAGTCAATTAGTCCTCATGCTCACTGAAGGGCTTTGGATTGGTCCCAAAGTTAGTGTCCTCATTTTCTGTAATCCTGGAAGTGTTTACGCCTTCCCAGGCTCTGAGTGGGGATGAGCCAGCTGATGGAGTATCCAGCCAATTATAACCTGAACAGCTAGGAGGGAATTATTTATCTTCCATTTGGCAAGAGGGACAGAAAAGTATGGCAAGGCAGGCTGAGACAGATGAACAAACCCACTCTCTAAGGCCTGTTTGCCACACAGAGTATTTGCAGCATGGTTTTTGGCACAGGCCTGCATTGCGATTTCTGCTTTGCAATAAGAAACAAAAGCTCCTCCTGCCTCCTAAAAATCTGCCTCCATCCCTGGAGACAGGACACTTTGAAGAGAGAACATTTCAGTGGAAAGGCCGAAGAATTATGCTTTGGTTTTTGTAATGTACATGTTTTCATCTCAGATGTTCTCTTTTTTTCATTATTTTAAGCTGGAACACAGCTCTTCTTGTCCTGGTTCTGTGATTTCCCACCTTCTTACTTTCTGTCTGGACACTCAGCAGATTTTACAGGATGCACATCAGTGGCTGGGCCCTTCAGGGGAAATCCAGAGCATTGCAGAAATGCTGCTGATGACTCAGGAAGTGGTTTCCACACTCTTGCTTTAGAGCAGAGCTCGGTGCCCTGTCTTTACTTGGCTACCAACTGCCAGAGGGCAGGGTTGGATGGGAGACTGGGAAGAAATCCTTCCCTGGGAGGGTGGGCAGGCCCTGGCACAGGTTGCCCAGGGAAGCTGTGGCTGCCCCATCCCTGGGAGTGTCCAAGGCCAGGTTGGATGGGGCTTGGAGCAACTTGGACTGGTGGAAGGTGTCCCTGCCCATGGCAGAGGGTTTGAATGAAATGGTCTTTAACGTTACTTCGATTCACACCATTTTATGATTCAGGCTTCAGTTTGAGAGATGAACTGGATGAAGCCAAGGACACCATAGCAAGGTCCATGGTCTTCTGCTTCAGGTGGTGCTTGGTGCCCAGATCCTGATGTGCAGGACACACAGTTCCACCCACTATCAACTATGGGAATCAGCCCTCAGATCACCTTTAGGACCTGGGGTGCCTTTAGGACCTCCACAACCACCAGATCCACCCCCAGCACAGCTCATGGCTGAAGGTCAGCTGCTGAGCTTAAGTAGAGCTCCTGGGCCAAAGATGTGGGTGGAAGCTCCAGATGAGGATGCTCAGAGCTATCAAGGCTTATGAGTGTCCTCAGAGCTCTGCCAGTGCTCTTGGAATAGGATGATACATGAAACTGCTGCTCCCATTGCCCTGGGAATCAAACATTGCAAGCAAAGATTTTTAGCAAAAGGTTTCAGCAAAAGGTTTCAACCAAAGTTTTCAACCAGAGGCTTATGGACTTTGCTGCTTGGAGAAACACAATGACCCCCTCCCAGGTAGGTGCAGATGTGAGTGGGGGGCAGTAGCTCTGTGGCCCAGGAACAGATGTGTCCTGAGGGTGAAGGGAAGGAAAGAAAGAAGGATGGTCTGTGTGATTTTGGCAACAACATGGCTTGAAAGAAGACACATCAGCTCCAGCTCCAGAGATCCAGTTGTCCTGGGACCTGGGAGTGCAGGAGCACCTCCCTGAGGTGGGAACCTCCCCTGGATTTACTCTCCTGGACCTCCAGGAGTTTTGCACACAATGACAGATGTTTGAAGGGAGCTGGGAAGAACACAAAACTTCCTCTTTGTGGCCTGTTCTCCATGTTAGCCATGAATGCCTCTTGGATGAAGACCACGCTCCCAGACGTAGGTTCCTAATGGCTCTCAAGGAGCCACCATCTCTTTGCAGATGGTTTATAAAGCTCAGCTATTCAACCACTAAAAAAACATGAACAGAGACTTAATAAATGCATATTTCCAATATACAAAAAATTAATGACTTTGTACCATATCCTGCCTGCAAGATACATTAATTTCGATAGACAGCACTCAAGGCTTTAAGAGCCAATTCTGCAGAGGGTGGACAGAATGAAAGCAAAGGAGAGTAAACAGAGGAGAGATTTCTAAGTGCCCATGACATTTGTTCAAATACTTTATTTCAATCAGCTTAAAAGGGAAACATAAAGCTGAGGTTGTTCCTAGGAAAGGCAATGAAATTGAAAACCAAGTAATGCACTGAGAGCAATTCAAAGGGAGCCGAGAGGGAGCATCTGCTGCAGGGAGGGCACGAGCTGCCCCACCGAGGGCTGGGCTGGGCTCTTCTGGTGATATTTTTGTCTCCAAATACCATCTCATGTTGTCTTGTCTGGAGAAGAGGAGCCACTCCAGAAAAACAGCACCTGAACCACACCAGGAGAGTTTTACCTGCACAGACTAAGTGATTTCATGTTTATTTTGCCAAATCCTTGGGGTAAGGGGGGCAGACCAGACAGAGAAAACTGCCCTTCAGGAGACCATCCAGGGTTCAAAGCCCATGTTCAATTCTGTTTAGGAACACCAAGAACCATTAGCAGGGAAAAAAAAGAGGAGGGGAAGGAGAAAAAGGCAAAGAACCAAAATACCATCTTGAAAAAGGTGTGAAATTCCACTTCAGTGCTAAAATTTCCCCTTTCCTATTCTCCAGCCTCTTCCACGTGAGTTGGGAGCACACTGAGAGGAGGAGCAGTATGTGATGTCTGAACTGCGTGTACTTATCTGAGCAAAATCATCTGGTTCCTCTCTGAGGCAAGACTTGATGAAAACTGTTCTGATTCCAGTCACAGCCCCACCACATCCCACCCCCAATTCCCATCACAGCCCCACCATGTCCCACAGCAAGGCAGGCACTGGGCTGTCCTGCTGCCTCCACGGCATCAAACCACAGCTCCAAGGGGGATATTTAGGGGGAAAAGTGGATTTGGGGGCAAAGTGATACTTATGGCTTGGTTTCCAAGGAAAGTTGTGATTTTCTTATTTTAAAAATAGAAACCCATCAAGCTGATGAGGAGGGAAGGCTCTTTGCGACCACCTTCTACAGTCGACTGTGGGGTAAAAAGTGTATTTGTTCAGCAATGTAATTTACTTTTAGTAACAGAAGGGAAAGGTGAGGCTATTGATTTATCACTCTTTCCTATTTGTTTTCTCCTTTTTTACATCCATTAGCTCGCTGGGTCTCTTTTATCTGGGAGCTGCCTCTGACAGGATTCAATACATTCAGCATTTCTATAAATATGTAAATATAAGATCTGTATGTGTAAACACACTGGCATAAATAAAACGGTAATGATGTGTGTATCTATATTTGTGTACATAGAAAAGCCAAATTATCTCCAATTTATCCAATGCCCTTTATAGCTCCTGTGTGCATTATGTTCCTATGTACATACAATCTTCATATTTATAGGAAAATGGCACCAATGAGGAATACAGATAAAATACTAAAGGCTGTTTCTGGTGGATAAGTCACTCCTAATTCCTTAATTTCTTTTTGCTTGTTCCCCTGAGCAAGCAGTAGAAGATACCTAAATAAGACTGTGCATATTTATTTAACCTCCTTATTTAGCCAGTTTCTGTGGGGTTTGCATCCAAGATACCTGCACTGATGCCAAGCGGAATGAGCAACTTTCCTGGGAGTTGGTACTTTGGTCCTGATCCAGAGCAAAGCTTGGAATGATGAGCAGGAAAATAAAGATGCACCAAACAAGGTAAAGGCTGAAAGGAATTAAAATATACCAGGGAGACCTTGAGCTGAGTTTTCCTTGAGCTGAGTTTTCCTTGAGCTGAGTTTTCCAGATGGGAGGCTCACATCTCTCAGCTACACACAAAGAGCTGGGGACACGTGGTCTCCCCACTTCCCAACTGCTGCATCCTGGGGAGCACCCCCTTTTCCCCACACACAGAGTTAACCCTGAACCCTCTCTGGCTGGTAGGAAACTAAACTAGATGAGAAAATTCTCCATCCATGTTAAAAATCGTGAGATTGCCAGGCAGTACCCTGAGAGCCAGACTGTTTTGCAAAAGGTGATGCCTTGAAGTCACCGTGGTCTCTGCTGCCACCTCCACCCTCTGCCCATCTCCTGGGAAGTTTTTGCTGGGATAAGGTGGAAAGACCCTTCTGTAAAAGGTGTTTTGTGAGTGCCAACCAGTGGAATTCAAAGGGCCAACCAAAGTTTAAAGGGCCAACTGCTGCTCCTGGAAATGAACGCAAGAACCTGAAAAACCAGAGAGATCAGCTCAGAAGATGCACAAGCAGTGTGAGCCCAAAAATTGCAGCTCATTCTGCCTTATTTCAGGATACAGCAGTGCCAGGGTCTCACCACCCCCACAGAGAAGGGTTTCTTCCTAATATCCAATCCAAACCTACTCTCTGTCACTTTAATGACATCCCTCCTTGACCTGTCACTCCAGGCCCCAGTAAATTGTCTTACATCATCTTTCCTGTTGGCCCCTTCAGGCACTGGAAGGCCACAGTCAGGTCACTCCAAAGCTGCCTCTTCTCCAAGCTGAATAATCCCAATTCTCTCAGCCTTTCCTCACAGCAGAGCTGCTCCATCCCTCTGACCATCTTGGTGCCTCCTCTGGACTCGCTCCACCAGCTCCATGTCCTTCCTGTGCTGGGACCCCAGAGCTGGAGGCAGCTCTGCAGGTGGGGTCTCACCAGGGGAGAGCAGAGAGACAGAATTCCCTCCCTGGAGGTGATTAAAGGTAGGTCTACGTGGTTTCCTCTGGGTGTGACATTCTCAAGCCCCCCTGTGTCTGGGAGCTCTGTTGGTGCCCTCTGCCAACCCTCTGGTTCCCCAGTGAGTTGCCCACTCCGTGTTTCCAGGGCTCTGAGCACAGACCTGTTTATTTAACACCACCCTCACAGGCAAGAATTCCTTCCCAATATCCAGTATAAACCTAATTTTTTCCAGTGTGAAACTGTTCCCCCTTGTCCTGTCACTCCACGAACTCCTCCAAAGCTCCTCTCCAGCTCTTTTGGAGCCCCTTTAGGCACTGGAAGAGGCTCTAAGGTCTTCCTGGAGCTTTCTCTTCTCCAACCTTCCTCAGCCACCAGCTGCTACTATTGACCCCCTGGCCTGGCTGTCCCAGGCGGTAGCGGGATCGTTTGGATTGAGGTGTCACCATCCTCAATTCCTCCTCCTTTAGCTTGCAAGATATGGAACTTCGGCTGGGTTGAAGCGATTTTCTGCGAGGAGGAGCACGAATCCCACCGGGATGCGCCGGGATGGAGCTGCCGCACGGCACGAGCTCCCCCTGCAGCGCCCTGGGCAGAGCAGCTGCGCCCTGGCAAGAGACGCAGTGCAACCAGAACTGCCTGTTTGAAGCCAAAAAAATCCCCCCTCGCCATTGACGTGATGCCTGGCCGGAGCACGGGTGACCCCCGGGGTGGCAGGCGATGCTGGGAGGGTCCCCACTCCCTCCTCTCCTGCTTTACACCGTTTCCCATTCCCTTTTCCCAGAACCACAGGGCTCTGCTGGGAGGGTCCCTGCAGTGGGGCTGGGCACGGACCAAGCCCCCACATCCTCCCTCTGCTGCCTCCTCCAGCATCCACCTCCCACCTTTCTGCTCCAGCCAAGTTGCAGGAATACTTTTACCAACTGCGTTAATTTTGTGCCCTGTGCCTACTGATCTAAAGGAAGAGAAAAAAGCCACTGATATTTTGGGATGCCTGAAAGAGACATTTCCTAAGTTTCCAGTGCCCTGGGATAATTTTGGCTGGAGAGCCACACTCTAACTGGGTGCTGGTGGCTTTGGATGCAATTTTGGATTTGCTTTCTAATGGAGCAGGAGATATTTATATATTTATAGCTCTGCTGGGCCGTGTTGGGCATTAACACCGTCCTGCAGCCAAGAACCTCAATTTCTGCTTTAGGTTAAAATGATATCAGTGCCAGCCCATGAGGGAAAGGGGGAGGCTGAGGGTGCTGAAAATCCTGCTCTGTGGCATCCAGACCAAATCTTCCCTTGGCTGCAGGATGTGGAGCTGGAGGCTCAAGCCCAGGTTTAGGGGGTTATAGGGCTGGGATTCATTCCCCAGCTCCCTGTTCCCAGTGTTTTGGTGGGAACATGAGCAAAGGCTGGCAAAGCCCCACCAGCACAGGGGGTGCTGCACTTGTCACTGGCCACAGTGGCATTGCCAGGGGCTCTGCAGGCAACTCGTGCTGTTCTCCAAGATGTCAGTGGGATAACCTTTTCCTGCTGCAAGGATGCCCACAGAGGGTTTTCTCTGAGCAGAAGATTATTTGTGCCCCTGATCTCTGCTCTCCTCTGGAGAGGGAGCTCTGCCAGAGGCACAGAGTCCCAGCAGCATCAAGGGATGCCTTCTCCTTTCCCTCGGTGCCCAGGAGGATCCAGAAAAATTTCCAAGTGTTTTATTAGGAGAGATTTCCTGGGACAGGTGCTGCCCTGGTGGGACTGCATGGGTCACCACAGTCAGAGTGCAGCAGGAGGAGGGAGAAATAACAGTTCATCCCAGAGTCAGGGAATATCCTGAGGTGAAAGGGTCCCACAGTGATCACAGAAATCCAACTCCCTGCCCTGCACAGGACACCCCAAGAATCACACCATGCCACATGTTAAGGCATCCCAGCAGGCAGGGAGGTCACAGCAGGGATGGCACAGCCCAAGGACCCTTCCATGGTCTTTCCCAGGCAGAAGGTGAGGTCATCCCCACCAGCAATCACTGATGATCCAATAGAAACATCAAGGGCCAGGGGGACAAGTGGGAAACACAAAGTGTTAGTGGATCTGCCTGTGGGGATACAGTCATGGATGTAAGCACAGTGGGGAATTGATGGCCAGGAGGAGAGGGGCAGTGAGATGGGAGTCTCCATGGGCCTCCTCCCTCCAAGCCCTGGCTGCCCAGCTTCACTGGGGACTCACAAAAATGTATATTTGAACTCCATCCCTTCCTGAGCTTATCCCAGCAACTCCCTTGCCCATGGCAGGAGTGGTGCCAGGCCAAAATACCAACTTTGGCAGGGCAGGACCAGGGAAAGACACTGGAAAAGAGAGACAAGAGACCCAATTAGTGCCTCAGAGATGAGAAAAAGCAAGAGAAGGACCACCCCTGGCCAGCTGCTCTCACCCAGCCAGGCACAGCAATGCTGAGCCCTTACCAGTCCCCTGGATGGGAAAGAGCTCACCCACAGAGAGGTTGTTTCCCCCCAGATTTGTGAGAAGCAGCACAAGCTGTGAGCTCCCTGCAGGTCCCAGTGGGCTGTGAGGGGGGACACAAATAACCCCCAAGTCCCCTGCCATCCAGGACTCCTGGGACAGGGCCACTCCTCTGTGCCCCTGGATTTTTGGGTCAATTTTCCCCCTTTCTCCGTTCCTGATCAGCCTCAGTGCTCCACACTGCAGGGAGCACCCAGAGGAAGAGTTCAGGCTGGGGGGCTCCAAGGGGGTCTTTTTACCCAACACCTTGGTGCTGTCAGCAGGCAGGACCCCAAGATGCATCAGACTGAACACCCCAAAACCCAGAGAGAGCCATGAAACAGCCCCAAAACACTGAGTAGTCCCAGCACCTGTGGTTGCCAGGACATCCCTCCCTCCCCAGTCCTCCACAGATGGTCCTGCAGCCACCAGGACAGATGTCCCTTGTCTGGGGATGTCAGGGCATGGGCACAGGGACATGGAGGTTCAGCCAGGTGTTCCACACCTGCTGCAGTGTGGTTTCCACAGGGTATTCCAACCCTGCTTCCCACCCCAGGAAAGGTGTGGGGCAGTGCCCACTGTGGTTTGGACACCTGGACTTTTCCCCTGAGCAGCTCACACCCCTGTTTCTTACTGGGTGGAAAATCCTCGGTAGCCTAAGGGGGAAAACCAGCTTATTTTTGACTCCCCATTTTCCCAAAGTTTTCTGCAAACTTCAACACATCCCTTTTTCATCACTGGGGAAATACTAACTTGCCAGCATCTGTTTTAACCTCTTCACAAAATTAAAACCCAGGGAAAGTTCACCCAATATGCTGGTTTCCCACAATTTTCTCTTTGCCAAAAACTCCAAGCCTTCCCCCAAAGCTGCTACAGCTCACAGCTGGCCACGTGTGTCCTCTGCAATCCAGGGGATGTGATGCCATGAGGATTCTCAGTGCCCACTGACACTCTGGCTGCTGCCACCAGATCCCAGCAGGACTGCCCAGGGCTCCAGGGCATCACAGAATATCCTGATTTGGAAGGGACCCACAAGGCTTATCGAAGTCCAGCTCCTGGATGTGGCCATAGGATGTCTCCCCACCCTTCTGCTGCATCCCTACCTGCTGCAGGCAGAACTGCCAGGATCACTTTCCAGACTCCTCTGGCTCATTCTTCACTTTGCTGCACAATATTTCATCATCCACCTCAGTGAAATGTATATTTCCCTTTTAAGAGCTCTCCTAGAATAATATATTTTTTTATTATAGTGACAGTGAGGGCTCCTGTTGCCATGGCTACCTGCCCTTTACTGGAGCAGGAGCTTTCTGGGTGTTGGAAATTCCTCTATTTTTCCTGATCTACATGGTGTGATTTTATTTTTTTTTTAATTTGATGTTTATCCCCATTATCACCTTCTGAAACAACAGGTCATTTATATTGCATATGGATATGTCCCCAGTACAGCAAAGCCTTCAGAAACAACCTTCTGCTTTCAGAAGGAATTTTTGGGGTGGAAAAAATCCACCATGCAGCATTGATAATGTACAGTATAACAAAAACATGGAAACTCTGAAAGGGTCTCATCTGTATCTCACCACATCATACATTAAATCCCAGTTTTGGCTTCAGGACTCTTGAATGAGTGTTATAAAACAAAGTCCAATTTTCTGTGGTTTTCATCCTGTTGCTGTAAAACAAACCTTTATATTCTGGTTGTCAGTTGAGCCATCCCCTGGTCCTGAGCCTCTGGAAATCTCATATATTTGAGAACACACAGGGGTAAATTAAATGCATATATTAGATAGATAGACAGACAGACAGACAGACAGACAGACAGACAGACAGACAGACAGATAGATAGATAGATAGATAGATAGATAGATAGATAGATAGATAGATAGATAGAACAATTAAGCTTTTTGCTCCAGCACTTCCTTACAGGTGAGTGTTGTAATATTTACATTTGGAAAAGGGATCACACATGCACAGAAGCATTACAGGAACTTTCCCAAAGTTTTCATGCCTTGGGATACTTGGTGGTGCAGGATTGTGCTCTGCTTCTGCTGTCAACACACGCTGGGAATGTGCCCATGGTACAGAAAGGGAAACTGAGGCACAGAGCCAGCCCATCCCTGCTCCCAAAGTGAATGAGTGGCAGAGCTGGGGTGAAAAACTCTGGCTTTCTGCTGAATTTTTCCTGTGTTTTTAGTGACATCATCCACACTGCTGCCTCCTTGTTTCATTGTGAGGAGGATGACCAAGGTATCACCTGTGGACTCATTTCCCTCTGTCTCATCAGGACCAGACATGCTGCTTGAAAACAATTTTTTCCCCTTCCCCCACACTCTCACCTTTTTTTGTTATTCTATTTTTAACTAAAAATAGTAGAAATGAGTGAAAGCAGACTGACACCACACAGAAACTCCCAGCACTCCAGAAAGCCTCCAAGATTTCCCTACAATAAAGGCAACACGTTTGCTACTGATGTTTTAAATGGAAATGGCTGCAATGAGGTGCTGAGTGAGCAGATGCTGATGGAGACTGAGTTCACAGGTTGCAGCTGAGTGGGAGGTGCTTTAAGTGGTGTCCCCAGGCCCCAGTGAAGTCCCTTGCCCTCCATGAGGCACAACCAGCAGCCGTGCAAGGGACTCCCTGTGCCCAGGCACCACCCACTACCTGGGTCTCTACAGCATCCCCAGCCCTCAGGGACAGCAAAGAGATGGGGGAGGATGTAAATGTGGGTGTGTATTGTGGTGTTTTATCCTGAAGGGCTCAGGAGGCTGCTGGAACAATCTCTGTGCAGTGGCTGGGACACAGGAACCCCCAGGTGATGCCAGCAGGGAGGGAAAGGCTGCTCAGAGTCCCTTCACCTGCAGCTGGAGCGCTCAGGAGCATCCTGGGGAGGGATATCAAGCTCCTGGAGAGTGTGTGATGGCAGGGAAGCAGCAGCTGGGGAAGGGAAATAGGGCCCAGCCCCACGGAGAAACTCGGGTGTCCTCACCTGGTGGGAAAGCAGGTAAAAGGTGTTTATATCCCCAGCTTGTGGGACACCAGCACTGCCAGAAATGGAAGCGTGGAGAGGAGGAGGGATGTCCCAGTGGTGCTCAAAGAGCTGGAGGAAAAGCTCCAGCTGAACTGGAGGATCTCACCTGGGCACAGCATTTCCCTCCCCACACCAACCAGCTCTGTCCCCCACTCCAGACAAGCAAATTCCCAAGGATGTGGTTGAAAACTTCCAGCACCAGCTGCCCTGCAGAGTCTCCCTGAGAACATCACACACTAAAACACCCCACCCACCAAGCTTGATTTACCTCTAACCAAGGGGAGAAGGGGGTTATCCACAACTCATTTCTCCCATCATCTGTGCCACATCACCATGGAGATGGCACAGGAGCTGCTGGAAGGGGCACAGCATCAGCACCAGGGAGCAGGCAAGGAGGAACAAGTATTTTCCATAAGGAATGAAAGGAGGAGGAGCATGGGAGAAAGCAGCAGCCCAGTGGGCACAAGGGAAATTATTAATTATCAGGATGCAGCACTGAGATCCCTAGGCTGAGGGCACATGCCTGCCTCCCATTCCTGGCTTCCAGCAGCACTCACAGAGAGAGATGAGGTGTTTGGGTGCCCCAAGCAGCAATCCACATTTGAGAGCTGACCACATTTAAAGTGTAATTTTTAGGTGCCATTTGATAAAAGTGAGAAGTAAACCTCTTTAAAAAAAATACTGATTTTTCATAGAATTGTAGAATATCCTGAGTTGGAAGGAACCCACAAAGATCATCATGCCCAAATCCTTGCCCTGCACAGGACAGCCCCAAGAATCTCTAATTCCAGACACAAATGCTGATCCCAGTTCTCATGTCAAATCACAGTGGGATGTCCCTGCATAGGAGAACAAGGTTGGTGCTTCAGGAAAGCAGCACATGGAGCAACATCAGGAAAATACAGCAAGAACAAGTGTTTTGGTCAGCTTAAGTCCTATTTTCTGTAATTTAAAAATATATGTTAATTTATTCAAACCTTGCATTGGCAAAGTAAGAAAAGAGTCCTGATTCAGAGTATTTTGGACTGTTTAAGGATATTTCTGGGACAAGGCTGTTCCCAGGCATGGGGAGGATGAGCAGTGCTGTCCTGGTTGCAGCCTGTCTGCTTTGGCTGCTCTTTGGAGGAGGCAGGAGGAGCACTGAACATCATGAGAAGCAGCGTGGGAAACCTTGTCCAGCTTTTTTCTTAATGGATTTAACTTAATCAAGTGGCTCCAGTGGGAAGTTACCACACAGGAGGAGAAGACACAGCCACCATTTCATGAGGATGAGCCAGGGGAGCCACAGTGGGGTGGGTGCAGGTCTTGGGGGCTGTCATGGGTTTTGTGGATCTCAGCACACCCCAATATCCCACCAGCCCTATATCCTCATCAGGCAAACATCAAAAAATACTCAGGACTTGAATTCCCCAGAGACAGGGCTGGAAAAGCTCATCCTTGCCCAGGGATTTGCACAGGGATGGCACAGTCAAGCTGCCACTATGGGGCACGTGTGGGGCTGTGGATGCACCAAGGGATGTGTCAAGGGGTGTACTGAGAGATGCCCCATGGAATGTGCCAAGAGATGCACTGAGAAATGCACCAAGGGATGCACTGAGGGAAGTACCACAGGATGCACTAAGGGTTGCACCGAGGGATGAGCAGAGGGATGTGCAGAGGGATGCACCGAGGGGTGTGCCACAGGATGTGCAGAGGGATGCACCGAGGGGTGTGCCACAGGATGTGCAGAGGGATGCACCGAGGGATGCCCCAAGGGGTGTGCCACAGGATGTGCAGAGGGATGCACCGAGGGATGCCCCAAGGGGTGTGCCACAGGATGTGCAGAGGGATGCACCGAGGGATGCCCCAAGGGGTGTGCCACAGGATGTGCAGAGGGA
>JAOXXN010000395.1:141642755-141665635 GCA_026770055.1 Myrmophylax atrothorax
TGACAGGGAGGGACACCGGGCTGGTAGGGAGGCACTCCGGACTGACAGGGAGGGACCCCGAGCTGGTAGGGAGGGACTCCGGGCTGACAGGGAGGGACACCGGGCTGGTAGGGAGGGACTCCGGGCTGACAGGGAGGGACACCGGCCGGGGCGGGCAGTTATGTCCCTTGCCCCAGTCGGCGGTGGCAGGGCATAGTCCTGCGTGTCGCGATAATTAGGTGGCATCATTTTCGGTCTAATTGCGCAGCGCAGGTCAGGGGGTAATTAGCGAGCTGTGGCCGCGTCTGGCAGTGCGAGCGGATGTTGGGGCGGGGACGGGGCAGGTTTTACAATCCCCCGGAGCTCAGCACAGCCCCGCCGCCGCCTCTGCTCGGACACACGTGGGTGTGCCCAGCCCTCCGTGGCTCGGGACTGAAATCCGAACCATTTCATACTCAAATCTTTTCGTGTATCTGTCTTATCTTTAGGTGTGATTATATATATATTATTTTTTAACCCCACAAAGCATCTGACATAGACACGGATGCAGAACGTGGGAAGCTGCGCTGACAAACTGGGCCTGTGACTCTCTGCACCCCTGAAGACACCTGTGCTCCCGAGGCCGGGCCGGCAGGACCCTCTCCCTGCTCAGATGCCCTCAGCAGCCTCATCCCATCCAGGAGCCCCGACTGGCAGATCCCCGCGGTCCTGAGCGCTCCCCCCTGGAGCTGCGGCACGTGGGTGCATGGACAGGGAGCGCAGGGCGAGGGCAAGCCCAGCCCGCGTGAGAAAACTGTGTCACACGTGCCCCTGCACACAGGCACGCACACAGGTATGTGCGGAGACCTCGGGCAGGTGCCTTCCCACCCTACCTCTCCTCGGTCAGACCAGCCAGCCCGGCTCGCCCGAGGCCCTGGCCTGTCACCCTGCTCCGAACCTGCGCCTCCATCCTGCTAATGACACAGCAGTGAGTGCCACCGGGACAACGTGACTCTAGAAGCTGCAGCCTGGAAAAAAAAAAAAAAGAAACCAACCAAACAGCCCTAAATGTGCACAATCAAGTGATGAGTGTTTGTATTTCTGATGCTTTGAGGCCAGCTCACAACCCTCCCTCCACATAATACTCAGGATGTTTGGGAAGGGGTATTTTTGTTTTAATAGGATGGCGTAGTCACAAAGCTTTAAAGAAACAGATGAGTGAATCCTATGTGGTAATAGTACCATACTAGAGACGGGGCACAGTGACGAAGTTCACATCTATTTTTGAGCCTGCCTGGCAGCATGTAGGTGCAGACCAGAGCCCATGACACTTTGCTGTTCTGAAGCCATGGACATGGCTGTTGTCTCTGTTCCTGTTCAACACCAGAGCTGTTTTTTCTCCCTAACGAATGCTATGGGAAGACAGAGAAGCCTCAAGCTGTTTTGAATATTGTGCAACGATGCTTGGGAGCCTACCTGCTTTTGCTTGAGTGCTTTCCTCACTCATATTTCACAGGATGGGACAGGAAGGGAAATACAATCGAATCAGACGGCCGTGGTAAATTGAACTGGAATCCTTCGTATGCCCTGGGGCTGAGGTGGGTGCCTCTCAGATAAGCAATCTAATTCAGCTTTGCACTTGTGTCCCACCTGGAAACAGATTGGTGCCGGAGTACACCACCTGAGAAGCAAGCTTCAGGTTTGTTTTGAAGATAATTGTACGGACGAATTCAGGGAGTGTGAATTTGCCTGCGGTAATAAGATCTCTTTATTTTTATTCACAGCTAATTCATTCAGCCAAGGCGATTTCATGCCAGAATGCAGTCCTCAAACAAGGATGATTGCACTGCCTGTCCCACACATATGCATGGTGCCTGCCCGGCAGATCGGCTGCTTCGACACAGAGCCATGAACCACCCCAGACACATGGGCAAGATAAGGAAAAGGCTGGAGGATATCAAGAGTCAGTCCTCAAAGCTGACCAAAGTGGATTTCAGCCACAACGAGAGCATAAGGTTGGCCACCGACGCCTTCCTGGATGGTGGGACAGACTCTTACCTCGAAACTCTAAGCAAAGAGGGTGAGGTGGATTTCCTCTCCTCCGTGGAAGCTCAGTACATCAAGGATAATGCCAGGGAGTCCTATTATGCGCAGGAGTCCCCAGCTGCTGACGGGAACGATGCCGGGTCACTCCCTTCAGGGACCTACTTCCCCACCATTTCTGACAGCAGCGAGCCAGCTCTGCTGCACACATGGATTACAGCAGAGAAGCCCTATTTGAAGGAAAAATCTACCGCCACTGTGTATTTCCAAACAGAGAAGAACAGCAACATTAGAGACATCATACGCCGGTACATCAACAAGACCACTCAGGTATGGGGAGAGAATTGCCATTCCCTCTGCATTCGGTTGTCTTCTCGCTCTTAAAAAGAGCTTGAAGATGCTTGATCCAAGGCAGCCTTGTGTGTTGCCATGTAGCTTTGCTCTGGAAAGTGGCTGTAAAGAGCCTGTTGTTGAACACAGGCAGTGCTCCTTTTCTTTTTTTTGTACTCACACCAACACCTTTTTATATGTTGGTGACTTAAAGCATTCCCTCTTCTAACCTCCCATTAACCCAGCGCATCAAATATGCTGTAGAAGGGGCAGCTGGGCTCTGCCCCGTCTAGTGCAGCCCCAGCAGAATGGTTTGCTTTGTTCAGACCACTGCACCATTAATGAGAATTAAGCCTAAGTGAGCTCTCAGCCATTAGGAATTGTTCAAGGGGATTCATGGGAGTGGTGGGTGAAGGGGAGGCTGGAGAAAGGCAGGTGTGCCTGGTGTGCCAGCATCCATCCCCAGAGGAAGGAAATTATGCATTAAAGAGACCTTTCATCTCTCATAGGTTGCCAGTATCACTAAAAACGTCATGTGGGCTCCATATGGAGGCTCTTCAGCATAATTTGGCATGTGGGAAAGGTGCAGATGATGCCCCTGACTACACAGAGGTGTCAGGGGCTGCAGAGAGGTGCCAGCCACAAGCCAGGTGCCCAGGAAACCAGAAGGTCAGCAACTAGAGTGGGACAAAAAGCCTCTGTCATGTGTGTTCTGGCATCTCTCGTTTTCCTGGGAAAAAAATTTGGTATTTCAGGGCTGTGTTTACCATCATCCAGAAGTTTTCTCTTGTATAAATTCCAGACAGCACCAGCAGTTTCACAGGGAAATGGTCAGGAATGAAAACAGGCTGTAGTGCTGCTGCAGAGCCCGCTGGAGCCACAGGATTCTTCCGCTTTGTTATTCCCCTGCAAGGGCAAGTGTTGGGCCTGATAACACGGAGTGTAATGGCAGGGGAGAAGGATCCCCGTTGGCAACTGCTCTGTCAAAGCCTGCAAGTTCTTACCACATCAGGAAAATTATAGATCTGTCATTTTGAGTTGGGGGCATCAGAAAGATGCAGAAACAGAAGAAATGTCCCTTCAATAATAAAAGAAGCATCAGGTAAAATATCAACCCAGACAAATTTTCTGTCCCAAGAGGAGAAAACTTGTAGGGGAAAAACTGGGAAACATAAAATAAATCCATGGTTCACTTGACTTTTTAATCATCTAATTTACATTAGAAGAGGGTGTTGAAGCAACGCTTACAGTATAAATTTGTCAGCTGCTTTTTGAGTACAGTTTTCCAATGGCAACATTAATTAATTAGCATCTGAGAAGAGTCCATCCTGGATACTCTAGCACTTGATATATGCATTAACAACTTAAAGAACAGAATAAAGACACTGTGAATTATATCAAACTGCAAAGGATTGGCAAGTGGTACTGTAATCTTAACACATTGGTGGGTATCATAAAATGAAATTCAGGCTAAAGAAGCGAGAAGTACTGCAAGTAAGAGAGGGAAGTCAGGTACAGAAATATAAACTGGGAACAGCTGCTGAAAAAGCAGTACTAGGAAGAGTGGTCTGGAGCAATAGTGAGGATGGATCAGCATTGTGCCCTTTGAAAAGACCAGAAGCCGTAACAGTAAGTGTAATGTGAGATATTGGACATAATTGTGCCACTTACCTCATAGTGGCAAGGCCCTTTCTGAAGCACCTGCTTTGGCAGCAGGAGAAAGGTGTAGGATCCTCACTGCTCCACAAGTAGTTTGACCTGCCTGAAGAGGATGGTGGCTGCACAGGATGTGCTTAGTCTTGTAGGATTTCCTCATGGTGGTGAAGGAAATAAACTTGTTGTTGGGTGTGGGCATGGGCTTTGGTGTAAGACAGTGCAAGTTGGGACCAATTAGTAAGACAGATCTACAGAGATACTGTAAGGTTTATTTTGATTGAAGATGGTATTGTGTGAGCACAGTTATCAAGTGGAGAAACAGGAACCTCCTGAAGATGTCAGGTATTGGCCGGGCTGAACTGCCCTGGGGAGTGACCCTTTCCCTGGGCAACAGCAGATGTCAATCAAGACCAGCACCTTCACGAGGCTGTGTCCAACACTGAGCGAAGGGACTGGAGTGTGGAACTGGTTTTATGTCACCTTTACAGTTCCCTCAATCCACACTGGCTGCAGGCTCCGCTCTTAAATAGCTGCTGAGGCTTTTATGCCCAGTCCTGGGACTTTTACCCACTGTTCTGCCAGTTGTGAATTGGGAAGCATGAGTGTATGGTTAAATTTAAACAGTTAGTTTACAAATCAGTATTTTAAAAAAGCAACAGATGGAGCTGTTGGAGTCGCTTGCCGCACCACCACCAACAGAGTGAGGATTTAAAGCCAGGACCATTCCAGGTGTAAATCGTAACAGAGAAAGCATCATCCAGTGATTGTTGCTGAACGCTTGTGACTTAGGACAACCAGTCAGTTGTTTGGCAAGGACTATGGTGTCTTAGCTATGTCTTTATTATTCTCTGATTAGCATTCCTAGTGCTGAAGTCTCACCTACAAATTCGTGCGTCATCTTGGGTTATATGTTGCATGTTTTATTGGTTTTACATGAGCAATAAAACAATGAAGCATCGTGTCTCTTTGATTTACTGAGTCAGGCACTTAGGGAGAAAAACAGAGCAAATATCCACATGTATCTCTGAATATTTGTGTTTGTTTGAATTTGTTTTTAAACAAATAAACTACATGTCAGTGGCCTCATGAGCAACCTGAAAGTTATGTAAATTGACTCTGCTAATGCCTCTGCTTTTTTTCCCAAGGTGCTAGCTATCGTGATGGATGTGTTTACAGACACTGAGATCCTTTGTGACCTCCTGGAGGCAGCTAACAAGCGCATGGTGTTTGTCTACCTGTTGCTTGATCACGGCAGTATAAATCTCTTCTCGGAGATGTGTGACAAGTTGCAAATTTCTGAGGATCTCTTCAAGGTACTGTGGCTCTGTGAAGGTCTTAGGCTCAGATTCATCTGCTTAACTTCAGGCACTCTGAGCTAGAAGCATGGTTATGCTAGGGTCCATCCACCTTCTAATTAAAGATCACCTGAGCACATTAGCACACCTAATTCCTCTCTGAAGATGCCTACATTTTCCCATGGATATTATAGGAAGGTAAGGCATTTCCATTAGGTCCCTAGATGAAACTAATCAGGGCCCTGAAGTCTTAAAACAGAGCTTAAGTCTACTAGTGGAGTTGTCTAACATAAGCATTACAACAGCTTCTGTTTAATAGCTCTGCAGCAGCTGTGGTCTGGCAGCCACAGGGAGAAGGTGCACAAAACTTTTGCATGGCAATACCTTGGTTGCACTGGGTGGTGCCTGATAAAACATGTTAAAGCTCTGTTTTAAAGATAACACCTCAAATTTAGCAGGCTGTTAGCTTAATTCACCTTCATCTCTTTCAGAGGGAATTGGCTTTAAAAAAAAACTCCTAAGGATCATTTCAGTTGTTGCTTCAGATGTTGTAGGGCACCTGTGGCATCTCCATAGGATGGGAGATACTACAGAGGCAACAGACCTCTGGAATGGCAACTGTGTGGCACACAGGAGGCCTGAGGACATCTCACATGCACCAGACACCTGGTTTCCAACAACTGAATTCCACCCCATATATATAAAGAACTTGAAGTTAATAAGGCATGTCTGTAAACCCCCACTCCTAAGAAAGAACAAGCCTGTGCTATTTAGTGTGAGTATGCAGCTATAGTAAACAGGCTTTCACAGTCTGAGAGTCAAACCCTTGGTGCTACTCCTTTACTAAGGCCTTGATTCTGCAGAGTGTTTGTGTGGCAGCAGAGTCAGGCCCAGGTGCCTGGGGAGTCTGAAATGCATTTGCTCAGGTACAAGGACAGTGCAGAGCATCACATGGGCCAAGCTGACACATGTACTTGCATCTGATCCTGAAGGATACCAATTGTCTGGGCTGCTCCAGAAGAGCAGCACATATGCCCACAGAGTCCCAGATGAATTGGAGGAGCAGAGGTTTTTCCCTGCTGTATTTCGCCATGGCCAGCATAAAACAAGAGAGCTCACAGCTGGAGCAAATTGGGGCTGGGGAGTCAGTGGAGGCAACAGGCTGGTCTCAGCTACAGATACATCCTGTGCTCATTTTGGTTGTGATGGTGTCAGTCACCCAGCACAGCTCCATCTGCATGAGCTTGCATGGAGGTTTCTATCCCAAGTGCAACAAGTGAATCCTGTGGCAAGTGAGAGACCTTGGCTAGGTCTCTAGACACAAACCTTCAAATACCACATCAGAGAGTCCATGAGGAAATCCCACATTGGGGAAGTGAAGAACTAAAGGCAGTGGGGGGAAAGGACCCTTCACTTCTGATTTTTGATTTTGAAAAAAATGTAATTCACTTCATTTTACTTTTATTTACAGAATATTTCAGTCCGCAGTGTTACTGGAGAGGTTTACTGTGCCAAATCAGGCAGGAAATTTTCAGGACAAATAAAAGAAAAGTTTCTTATCTCTGACTGGAGATACGTGCTCTCTGGATCTTACAGGTGAGATAAGCCATTGCAGTTCATGTCTAGGTACTCTTTTATGATTTTTAATGTTACTTCCCAAAAAAGTGCCATGGAAATTTTTGTACGAGTAAGAAGTTTTTGTGTAGCAAAAAACCCCCCATGTTTCCAAATATGTGCCATTTTTCAAAAATCCATTTAACTTGCTTTAAAATGGGTATTAGTTCTTTATGGAGCATGGTTTTTAATTTAAATGTTCAGAAACTAATGTAAACAACTTTGCTGGTTCAGCCCTGCAGCAGAACTAGAAATGTGTACAGCTTAATATTATGCTTTCTTCATTGTTTGGGTTCTAAGGATACATTTCCATCTCCCTCGGGATCCCTTAATGTAGCATATGTCACTCAGCTTATCTGAGGATTTATTCTCCATATGACACATTTAGTGATTAAAGCTAAAACAGAAATTCTTCAGAGACTTACTGTTTTTGCTTGTGTTTCATTAATAGGTAGGTAGTATATATCTACATGACTGCTATACCTTTTTTTTCCTTTTTTATGCTGCTATAATTATTTCAGGTAGAGAATATAGCATCTCAACAACTGGAGTTTTAATTAAGATCCTAGATCCTCCTGTCAGGGAATTTCGGGAGACCCTGAGTTTGTATCAAATAAATGAAGTTCCTAAGCACCATGGCTACATAGATAAGCTTCACAAATGACTAAGTGTATCCTAGAAATCCAGATAAAAAAGTACAAGAGGTGATTGTTTAATTAAAAGGATGTGATTGTTTTTCTTAATCCGAGTTTATGATTTGGAAGCTTAAATGCTTCTGGTCTGATAAAATCATGCCACAAGGAAGATTACATAACTACAGTAACAAAGGTAAAGCTGAATATGTGAGGATGGGCTGCAGGAGCGCAGATGGCCCCAGAGACAGGCATCCACTTTTCATTCCTTTTCCAAGCAAACCATCAGGCAAAAATGAGTGGACACTCAAGGTTTTTATTGACCACTCTTAGGTTTTCTTGTTCCTTCAGGCAGTTTTTTAATCCCTCACCAACAATGTGTAGAAATGCAGTAGCATATTTATAGAGAGAGTAGAAGTGAAGGATATGTGGAAGAAGAACAGAGCAAGTTTTCTTTAGCCAAGGAGCTTCCTTTTGGCTATTCTTTCAATCCTTAAAAAAAAAGAAAAAAGAAAACCCCTCAAAGTCCTGTGCAGTCACTTCACTTCTTTCTCTTCTGCTGTTGCAATATCTACTAACCTCAAGAGCCTTGTCAAAGCACATAATCCCCTATCCAGCAGCAGACAAGAAAACAAGAGAGTGGTGAGGAACAAATCTATAAACTATTTAACTTCAGCACACTCAGCACCAGTTTGCTGATTCACATGGGTTATAGCTGGCTATCAGTATGTGTCATTTCTTGCTAGCTCTCACTTTATTGATCTAAAAGAATTCTGTTATGCCTGAACCTTATCCACCAACCTCTTTAGGTATAAACAAAAGTGATGTTGAATAAAACAAAAAATCTTCTGCAATGCATTTGTTGGAAGTCACATTGGAAGAGATCTTAAAACTAATACAAAAGATCTTATAACAGCAAATTTAATTTAAGTGCTGTGCACTGCATGACATTGTAATGTGGGGGAACAGGCTGAGGAAATAAAATAGCCTTTCAGGACATACTGCTCTAAAAGGGACCCTGGCTCACAGTTTCCCAAAGTATCTGGGGAGAAAATACATTTGCCAAGTATACAACTAAGAGGACTGAAGCTGATACCTGGTTAAAGGCAAAAGAACCACCACCGAGTCTGTGGCATCTGCTGCTCTGGTGCAGTTTTTAAAACCACGTTAAAAAAACATTGCTTGGATCAGTGTGAATAAGTGTGGTCCTGCTACACAGGGCAGACAAGAGCTGAGAAACTTCTGAAGGCTCTTTCACGCACATCAGCACAAGTGCAGGGATGATTAAGTGTTTTAAGTCGCAGTTTTACTTTCAGTTTTTATTACCAGTGTATATGGTATGGGGTTAGGATACAGTATTTCTTTTTGCCATTTTTGTGTTACTCTACCTCATGCTATGATAACTGCTATTCCATTTTTTTAAATGAATTTGAAATTAGATAGTGCATGAACTCAGTGCTCCTAAAGAAGGCAAAATGAAAACAGCAGAAAGCACAGAACTTGGTCCTCAGGGCCAGGTGAGTGTCTCCCTGGCTGCCAATCTGAAAGCCACTGGCCTCTTCAGAGCCAGTATCTAACAACTACCATGGGTGTGCTTTGCCAAGAGCATCAGTTCAGGTGGGCAGGTTTCTCACACCCACATTATCCCACAGCAGGCAACACTATCGTGTACATTATGTCCGATCTGAGCTCAGCTGAAAGCCCCAGTCCTTCCTTCTATTTCAGATTCCATAAAATGCTGCACGTTGCTGCAGTGCTGCAAACAGGGGGATGAGAGCATCCCTAATGAACTGCAGCAATGCAGAGGGGATGCTTATTATAAAACAAGGTCAATACTGAACAGGTGAAGTGCGTTTTAGTTCAGACAATCATACATGAGAGGATCTAAGAACAGGACAGAAGTTTTGGGACAGTCTGGCAAGATGGCTGAGAAGTATCTATTAAAGACTAAATTTGTGATACAGTGTTGTCCCCGAGCCAACTTCTTTGTGCTTTCTCTTCTTCCTGATGGGCCTCACTCAGAAGCCTGGTAGAAAAATGATCCCTCTGGGCAGATAGTGGCAAAGACTTCTCTGAGCCTTTCCCAAAAGAGTGCTTGGAATGGCAAACTAAGGAGCAAAACAGGGCCTAAAACCTAGACAATTAATTTCCTCTTAGAAGTCAGTCAGTCAAAACCTGTTAAGTCCTTATGTCAAGTTCTGCTTTCTTCTTCAGCAAAGTACACGGAATGTACATTGCTGTGACCACAAACATTTATCTAAAATAACACAGGTCTCACCTTGTAACTTTACAGCTGACCCATTTGCCATCAGTTACTGGAGGATCTTTGGATCCTACTTTCTGTTTACAAGGGTTACAGATAAGATCAAAGAGCCACAAACTAGTATCTCTCTGTCATGTACTCCAGGAAGTTACATGTGAGAGTAAATGATCAAAATTGGGCAGAACAGTTTTTTCCTCTGTTTTTGTTTGGCTTTTGAAAGCCACTTACAAATGTCATTGATGTTTATTTCTGTCTAAATTTTCTTTATAAACTAGATGTATCTCGAGCACATAAACCTGCCACTTTACACCTCAGCCCTTTCATGAGTTTGTAACTTTCAGTGTAGACCATGTGTGTTTTTGTATTTATTCCTGACTTACTGTCTCCTTAACAGTTAGATGGAGGGCATGCAAAGGTTTAGATAGCACTGTGTAGTGAATAAAGGTAATGTTGAGCTCACACAGCAGATGTTACACACACAGCAGGGAGTTAGCTTACAGTGTTCTTTACCTTGGCTCCCAAGGTTTTGTCCATATTTAGAATGATTTGAACAAAGTGGATGAGAAGTACCTGCATTCCAGTAACTTACTGTGTGTCTTCATGTCCAGGCATGAAACATACAGTATATATTGTAGGGCTGCCTGGTGGCATTGAACTATTGATTTCTTCATTCCTCTCCTTGCTCCTGAAGTAACAGGACAGAACCACTGTATGCCCCAAAACCAACCCTCTTTAGGAATGCTCTGGACAGGCAGATGTAAGTTGTCTCTCTTACTCCCTTAGCATCAGCTCAGGCTGTCAGTCCCACTGAGATTCACAGGAGTTTTGTCAAAACATGATAAGAACAAGATTTTAAATGCACACACTTACAGGCAAATCTGGCTCTCAGCAATCCTGGTGCAAATCCAGTGTAGCTAATAAAGTCACGCAGGAATGACCATGGCAGTTTTGCCATTACAGAATCACCTCAGGTTCAAATGCAACACTGCTCTGTATCCTCTGCTGCACAGCTCAAGCCCTGGTCAGCTCAGGGAGTAATTACATTTTATTCTCTTAACTGTGCTCATTTTCTTGGTGCTGTTGCTGCTCAGACATGGCAGCCTGCACAGCACAATCAAGCTGGCTTGTGGTTGTGTAAAAGCACAAATTTATCTTTGCTGAGTGCATTAGGGAAGCACATAAAAGAAAAATCATTTAAAAGCTATGGGTTATCCTAAGGTGTGTCACTGGACTACCAGAATGGAAACTATTGCGGTATTTCATCCTTACTTTATAGCAAAGTAGGATATTTATTTTTGGAAAGGCTGTAGGAAATATTTATAATTTAATTTTCCATGTAGTGAAGAAAGTAAGCATTTGTCAGGTGTGGTGGTTTGTTTTGTGGGTGTGATATGTGACAGAGAGGCTGGTGTTTTATGTGTTTCTCTTGACCAATGCAGAAATATTATGGCAAAATGAAAACAAAGGTTGGTTATTTTTCACTAGTCTTTTTTATGCCAGTTTTGAGTGTGTGAGCGTTACCAACTGGCACAGCGTTCTGAAGGGTACAAGGTACAATTCATGCATGTGCAAGTAAGACCTGGTAAGACCTGAATTTAAGCATTATGTGTTGAAGAGAAGTGTTCCAAAGAGGAGTCTAACCCGTGGAACAGACACCTAAACCTTGGGTATTGTATCTGACATTTAGTCCTGCAGTGGATCTGGATCACCACTTCCTTTAGGAGGTTGCATAACCTTACAAGGTTTCTTGAAGATTTTAGAGGCAGCTGCAATAACAAAGACTGATCCAAGTCAAGGAGCACTGGTGTGAACTGACCTCAAATTCAACTGCAACACCATCTTCATCCTGGGTTTAGACAAGAAGCTTCAGCAGTAAAACACATTTGCCTTTCACATCACCCCTGCGGGGATCTCTGGTTCCTCATGGCCGGCGTTATCACTAACCCTTACCTTGTCTTTTCTTCCAGCTTCACGTGGTTATGTGGGCAGGTTCACCGCAACCTCCTCTCCAAGTTCACAGGTCAAGTTGTGGAGCTGTTTGATGAGGAGTTCCGGCACCTGTACGCACTGTCCAAGCCTGTGAGGGGACCGAAGTCCCCGCCGCGCTCCATGCCCTTCCTGTTCAGCAGGAGCTGGGCCCCCCAGCGCAGCCTCCCCTACAGCGATGAGGAAAGTGCCAACACTCTTTCTGATCCCTTCAGCAGCCTCTCGGCTGGCAGCACCCACCAGACCAAGCAAACCCCACGAACTCTCATATTCAACAGCAACTTCAGCCCCCAGTCACCCCTCCATCGGGTTAATTCCTTCCACAGCTATGTCTCGTTCACGCCGCCCCCTCCACAGAAGGCCATCCAGGCTAACTACTATCAGCCGCACTACATGGCCGAAAACACCACAGTTCCGTATAACAACATGAACGTTTACAGACCTATGAGACTTAGGCAAGAGGAACCAAACAGGACAGGGTTAAACTCACCCTGGAGATGCCTCCACAAAGCTAACCTGTTTGCATAATAACCACCTTGTTTGGAAATGCAAGTCAACATAGTGAGGACCTGTTTAGCAATCGCTTGTGTACTGATGAATATAGAAATTCTGTATAATACAAAATGGGGATGATTTCAAGCCTCTTGTTTTGTTGCTTGCAGATGCTTCATTTCCCTAATTAAAAAGCCAAGCCTGCTAACGTGTGAATCTCAGGTGTGTCGTGATCCCAGGAAGAACATGTCTCAATAATGCTGCTCACAGTGCAGCACTGCTGCTGCCTATCACCTGCCCGTGGTGGCACGTTTGTGTAGCAGGAGTACAGTAACTGTTCTTCTCATGTCCAGGCAACTGAAAGGGGGCAAGGCACAGTTTACTACTGTACATTTTATGCACTTGCATAAGGAGACTGAAGGCTGCTATTTCTGTGCCAAACAGAGGCGATGCCAGCAGCAGCAGGCTGCCTTCATGCTGTCATCACACCTTAATCTTGATTTAGGAGGACTCTCTTTGGGCTGGCAGGGAGGTCCTGCCACAGCACTTTCTCAGAGCTCTCTCCCTGTGAGCTGCACAGCAAGGACATCTATTCCCAGGAATTCTCAGAGGGGGCCTGCTACCCATGACATGGACCAAGACCAACAGTCCCACTTACGGAGGACACCTTGCATCTGCCACATGCTCACTTCTTGTTAGCAACACAGGGGTGTTACAGCACACTTGGTTACAAACCTCTAATCCTACCAGCTCAGAGCAACTTTCCTTATTGTTGGAGCAGCAGTGTAGATTCAGACTGGAAAATGAAGCTGAGTTAAAAGAAGTAAAGTCCTACTAGTAACACCTAGGGACTGAGTTCTAATTGAATTTAAGAGCACATGGATCTAAGAAAATCTCTCCCTGTTCGTTTGATTGATCATGAAGTTAGAGATAATGAGGCTTTACTTCTGAGTTCTTCAAGGTTTCTAATTTTTAAAGAGAAACTGGGTATCTGTAGAGCCCATAGACTATAGTTACAAAGGGTGGCAGAGGTTCATCAGCTTGAACCAAACCAGAAGAACTCTGCCAAATAATCATCCATGAAAACAAAGGACACTTCTGTAAGCAAAAGAAAATTTATGAAACAAAGGATTTCCAACCAAAGTGACCAAGATGCCTAATACCTATTATCAGTAGATTATTTTTTCACAACTTCTTTGTATCATCTTTCATCTGACTCCAAAGAAAACAGAAACCTAAGCACACTTGCACATCTGGCCTGTTTTCCCTGATGTCTCACCTGCTCAGAACGGAATACAATTTAATTATGTAAGCTGTGGATGATGAAAAGTGTATGCAGCAGCAAGATCTCAGGTGAGGAAAATTACTCATCCTTGGAAAAGCAATCATTTTGGAAGCATACCAGGAAAGTTTAAAGAACATTATGAAAGGTACAGGATGGAGATATCCTGCTCTAGCTTCAGTATGGATGTTTTAACAGGTCATACCAAATTTTGGAGTCTAGAATAACAAACTATTGCATATAATTGTAAATTCTGTACATAGCAACATTTTTTTGATTCCTTGGGAAGAAGGGAAATTTGATCTTCATTCTTATGACTACTTAATTGTCTGAATATAGCAACCATTCAAATAAAAGAGAAGACTTTCACTAAAATCCCTCTGAGAATCATTTTGTTTCTTCATATTCTCTTGACTTGTGCACCTTACTTTCTTCCAAGAACTGAATGAGTCTCTAACAGTCAGGGCCCAGGTGAAGAGGAAACACATTTTGTTTCTTCTGAAATCAGCAGGAACAGAATTAAGGTGTCCCACCAGCCTAATTAAGATTTTTCTTCTAAATGTGGTTCAGTTCACTGATCCTGTTGTGGCCCAGCTGGGGGTGGTACAGAGGTGGGTGTGGGAAGAAGTTTGAAGACTGCTGCCTCTGAAACCTTAATTTCCTCTGGCCACGACCCACGAAATCCATGAAGGAGCTCTTAACTATCTGGAGCAAGATAGTTTGCCTACAGAAGTTTTGGAGAACACAGCTAATGAAAAGTAGATAAGAGTCAAGCTAATAATCCAGAAGGGCCACTGTGAAAGTTAACTTTGGCTGGATCAGGGAAACAGCTTGTGTTGGTTCAGACAATGTCTGAACTTGAACATCAAATGAATTAAATTTCAGTTTTGATGGAAAACAATTAGAGTTTACAATTTCAGCAATGACTTATGCCAAAACAGGCCCCCACAAGCATGATCACATAGTAATGAAGGGCAACATGATTACAGGCAGCTGCAGAAACTGTCACGAAAGCCATGGCAGGATGCAGCAAAAGATGGGCTCAGGTAAACACTGCTGCCACAGTGCACCCTCTGCAGGTTTGTGGATGACACCAAGCTGAGTGGTGCAGGTGATTCACCTGAGGGATGGGATTTTGTCCAGAGGGAACTGGACAGGCTGGAGGCCCATGGCAATCCCATGAAGTTCAACAAGGCCAAGTACAAGTTCCTGCACCTGGGCTGGGGCAATCCGCAGTACCTGTACAGAGTGGGGGATGAATGGATAGAGAGCAGCCCAGAGGAGAAGAACTTGGGGATACTGGTGGGTACATGAGCTGTCAATGTGCAGTCACAGCCCAGAAAGCCACCTGCGTCCTGGGCTGCATCCAAAGCAGAGTGGCCAGCAGGGTGATGGAGGTGATTCTGCCCCTCTGCTCTGCTCCAGTGAGACCCCACCTGTAGTGCTGCATCCAGCTCTGGGCACACATCCTGCAAAGGCCACAAGTTACCCTCCAGACTGTCCCAGGACTTCATCTGGGCTTTGCTGGGGCCTGCTGGAGTCCTGCTGTCCTCCCATTTTGTCCTATTTAGTCCTATTTTGAAGGAAGATTATCTAGATGGGGCAGGGGCAGGGGGGCAGGCAGGACTAAAAAGGGCAGGGAGGGCTTAAATGTAGCCTATACCAACCTCCAGATTATCTACAGAAAGGAATTTGTACTTAAAAGTGATTTTTTGGGACATTTAGAATTTTTTAGAATGAGGAGACCTGTGAAGGGCAGCAGGGGCCTCCAGTGGGCCCCAGGCAAGCCCAGGTGAGGCCTCAGAGCACTCTGGAGAGTAATTAGGGCCCCACATGGGCCCCTACAGAGCCCAGCTATGGTCCTGGAGCTTTCTGGAGGGCAGCTGCCATGTCACAGCAGCACTAGTGGTGGCAGTGATGGGGACATTCCTATCAGGACTGGTTCTGTGCATGTCCCCATCATGAGGAGTAGAAAGCAGTCAGAAGTGCAACAGCAAGTGCCATTGCCCAAGGGACTGTCCACACAGGCACCGTTCACGCGCCAGGAAGAGATGTTTGCACAGCACTGCGAACCCACTGCTGCCCCTGCCTTCACACCCTGGAACCAAACTGGATGAATTGGCTGGGCTTGGCCAGGGCTTTCCACAGTGTTCGTTCCCCAGCCTGAACTAGCCCTGCAAGTCTTTCGGCTGGTGTTCTGTGAACACGTGTTGCCCATTAAGGCAGTTCAGAGTGTGCAGCTCCAAGCCTGCCCAGTGTACAATTCCCCCCAGAACACACCTTGCATGACGTGCAATTGTTGCTCACACTGAAAGCATCCAGAGGAGCTCATGCTCAAGAACATCCCCCATGTGATGCAAGACACATAATTAAGATTATGTTTGCAATCACTTCAGGAGTATTGGAAACCAGGGTCAGAGGGTCCTTCCCAAAGCACCTGTGCCACAACAAGTACTGAAATAACAAAATCAAAACTCAGTAACTGGTACAGGATTTTTCACTTGCAATGTGCAATACTAAAATTTGCTATTTAACTCAGCATGGAGTACTGATGCATGTACAAATACTAACAATAATATCATAAGAGCCAAAACATGAAGAAATCTATTACAGGCAGATGTAAAATTAGCCAGAACATAGAAACAATAATGAGGCACTCAATGCAAGATGGAAACTCAAAGCTCTTTGTGAGACATGATCTGAAACAGAAAAAAGGAGTTAGAAAAGGCACGCCAAAAAAGTGAGAAGCAGGCCAAAAAAGGAGGAATTGAAGTAGCTGAGATGAGAGATGGCCAGGCACAAGTGGAACAAAGGAGTATTTTATAGCCCCAGTGCAATAAGCTCTGGTTATTTGGAACAGTAACTATGTGCCACATTTAGAACAACATTCATCTTGTTTTCTTTGCAGTAGTTAAAACCAACATTTTTGCTTTATTGTTATGTTTGAGAAAATACTGTTCTTAAGAAATGCCACTTGCCTTTCACTCCTGGAGCCAGTGGGGAGTTAACCATTGGGCTCCCAGTCTAAGAGACAATCTTGAGTCAAGAAACCTGCACACACCCCAGAAAGTTTCCGAATCACCTTGGCTAACTGCCGTGTATTTTGGACATCTCTGTCACAAAATGACAACATTTGGAAAACATTTAATTTGCTGCTAAAACAGTCCCAATGCTACTCGTGGAGCCAAATCATTTGGCAAGTTCCCATTAAATATCTATACAGACCTGGCTCCACGAAAGTCATGTTCTAGTGTCCTAACTACAGAACGTACTCCACAGCTCAGGCAAAACAAATTATAGCCTTTTTATGTGGCTACTCATGACCTTAAGTTTAAGAAGAAACTGGGAGATGTCCCTGTTTAGGTTTTTTGCTGACATATTTAGCATTAAGCTTTCTATGTTTGCTGTCTTTGCTGTAAGATTCTACTGTTGATGCCAACATTATAATTAATTTACAGCACATTATGGACACTCTTTACTGAAAATTTCGCCACCACTCAGTCTTAAAAGCATCCCCAGCCCTTCGTGTGGCTGTCACTGCCACCCGACTGTTGCGCTGCACAAACGCACACAAAAGTTTCCACCTAGCAAAGCACACAGATGACTAAACCAAATGTGCTGTAGTACATTATGAGTGCACTAATGCTTACCAAGTGTACTCGCCAAGTCATCATGTTTCGTAACAAGCTGACCAGGATGGGGTTTAATTGCATTAACTCATCAAACTATCACAGATAATTTGACGTGGTTGAAGGCGATATTCCATTTTTCTGGAGAGGTTTCAGTCAACTTAGCAGAGGGCTATACCACACCAAGGGTTCAGCTCTTCATCAGTGACATAAACAAAGGGATGGAGTGCACCCTTAGCAAGTTTGCAGATGACACTAAGCTGAGCAGTGCAGCTGACACACCTGAAGGATGGGATACCATCCAGAGAGGCTTGGACAAGCTCCAGGAATGGGCCTGTGGAATCTCATGAGGTTTAACAAGACTAAGTTCCAGGTGATGCACCTGGGTTGGGGCAACCTCCGGTATCAGTCCAGGCTAGGGGATGGACAGAGAGAGCAGCCCTGCTCAGAAGGACTTGGGGGTGCAGGTGGTTGAGAGGCTGGACAGGAGCTGGCAATGTAAGCTTGCAGCTCAGAAAGCCAAATGTGTTTTGGGCTGCATCTAAAGCAGGGTGAGGTAGGGGATTCTGCCTCTCTACTGCACTCTGGTGAGACCCACCTGGAGTGCTGCATCCAGCTCTGGGGTCCCCAGCACACGAAGGACATTGACGTGTTGGAGCAAGTCTAGAGGAGGGCACCAAGATGATCAGAGTGATGGAGCATCTCTCCAAGGAGGAAAAGCTGAGAGAGTTGGTGCTCTGCAGCCTGAAGAGGAGACAGCTCTGGGGAGACCTTACTGTTGCACTCCAGTACCTAAAGGGGGCTACAAGAGCTGGAGAGGGACTTTCTACAAGGGTAAGTAGTGACAGGACAAAGGGGAATGGCTTTAAACAGAAAGAGGGTAGATTTAGATTAGATATTCAGAAGAAATTCTTTACTGTGAGGGTGGTGAGGCACTGGAACAGGTTGCCCAGAGAAGCTGTGGATGCCCCATCTCTGGAAGTGTTCAAACCAAGTTGGATGGGGCTTTGACCAACCTGGTCTACTGGAAGGTGTCCCTGCCTGTGGCAGCGGGGTTAGAATGAAATGATCTTTGATGTCCCTTCCAACCCAAACCATTCTATGATTAGTGACAGTATTTTAAAGCTTTAAAATTCAACTAAAAGTAGCAGATATAATTCAAACATGGTGAATTACCATTCACTTGTGAGCTATTTAAAGTTTCAGCACTCTTCAGTACTTCAGAAAGAAAACACAGGGAAACATGAATAAAAGTGACAGCAAAATATGTCTACAAGATTCCTAGTTTTAAACTACATCCATTATAGAACGCTTTTACAAAAAGGTACAAAGATTTTAAGTCTTACAGTTTAAGAGAAGATGGGGGAAGAGCACACCATGCATGTCCAAAATCTAAACTATTTCATGTGAAACAAACTGCAGGAGAATCTTTGCCCTTTTCTGTAGAAGCCCAAGGCACGTGGCATCACTGCTTCAGAGAGCAAAGTAAAGTGGTGTCACGTCAACTGAATGCACAACAGAAGGAGCTGTATGAGGCAGAAACAACACTGCCAGTTTTCATGGCAAAGATCTTCCTTGCAGGCTTTTACAAAGGATATGATCTGACTAAACACTCTTCAGTACACACATAAACAGTCTTGACAGTTTTTCTCTTCCCTCATCTAAGCACACTGGAGACAAGAATATAGCTTGTTCTACGCCTGCAAAAAACACTTAGCTTTGAAGAAAAAAAATATAAGTGAAATATTTACTACTTAGATTTTCTTCCTAAAACTCATGGAATTAATCTTATTGACAATTTCTCAGCATAAATATATATTTAAGATTTCTAGCTATCCATCTCTGAACAGAAAATCACTATAATGTCAATCAAGAAATACTAAAAAAAAATTTTAGAAAACGGCTAATTCCATGGCTCTAAGTGCAACATCATCAACTCTGATACCAAGAAACTTTCAAATTGGGTATCATAAAGGACACCTTCCTTCCCACCAGCACTGCAGGTCTCAAAAAAAATCACAGGTGCTTCAAGCAGAAATTGGTGACGTTTATGATGGAAAGCGACCTCTGAAAGCTAAATTGCAAGCTCAGTTTTATATTGGATTCCTTATAATTTCCAATACAATGAAAATGATACGAGGTTAAGAGTTTCAATACAGAGATTTATATCTATTCTTAAAAGATATACAATAAGAATTCTTAAAAAATGTAATATGAATTTTATTGCATGTATTACTTGGAGATACAAGAATTGATACAACAAAACCTTTAAGTTACTGAAGGTGGGAGATATATATCTGAATAGAATTGACTGCCAAAATGACATAAATCATCTTGGAGATTACTGAACCATTTGACTTCAAATTCCATGACTGAAGCATTTACCAATGATGACAGTGCTGAAGGTCCTATGCATTTTACCTCACCCTGAAACTCCTCCTTTAGTTTTTCTGGTATAAGATCCTGCCCCATAACCTGCAAAAAGAGTAAAAAAGAAGATGGAAAACAAGAAGATAACTTGCTTTAAAAACCCCAGCAAACATGGCATTAATAACAGACCTTTATGAGCAAAGCTTTTGTCACATGAACCACACACCCCCCGAGAGAAGTTCCCAAGTCATGATCAAGCTGCCTGCCTGTGGAATTCTGCAGTGCACAGGGAGAGCTGAGCCCAAGCCTCACAGCTCCGCAACCCCTCTCAGCTCCTGGCTATGCTTCACAGGGGGTTTCACTCTGAATAGCGGCAGAAATCTCAATGCCAACTCTGCATTCAGTGCTCACTTTGCATCAGCATCAACACTGAACTCCTCCTGGGGCGTGTCCCAGCAAAAAGAAGTTTCTTTCCTCAGCCTTTCCCAACCCTGAGATAGCCTACATGCTACTGCCCTCTCATGGATGCAATCCCACAGACTGACTGCCAGCCCAGCAGTGGCTTGGCTGTCACTAACTTGAAGCTGCAATGCTGCCAGTAAAGTTAGAACCTTGCCGTGTTCTTTTTGTTCTTCAAGACAAAAGTCAGAAGCTCTATAAACAGCACTAAAAATGTTCAATCTCTATGAGTAAAATCATACAATATTACTCTCTTCCTTTGTATTCCTTTAAACTAGAACCCAGTACATCAAACAGAAAAAAGAAATGTAAAATATTCTGTTTTTTTCTGAAAATATTTAATACATTTTCTGGAAGTGTTTCATACTGCTGTGGCCATCAAAGTAATCTCCACTTCTGTTTCACACTTGTGATTCTGTTTGGGGCATCTAAAATTCCTGAGCTATAATGTGCATCCCAGGAAATGCACAGCGATGATGCATCTGCAAATACAAGTCCAGTGAGAAACTTAACAACCCTGAACACTCCCGAAAGGAGAATCTCAGCAGATCAGAGATACACCTGCATGACGCAGGCCAGCGCTCTACAGGCACCGCTGTCAGATCCAGATAACACACTGCCAGCAGCCCGGCCCAGCTCATTTCCCTTCCTTCCTGGCACAGGTCATTAGCCCAGGGGAGTGTCATGTTGACAGGACAACCAGTCTACACAGAGCTGAGAACCTGCACAAAATGAAACATCCCCTTACCTTGGTCATCAACAGCAAGGACTTTTCATCAAAACCAAGTCGCGCCACTTTGTCATCGATTTCTTTTTGATCTTTTCTGTTCTTCTCTAGCACAAAGGATGACTGTTGTGGCTGGGTAAGCTGAAGTAAAAGCCTAGAATAAGAAAGGCAGTTAAAAATTGGCATGGCTGGCAAAAGAGTAAGTCAGCAGACCTAAAACCAACCAAAATGTAATACTTTAGTACAACTATTCCTGACTTTTGTCTGACTGCAAAGAAGTAAATACATCTGTATTAATCTACTATGGGTATGGAGTATCTGTGCTGTGACAGACCAACTGAGAAGTATTTCTGAAAAACAACATGCCAAGTATCTCTGATTGCTCTCCACAAACGTTTTTCTCCCCATATATTGATCACACCACTCAAAAGTGAGGCTCAGGTCTGTGATCAAAACTGCAGTCACCAGGTGTCCCATGTCCTTACTGCGACCTAACAAGACAGCAGCAATTTTTTTTTGCTATGGCAGTGATTATCTTTGTAACCTGAAAAGCTAGAAATATGGGGGGTTTAGACAAATATCAAATTTCCAAGTGTGAACCAACAAACCATCTGTAAATTCAGTAAAGTTTTGACTGGGAAATCCAAAGTAAAAATGGAAAGTATTTTTAATTTATGAAGCATTTTTGTTTCAAAATTTGCATCCAAATAATGTAAGAAAGAATGAAATCTCAGTGAAAATGAAATAAAACAATTTCTCCATTTTTTTTTTCAAAACTAAGAGAGTCAACTATTCATGATGCTTTAACTCTGAGCCTTATGTCCTACAAAAGGCAATACTAACATCCCTTTCCCAGGTGCAATTTATCCTGCACATATGTTTATGCAACGCCTACATCCTACTTATAATCCAACAGACCTGGACATGTTAGACAACCTATATAATGCCTAAGTCCTGGGCAGGGGAGAAGTTTACCCTGGACAAGTGTATCTGCAAATACAAACCAGAGTAACACTGTGAAACTGTGCAGCCAAGCAAGGAAATCCCACCATTTATAATTGTCTCAATCCTTAACCATACACACTGAAATGTGCAACACAAATTATTAGTATGAATGCAACTTTAATATTCAATATCAGTACGAAATCAATTAACATCTTCCAAGTAGCAATTAAAGTCTCCATCTCTTAGTCTGAGTACAGTTAAAAGCTACTGTATGTTTTTTTATATTTCTTAAATCTTGCCCTAACAGGGCAGTTATAAAGTGCCTCTGTAAACATTTGTGTAAGTTCCTAAGATGCCTTTAAACACATTCGGTGACTAATACATAACTGAGAGGCAAGAGGGGGAAAAAAACATCCAGGATTATTTTAACAAAACCAGTTCCTAATTATCTCTTTGAAAGATTATGTTTTGGGGATTTTTGCTGTGTGCAAGAGTTTTAGGAAGAGGGGAAAGAAAAGGAAAGAGCATTTTAATGCAGCCCTGTCAATCAGTTGTCACAGAGTTCATTTTTCAACCTCATCCATTATGCAGATTGGGGTATTATTATAAAATACATTTTCACTCAAGCATGAGGCTTCAAGCAAATAAGACAGGTGGCACTCGCAGAAGGAAAACTGGCTATGCCTTCCCTCTGGGGCACTTCTGCTGCTGCATCTTTAGTATCAGACCAGAGAACAGCCATGGTCTAACAGGAGCATTTCTTGAAGAACACGCCCCTTTGTATATAATTAGTTGTAAAGTTTCACATTATAAGCTCATTAAAAAATGCTTTACTTCTCAATTGTGCATGACACTGGTTTACTCTTTTCACTCAGATTTAGATTCTTCACAGCTACCAAGCTAATAGACTTTGCTTTTTAGACTTGCAGGAATAGCAGGGTGCTTCTAAGTTAGTGTTGCCAAGTCTGAAATAAACATTTAAACTGAAAATGCAAACTGGAAACAATAAGGCTGGGAAAAATACGCTGTTCTCAGCTGGGAGAATTTAACATTATTCTAAGAATATGTATAGTTACCTTGCTCTAATAAACGAGGCACATGCCTTTATTTGAACTTTCTTCGACCTGTTCTGCTTCCAGGACTCGGAGTCTGTGCATTTCCCTTCCTCCGTCCTTTCCAGTTCTCCCGAAGTGCAGAGG
>JAOXXN010000395.1:141670423-141695283 GCA_026770055.1 Myrmophylax atrothorax
GATCGGGCACCGAGAGGGCAGCGCTGCAAGGGCTTGTAATACACAGGGATCGGGAACCGAGAGGGCAGCGCTGCAAGGGCTTGTAATAAACAGCTGAACCGGAGTCCCGAGCTTTGATAATGAACTGCGTCACTGTAGAGTTGCTCTGTGAGTATCTCGGCCCGGTGGCTGTGCAGGCGTGAGTGGGAATGTCTTTTGGTAACTTTTCCATTTGGTTTCAGTTCTATCCGAAAGCAGAACGGGAATCTTGTGTGTAACCTGCTCTAGGTGGCCCTCCGAGGGGGTTAAACTAGATGATCTCGAGGTCCCTTCCAACCCTAACAATTCTGTGATTCCGTGAAATGTTAGGCTTTCCACAACAGGCTTTCTCAGAGGCCCTTATACTGTGCTATGGGAAATGGGGACACGACCAAGGGAAGACGGATCCTAGACCTTCAGGATGTCAAGACTGAGGCTCATTTAAAGTGCCCAGATGAGGCTGTACCTGCCCCAGCTGTCTGCCCTGCCTCATGGTACTGCTGTGCACACAGTGCTGTGTTCTAAGTGTACTGCAGTGTTGTTTCCTCTCTCCACCTTGCCTGTCTGTCCACCTAGAAAGGTCCATTTTATCTCATCTAATCATCGCACAGGTGGTGAGCTGAAAAGACACCCTTATTCTTCCTTAACCTGCAAAATGGACGAATGAACTTCTCTATACCAGAACAGCTTTTGAGGCCGAAGCACTGCTTGTATGCATAATTTTAAATGTTTCCTTCTGGTAGACACGTAAAACATGTGTTTGGGGTTTGTTAGGTTTTTTTTTCCTCTGTCTATGTGCTTAAAATACCTTTACATACCAGCGTAGCTATGACTGAATATAGCATGATCTGACATAAATGCCAGGGTAGAAACTCAACTTTGGCAGGTAGATTTGATCATAAACATAAATGCAGTATGAGGTTTCTTTTGCTTTTAAACTTGCTGTTTGGCAAACAAGCACTCCAGAACAGAGGACACCGATCAGCAAGTAAGTCTGGTGAGAATGAGGAGTTTGCTTGACATGCTTCAGTCTTCCTGTTACAAGTATCAAGGTAGTTGAGGACAGAGCTGCTTGTATGTGCACACCAAAACGAGCTGGCTTCCTCCCAGCCCACAGGCCAGGACTGGCAGAGCACACAGGAGTGCTCCACCTGTGGACGTTTGCACAGCGTGAACAGTTACAGTGCCTGTTGTAGGTCTCCTCACATACACTGGAAACACACATTCCTTTCCCACTACCCCAGGACTTCAGGTCACACTGCAACACACAGGTCTAATGAAGAAGGCACAAAAATTCAGAAGGACAAAGAAGAACAAACTAAAAACAAAACGGAAACATGAGTAATCAAAGTGAAATGTGGCCCCAGCTCAAAGTAAAACACAAAGAGCAAGGCACTCCCAAGGGCAAATCCCACAGCAGCTGGTTGGCTGCCAGCTTGGATTGCAGTGTCCTCCAGGGCTGGGGGTTTCAGCCACCATTTCTTCTGAGGATACCAACGGGGTCTGCAAAGGCTTTGTGTTGCAATAGAGAGAATGCCTTTGGCTGGTAAATCAGTGATAGGAGAGCCACGATCCCTGAGTGCCACAGAGGGGGTCTAGCAGCTGACTGTGTGGTTTCAGTCATAAGTCATGGGCATAATATTGCCTCTCTTCTTCTTCTTTTCTCCCTTCTCTGGCTCTCCCCTGCCCCCACTTCCCCTCAAGACATTTAAAAAGGTCTTCATATATTAGTTACAGAAATGAAAAAATGCAACTTTAGGAAATTCCTCTGCCTTGTCAGCACTAGAGATTTGCTCAGTTTCTCCCCTAAGACCCAAGCCGTCAGTGTAGCTGCCAAATACAAATTCTCACTGTACTTAAGTAAAGCTATTTGCCTGAATTTGCATGGCATGATTTGCCATGGTGCTGTTAGCCTTGGCTTCACACAGGAGAAAACATCATCCCTGGAAAAGGCAGCTTTGAGGGGGCTCAATACATGAGCCCTACAAGAGCCAGTGCTGCTGCAGCTGCTCTGTGTAGGTAGCTTCAGGGATAAAAAGAAGCTGTACATGAATCTCTTCCTAAAGGCACACAAGGTCTTACTCCACTGCCAGCCTAAGCCACCAGCTTGGCACATGAATATCAGACCAATAAAACAAATGGGCTCCAGTAAGTTGTGGTCTTCAGGCAAGTTCCTGTGCATCAGCAAAGCTATTGTGGCTGTTCACACGCGCGTGCCTCGTGATGGCTGCGGCGAGGGGCTGTGACCCAGCTTCAGCCTCGGTGAGCAGGGCCAGGCGAGCGTGCTTGATCTTGCAGTCAGGGGGAGCCCAGAGACAGCCCAGTAGAGACAACTCAGCGATAGGCAGGAATTTGTCATGCTCTCCTATTGCCTCAGTCCTCTGGCCAGGAAAAGAAAATGTATCATGGAAGACAGTTTGTCTAAAGCCCTTCTTCTCCCTGATTTCCAGTCTACTCTGAGAAAACATTAATTCAGAAGAACTCTCCTCTAGAGCTTCTTTAATTATTGATATTATTATTTGTATTGTGATAGCCTCCATGGGTTCTCACCACAGCCCAGCCACTCTTGTAGTACCAGGAGAACACAAACCACAAATGTTTCAGAGATCATCAGGCATATACAGTAATAAACAAGAAACCTCATTCAGCAACTAGGGCCCTATCTTGGTAGGCCCTACCAACACACACTGGCTAGGGAATAATGCAGTTCTCATATGGTTTACAGCTTTACTAAAATATACTAGAAAGGAGCTGCCATTGGAAGAAAGCAAGAAAGACTAGTTCCCTCTTCAAAGCAAGAGAGCTGCCTGTAGTGAAGAGAGTGGTAAGGCCTACAGGCAGCATTCCTCACAAAGGATGGGGAGGCTCCTGAATCGTTAAGTGGATTCTTCCAGTGAAATATTCATACCTTGAGGGAAGATTAGTTTTTCTTTTTGGATAGTCATAACATAGGCTCTTCCCTAACCACTCACGAAAAAAGAGGACCAGCTCTTTATTTGCTGACATTGTGTCACTGTGTCCTTGTCTCATGCCTTTTATTTAGATAGCAAGTTCCTTACAGCAGAGGCCATCTTTCATCCTCTTTGCATGATGTCACACATAAGAGGATATTGTCCATGACTAACTGTGAGGGTACTACAAATAATAACATTTCATGGCTGGGGGCAGACAGAGGTTATCACTACTACAAACAAAACTGCAGTTAAAGCTTCAATGAGCATTATCTTACTATGGTGATACTAAGTTCTAGTTCTAGTAAGACACAACAAAAATTGAGTGGGGAGGTGAGGGGTCATGTATCATGGAAACCAAAGAGTACAAACTGTTGTTAACAGAAGCCAAAACCTTTTTAGGGATCCTTAGGACAGACAGGAGAAGACACATCCCACAAAAGATGGTTCATTTGCCTGCTCTACCTTAACACAGCGCAACCTTTCAAACCCCTGGCAAGCCATATGAACTAGGCCATAATCCTTCCCCCTCAGGCCTCACAAAACCCAATAAAGTTGTTATTGCCAAAAGGGTGCTCTGCACACAGATGTGTTCAGCTATTAACAGGTTTTGCAACTATTTTCTGTCTAGTGAGATAAATGATGAACAGAATGAGCATGCCCTTGGGTTTGACCAGAAAGCTGTAGAATAAAAAACCTTTCTGGAAAGACAGAAAGAAGGCAGCAATCAAGTGCTAGAAGAAATCCTAGAAAGCAGTGATCTTCCTGTGCAAGCCTAAACATTTCCAGTACTGATGTGATCGTGTCTCTCAACTGCTTCCCTCAGCCATGTGGTACAAGCACCGAGGTTGTACCTTGATGGTCTGTGGATACAAGCTGGATGCAAACGTCATGGCAAAGGGTGGTATCTCCAATCTACTGCTCTAACTGGAAAAAACCTCAACAGACCAGTGATAAGACCTGTGTGAATGACCTGAAGTTGTGTCAGTGGAGGTGTGTTGGATTTTAGAAAAACATTCTTCACCCAGAGTGTGGCTGGGCACTGGAACAGGCTCCCCAGGGAAATGGTCACAGCACCAACCCTGACAGAGTTCAAGAGGCGTTTGGACAATGCTCTCAAGCACATGGTGTGACTCTTGGGAATGGGCCTGTGCCAGGCCTGGAGCTGGACTCAATGATCCTTGTAGGGCCCTTCCAAATCAGCATATTCTGTGATTCTGTGACTCTCTGTTGGGCATGGTGAGGTTTGTATGCCTTCTTCTATGCCCTTTTTTCAGTTTTATCAGTCTTTCTGAAAACTCATTAACTTGCCCTGGCCACCCTTACGCTTGTTGCTTAATTGCTACTTGTGATGAAACCAGGCCACAGAGACCTCAGTGGATTCGTTACCTCTCTAGGTTAAAACTTTACTACTGCACTTTTCAATACTGGGCAGAACTACGTAACACTGGTGGCAACTCCTCTAGGACACCATTTAAGACCTTTATTGTAACAACATCAAATGAACTGAGCTGACTTCCTACAATATTGCTATCTTGCAGGAACAGAGAAACAAATCACAATAGTTAGAAAAAAATATTGTACATTGAAGGAATACCCACAGGGCTTCAAGACTGCCCTTCAGTGACCCTTACAACTCACGGGCTTTTTCAGTCCCCCTCTCCTTTCCATATGGAGGCTGGGTCCACAAGGAAAACAACCAAACTCTTGATTCTCCAGTGCCTTATTTCCCATGCAGCTTTTGCACTCTGGAGAAGACTAGTGGCAACTGCTATTACATTTAGATTCTATGGCTTCACATTTGCCTTATACAAGTATCAGTGCCTGTAAGAAAGTGTGAGGCACAGCAGAGGGACAGCACTGCTCAATAATAAACACATGCAATCAAAATGCAGAAGTCCAGAATGGACTTTGTCCACAGCTGTGCATGGGAAATGAATTTAGAGCGAAGAAAACCGTAAAACATATATCAGTGATGCAGTTTTTAACTTTGTGGTGTCACTAATAAGGAGCCACTTCCATCACAGGGCTTTGTTTCTGCACTTTGTGGGTGCCAGGTGTAATGCTTGCACAGAAATCCCTGCAGTTGGACTTCATCAGGAGGCTCTGGCCAGCTGCTGGAAAGAAACTGCAAAACTGAGAGCAGTTACAATTGCAATACTATTTGTACCATCTCCTTCAGAACATTAGAGGCTATTTGTGGGCACTCTTCCATGTTAGCCACTTAAGACAGGTTTCACTGCAATTATGTTTTTTTCCTCTTCGGCCTTCATCAAGGAAAACTGAAAATCACTAAGAGGAGAATTACTGCCAACAGTGACCTTTATTTTCACCCAAAGACACAAATCAGCTCTGTGAGACACACACTTTCATTCCCTTTTCCCGTCTTTTCTTTCTTCTACCAAATATTTTAAGATAATGAAGATCAGCTCAGCTCAGCACTGAGCCTGTAAAGAAACACACACGGGAGAGGAATTAGTCATAATGCTGATAGTTCAGCATTATAGGAGTAAAGCATATATTCAAATGTTTTATTTTACAATATTTTAAGTGCAACAAGTCATTTAACCACCAAAAATGTCAGAAACCACCATCTGAGACTACAGACCACCACCAGCAATATTTTGAAGCAACGCCAAGCCCACAGGGAACAATTTATAGAGGGGACTTTCTGGCGTACAAAGGAGAATGAGGCAGTGCACAAAGTGGCTTGTTACTTTAAATTTGTAAAAATAGTAGTTGACAGTATTGTTATGAAAACAAATGCAAGATGAAAGAGGCTGGGAAGAGGAGGCTGGGAAAGGGGAAACAACCCACAAGCCCAGCTGGTCTCTTGTGAAAGTATCTACTGAATTGCAGCATTTTGGAATCGCTGGTAACACTGTAAACAAAAAAGGTAACTTTAAAAAAAAGTGACTGCATGCATAATCCACAGCTTCTCGTAACTCCCTTACTAGCTGATGGATTCTTAAATAAGCTTTCTTTTGTTTCTATCAAACCAAGTAAAACTATTTGGCCAAGCACAAAGCTGCCCTGAGTACTCGTGCTCGTCTCCAGTCCTGTGCGTAAGTTACTGCTTCACCTTGGATGTCATGCTTCACACTAACATAAGCTACAGCACAGGAACCACTCTGTGGCTTTAAACATCTTTTTCTTTAGTGGGGATAGGTCTGTAGGCACAATGCCAGGTCCTGCTGGAAAAACTAGGTGTGGAGCCCCTCCAGGTGCAGCCCAGCAGCTGAAGTGGACGGGTGTGGTGAGTGACCCTGTGCAGGACGCGGCACCGCCTCCAGCAGGGAGCCGCGAGCGACGGCAAATCGGGCTCACCGTAGAAATGCCCAACAGCATTTCTTCTCTGAGGGAAAGACACATGTAAGAGCAGCCACAAAGTATGACATCTAACTGACAGGGACTTCAGTGAGGAGGTAGGTCCTACTCACCCCTCGTCTTCCCACCCCAAACATTTCAAATGCCATAATAAAGACAATCTGCCTTAATGAGAAAAATCACATGTAAGTCCCTGAGCTGCTGACATGGCAGAACAGTTCAGCAGCTGTACTGACTCACACATGAAGCTGACCTCACACTGGCTGTTCAGCCAAGCCAGTTCTCTAAATTCATCTAAATGCATCTGAGGAATTGGTGAAATTCAGTTTTGTGTAACAGGAAAAAATGTATTTGAGAAGATCTGGTTTGTGCCACTTCCACGCAGACATGATTACTGTTTCCACACCACCTCTTAACACCATACACACTCAGTAAGAAGACATTTATTCCGTTATTTGTTTTCAAATTTTTGGTACAAAGTTTATTTTCAGAAGTTCTCACATAATCCTTTCTTCTACCAGCGTCTTTTAGGATTTTCTATCTCTGATTTATTTTCTTTATCTGTTGAAGCAAAAGCAATAATTGCTACAGAAAGCAATAATGGCAATAGTACAAATATTTTACAGCAGCATCCATTCGGTTCTTTGCCTCAAAAAAATAACAAAAATAAATCCAAAGACAAGATCCATTCAGCCACAAAGGCTTAGGTTTGTGACATCCAGAAGTATGCTGCGTTCCCATAAATGAGTTGTACAAGTCCAGCACAACTTTCCAAGTTTGTGCAGAGCCTGATAAATAAGACACAGAAATATCAGTTACGTTATACTGTTTCTAAGAACTTTTACTCTGTAAAATGTTTGGTCACTCAAAGCTATAAGCTTAATCACATATCAAAGAACACAGGCAATAAAGCCCATCTTACTAGAACATATAGTATTAGGCCAAACAAAATATAAGAGGACAAAATCTAGTGGTCACTGAAGCCTCTTCAAAAAAGGTCTAAAACAGAATGTTTCCATCATGTATCAGAATAAAAATGTACTGTATTAAAATTTGATTTTTTTTACAAGCTGTCTTTTAATCAGTCTTCTATTTACAGTGCAGAACTGCCAAGTGCAGTAGTTTAACTTTGGCACAACACTAAGTTCCAATCCTTTTGAGTATTCAAGTCCTGTGTGTGTGTCCAAAAATTTTCTTGGTTTCACGAAAGATTAGGCCCATTCACAGTTAACCAGTTATCTTGAAATTTTTCAAGAATTGCTTCCCCTTCACCACATTGGGCAGCTACAAAGGAAAGACATTGTAAGCTATTGCATCATTCAAAAGAAACTCTTCATTCTAAACAGTGACAGTATTGTTTCTTCCTCTAACATCACATACACCAGACAGATCATACAGACAGCTACATACTGGACACCTTTCTAAAAACCTTGCTGGTCGTTAGTGAATCATCTTCCTCATACTTCAAATACATAACAATGCATTAACTTAATTTCATTTCACATGTCAAACAGGACATTTAAATATATTGCAATATATTATAGAAAATTGCAAAGCGCCATCATTTCTGTAAACGAGACTGACACCTGTTAACTCTCCTGTGCACATGAAGAGCAGTACCTAGTGCCACATTTTCTATACAATATAAAGCCTTCCCAGGTAGGGCAACTCATTTTAGTGCATTTCTGTACAGACTGTAAGCATACATGCAGATAGCCAACTATGCAGGGTTGGAAATACTTTTGTAAGCTGAAACTGGAGGGTGGGGGGCACATTCCAAAATCATAGCAGAGCTCTTGTGGTTTATTGTTTTGTAGCATAGATGAAGACTTGAAACTTCTGTTGTTCTAGCCGACTCTTTAAGGTAAGTTTCCTGATAGGTATCTAGTACTGAATAAGCATAAGGAAATACTTTCATCAACTGGACACAAATATTATGTGTCCTAACACATTCTAAGTTATGCACAGCCCAATGTTCATATAGTAAGGTTATCTCTAAAATACTTCAGAAGACCCATTTTTATGCCACAGTATTATAACCAAGGATCAGTTACATTATCCACCACTGTAGTGCTACTTGCTCCAGAATAAAAAGAACAAATTAAAAAAAAAAAAGAAAGAAAGAAAAAAAAGAAGGCCTCACTTCCCAACACGCCATCAGGCTGGAAGCAGAGGTAAGTACCATTGCAAACCACAACACAAAGACCAGTGCTGCAATCCAGCCAGGAGATCCATCTCGCCCAGCGTCAGTGTCTGTAATGTCAGCGACTGCCTGCAAGCCACGTCTGTCACGGGGGCTGGGAGCACCCTCTGACCACTGCAGGCACCAGGACGAGCAGGCTTGGACTGCTTGGCTGTACTTGCCCCACTGCAAACATCATCGTGCAATCAGGTGAATCCCACCTTAATTCATGAGAAGTGCTATGGGATCCTCAGTTATCACTCCATGTTTTACAATGCTGCCTGAGTTGGTTTTGCAATGACTGTCCACTGAACACATGCAGATATTCTTCATCACAGAAAAACCTCCAAGAGTTCCAACCATTAAACTTAAAAATACTGGCTATAAACCACCTGTGCTTCAAAAATCTCCCTTTTTAGAAGTAGGGAAACAATGCAGAAATTTGAACTATTGTGTGTAAGTAGCTATTGAGAGGATTTTTCACTTGCTGTTGCAACTTCCATTTCAAAATATTTTTCTATAGAATACATCACCAAACCTCAAGTAACCTGACCCATAAGTTTGTGTCATGCTACTGGGTAAATTTATTTATCCTAGGATAGGATGAATGGAGAAGACAGGAGAATACAGGTGTAACCTAGCACTGTTCAGTGTAGGGAACTGAGCCCTCCACTAGCTCTTTGCATCTCTAACTTTCAGAATGGTTCCAGGCATTATACACAACTCCCAACAGTTTTACTGCTCTCTGGTCATTGATACTATCTTTCCATCACTACTGAATACAAGCAATATTATTTTCAAAGAAAAAATAAATTAAATCAAAGAAAGTAGCTATAAATTCATTGCACTCTATTTTTGTGCCTTCAGGTTAGGGCAGAGATATTTAACACTACAGAAGCTTAAAGATTATCTTCTCTCCTTGGGAGATATGAATATAGACAGGTATGGGACTCAGGTGGAGGACGCAAATTGGTATTTTCATATTTACAAAAGCAAATACTGACATCCAGCCTGAATGCACAGTACTCCATTAAGTGCAAAAGGGAAAATGTTCCCCATCTTAAACTACAGCCTCATTACTCAGCAGCCAGAGACTGACTAGTTGTCAGAGTTACTGCTGTGCTCTCATTTCAGAGGAAAACGGAGGAGGAGAGTGTCTGCATCTTTGGGCTTTCTGGTCTACAGGGACTGCGCGTAAGGCCATGAATCACTTTGTATGGGATCCAGAAATGCTTTCTCTGCTCTGTGGAGGAGAGGGAGTGCATTTGCCTGCCTCCAGAGTTCCTTGGCGAGTGGAAAAAAATCAGCTTTTGTCCAAAGTCAGCAAATCGTGCATTAGAAAATTATTTCATGTAATGTGTGGACATTGCATGAGTTTCCTTCCCAATAATCAGTTATACTCAGACACCATATTACATATACTGTTATGAAAAAGCCATTTTAAAAATTGTACCAGACAAGGTTAAAAAAAGGGAGTGGCTAGAGATAATACACTAAATTCTAATCATTAGGTACTAGATAACTTTTCTTCTGCCTTGCTTTCAAACAAAGCAGATATTTCTATGTGCTAAAAATTAGTGATTGCGATAATTTACTCTGTCAGCACAAGAGTTAAAATTTGTTTTGCTCATCAACTTCTACGTAAGTAAATTCTGCAGGGCAGGCAAGAGTCAGAGACTTCAAGATTCTGCATTTTCCCTTTTTTCCACTTCTTACAAGTCAGCACTGTTACATCATTCAAACCTTCAGGGAGGAATAGGTCTGACTTTATTTTTACAACACTCATTCTGGGGTCATTGAGAGGCTGACACTGGGAAGACAGCACTGTTTAAGATAGAGCTGTGCTCTTTCACTGCACTCAGAAGCAAGGGTGAGACATGCCGTGAAGGAGGACAACACTGCGATGTCTCACCTGGTTGTGACACTGCTTTCTTTCTTTTAGCTCTTTTCCCTCTGTTCTGGCACAGGATTATCTGTATTCTCTCTTCAGCTGAATTCCAGAAACACCACAAGTGGCATTATCAGAGCAGGTACTCTTGGAAGACACAGCAAAATGAAGAGGAAAGCACTAGCTTAGCTCTACAGGAACTGATGTTCACAACTGAATCCTGAAAGAGTGGTCCCAACAAAGACTGCGAAACCAGACACCCAGAGGTGAGATCTAAGCAAGATCAGAGTTTCTTCAACTCCCTGTCAATGACAATCACTCAGCCTGGCTCATAATGAGCTCAAACCTAAGAGGTGAAGCTCCACAGAAATACAGAAAACATACTACAGTTCCACGTAGACACATTCCTTTACTACTCAGGAAAATCAACAAAAAGCCACATGGACACTCACCGCTTGGGCAGATGTATTTTCTTGTCCCCTCTTTTCCCACTTTCAATACAGTTCAGTCCAAGTGGCTTCCAAAACACCCTGCAGATGTGTGTAAGCTACAAGAGGGAGCTGGGCTTGCAGGGGTGTACTGCTGATGAACACAGAGGTGCTCATACCCATAATGAATTAAGACCCTTGCTGATGTGCTTAAGTTCAGGAAGTTTCCTGTATGTAACCGGTAGAAGGAGAAGGTGCCGTGTCCTTTCCACTCACCAGGCAATTCCTGTTTCTCTCAGGTGACTGTTAAGTGTGCCCTGGGCCCCCAGGTAAGGAGCACAGCAGCTTAAGTTTGGCTGAGATGAATCTAGGCTAAACCACTGTTACCAGTAGCTTTGCATTTCCACCACCAACCACAGACACAATTGACCAGCAATCTGACAGCTCTTTCCAATGCTTCTCTTTTCACTCCTGATGTGGGAGGCCTCCAGAAGGAGTTTCCCTCTCTCCCAGTATCCAGTGCAAATACACACACATGCTGTAAACATGAAATGAACTCTGTTTGCTTAAACAGAAATAACAGTCAGACTACCAGCAATAATGAATGCATACAACTCCTGTCTTCAGGCTGAACTCACCCAGATTCTCCTTATCCTTAGCACAACTGAAAGGCTTAAAATGTGCATGTAACCCAAAAGAAACATGAGGACTGCACCTCTCATTAACCTGATTCACAGCACATGGTTCAATTTCAATTTTATATTCTGCAGAGAGACCATTTTCTCACTGGGCTGTAACTACTACTATAACCAGTGGAATACACGGAACTCTAATATTTACAACGACTGAAAATCTGGTCCAGTATCTATCAGCCACTCTCGGACCATTCTACTGAAAGAAGACTTCCAATCCAACTATATTTAGTCCGATAAACAATGTATTTCCTCTTCCTGTGTTTTTCAGACCAGATGTGCTAAGGCTTACCATTGTAGCTGCCTGTTATTTAACAGAACACTGCCAAAGTGGAAAACATCCCAGTTTAATCATGTAATTAATTTGTATCTTTACTTTTCCCCCATTTTTAAAAGAGTGTAGGATTCCCAGCTAACCTAAACACAGTGTCTGCTAACAAAAATGGAGTTACTTATTTGGACATATTGCTTAGTTGTTGTTTTGGGGTTTGGTAGGGTTTTTTTGAAAGAAAATTAATTCTGGGTCAACCCTAAGGATTAAGGCAAGTCCAGATTTTGCTTGCTAGCGGCATATTCTCAAGTATTTGTTTTAATATTTTTGGAAACTTAAAAATAGCATCTCTTTTCCTTCTAGTTTGTCCTTTCCTACTCAGCAAGCACAGATTTTTGACCCTGTATTCCCTGCAGAGCTTGAAGCTCGTGTGAGTCTTTCTTATATCTGCTGGCATTCACAACAGCATCATCCACACCATTACAGCCAAACAAGAATCCCTTCCAACCACATGCAGCAGTCAATGCTGAAAATGCCAGATTCTGATCTCTCTTGCACCACCTCACATCCAGAGTCATAAACATTCCCATGAAATATGCTGACAACACAGGTTTGCTTCTCCCCCTCTTCCAAGTTAAACTGAGGGAATTCTTGGCTAATCCTCTCTAGCACCGCTGGCTGCTTTGTGCCTCAGCAACTTGAGTCTTGGAAGCCAGGGAAGAGTTTTCATCATCACATTCGTGACACACCATAAGCTATTCCCTTCTTCCCTCCAGTAATCTGAAGCAGTCAGAAGAGCTCACCCCAGTAAATGGCTTTCACATAGAACATCCTGCTGCAGCTCAGAGAGACTGTTTTAACTGTGAGAAGGGCAGTTACAAGTTTCCAGAGAGGAAGGTGAGCCTGAGAGGTTAGCAATAACTTTTGTCAGACATTATTCCCTTTCTTGCTTTGACTTGGGCTTCACCCACAATCAGGTATGAAAACCAGATCTAACATGGACTCCTCCGCTTCAAAAAATCATAACTAAAAGGGCTTTCTTGGTCTTTTTACAGTTATCACAGTGTGGGAGAAACCTATTCTAGAATAGGTTCTTGGGGATGGACATTTTCTCTACAATAACCTGTTCTCATTAGTCATTAGAGGCCTGATAGATGTGCAAAAGGAGATTGCTAGTATGCTTTCCACTAGTGCCAAGGTAAAAGCAGACAATGCTGGTGAAAGCAGCACCAATTCATCATCTTTTGACATCTAAATAATAAAGTAACTTATCCTGAAAAATGTAGACCAGCAGTAGCAAGAACATAAACTACTCTGAGTACCAGTCCTCTGCGATGCCAAACATCAGCCCAAACTAACTTGTGTGAATTTGGCCCACTGCTTTTAAGTTGCTAATTCAAACTATACTATTACTTCACTGTCTTGAGACCAAATAGCTTTTTTTTTTCTATTTTAAATACACTTACTGAAGATGTGGATGTTTTGTATCATATTAAGTTACTTCTGGAGTTCAGTTCGGGTAGATCAAACCACCTCTAAAAATAAGTGCATTCACCTAGCAGTCCTAAGAGCAATCAGCACAGTGAGTTCAATAACTAGGATGAATTACAGTTAAACCTGCACACAAATAACTCAACTGGGCTGTCACTGATGAACAATTCAACACCAGTGTGTTTATCATTCCTAAGCATCTAAAAGCCATACAACTTCATTTTGTTTGAGAATTCAACATTACATCATTGCCACAACTTACTTGAGAACCTTTCTTACTAGCACCAAAAGATGCTTTTCATCTCTGTATCTGTGTATCCTTACAACCCCCTAACCAACTGTGAATGACTTTCAGGTAGTTTCCACCTTGTGTTTACCTTAAAACTCAGTGTAAGATTTCAAGAAATTATTCTTTTTAGCTAGAAATATACATACTTCTCTTACCATTTCCAACAAAGGAAAAGAATGCACAAGATAGAAGTGAGTGTTAACATCAACTGCATCAAGTCTGTCAGGCATTTAAATTAAATTTGTGTAAGACACACTGATTAACTGTAACAAAAAGCATCTTCTAGCATCAGACTCATTCAGTCAGCTCATAATTATCAACAAGGAACATTTCAGTCCAAGTTCTGTAAACCCAAAACACAGATAAGCAAAAGGTGTCAATATCACCATATTTTCATAAACCAATCAATCCTCACCCCTAGGTTCATTGATTCCTTTTGTCACACTTTTCCCCTTCCGTTTTGAACTCTTTCCTTAAGGAATAAACCCAGGCCTTGAAACCTTTCAGATGAAGTGATGTTTGCAAAAAGACGTCTAAGGTTGTTGTGTTTTCCTCCTTCAAGAGCAGGCAAAATGTTCTCCTACATCAACAAAAAAAGATGTCTGTGTTTTCTTGGAATAAACAACATAAGGCAATTAAATATTGAGAAGCAGTCACGTCTATGATAAACATGAACCTTCCCATCGGTGATGTGGAAAAGGAGCTGAACTTGATCTGATTTATAACCCCCTGTCCTAGGCTGGGCCTGAGGATGTTTATCTCTTGTAGCAACGAAGCAAACAGTTGTTGCTGCACTGGTAGCATCTTGCCCATGTTCTCTTACGTGGAAGAAAGACGCTAAGCAGCTGCTTGCTAAACTGAAGGCCATGGAAGATCATTTGGCTCTTCACCATAACTTCAAACCTAATTCATAGGTTTTTGGCCCCCAAATCTCAAACTGTACATCAGTCTGTTTTTGAAAGTTTACGCTTAACATGTCTGGGGGGTTCCCAAGTATCGCTATCATCCGTTTCTTCCTCATCTTCCTGATCATCCAGCATTTCATCTTCCTCCTCGTTCTCATCAAACAGCTCTATTCCAAGTTCTAATCTTCTTTGCCTTTCTGCAAACCACTCTCTGACCTGCTCATATCCCATGTGAGATTTGGCTACCAGTTCATCGAGGTCTTGCTCATTAAGGAATTTGTGCTTCATGTAGTAGTCCTTCAGGATTGCTGTTCCAGTTTTAAATTTTATGACAGAGACACCCCTGTCCCAGCAATTTAACCTCTTGCTTCCCCGAGGCCTCCCCCGAGGCCTCCCTCTCCCCCTCCCTTTTGGTCTCCCTCTCCCTCTCTTCCTTGAAAAGCCTTGGCCGTTCAGGCTGTTTGCGCTGGCGCTCTGGTAATAGTAATACCATTTCAAGCCACCATTTTTCCAGGCATAGCGAGTATCTCCAAACCAGCTCACAATTTCTGATCTTGGAAGCCCAGTTTCCTCTGCCAGCTTGTTGTATTCCTGTGGAGATGGCCACTGAGTACGGACAAAGGAACTCTTGAGCATGTGCAACTGCTCTGGTGACTTTTTGCCTACTTTGTTTGAAGTGGAACACCCTGATTTTGTTCCTGCTGTTCCATCTCCCAAAGATGTTTCTCCACCCTCTTCTTTTGAGCTGCCAGCATTGCTTTCATTCAAGTCAGTTCCCTCTTCCTTCAAGACATTTGATTTCTTTTTTTCTGTAAACCAGGCATCAATTTCTCTCCTGGTCAGTTTGGTTTGGGCTCTTAACCTATTCATCTCTTCATCAGTAAGGACAGGATTATTAAGAAAACTTGCTTGGAGGACTTGCAGTTGTTCATCAGTCTTCTCTTTGAATTTCTGTGGGGTGAAATCAGGAAAAGCACTCCCTGATGACTTGCTTTGTGGAGTGACTCCTGTTGGGGACTCATTCATCTCATCGCTTGAATCAATAACAATAGTAGCACATGAATCACTGTTGAGATGAATCCCATGATTGTTCTTTGAGTTTCTCTGATTGTAGCGTGTATCACTGAACCACTTTTTGATCTCTCCTTTAGTCAGGCCTGTTATTTTCATAAGTCTAACAATTTCTGAGTCTTGAGGAAACTGATTTTTAAGGTAGCTGACTTTCAATTCTGCCAGTTGTTCCTTAGTTTTTTTTGCTCGGATGCCAAAGGAGTCAGGATTAATCAGCGTGGATTCATTTTTGATAGGCTGAGGGGCTGGAACGGCAGCTGCTTGTTTGGTTTCTGCAACAGGCTGAGCACTGTGAATCTGACTCTTCTGTAACTGTGTTTGGTTTGGGACTCCTGCTACAGTCAAAGCTATTGGAGCTGTGACTGGTAACGTGTTTGCACCTGCAACTTGAGTGAGAACAAGTCCTGGCTGACCAACTATTTGGCATGTCTGTAAAATTGAAGGTAAACCATTGCTAGCGGCAGAAATGTGTGCTGGAATAACAGTAATGGTCTGTGGCACAGTATGCACCGTGCCATTAAATTGTTTCCTCCTTGCCTCCTCCACTTCCTCTGGTGTCCAGCTCACACCATGCTTCAGGCGCTGGGCAGAAAACCATATTTTAATCTGTTCCTCTGTGTACTTAGCTTGAGTGGAAAGAACAGTGATTTCCGACATGGTTGGATATGGGAATTTGTTGTAGGTGTTAAGCAAAAGAGGATTGTTATCCAATGCACTATTATAGGCTGGAATGCTATTTACAGGTATTAGGACTTTTGGAATCAGGTTTGAGTTCTGTGGAGCTGTCACAGCTGTTATAACCTGTGCCACCCCAGGCTGCAGCACTGGTGCAGGGGTCACCACTGCACCAGCCACATCTGCTGCACTGCAAACAACTGAATGGCTTGTTTTTGACTCAGAAACTGCCGGTGGGGGGGTTTCTACTACTTCTTCGGAGTTTGGCTCATTTTCAGTTCCCTTTTCTTCACCAGGAATGTCATCAACTACATTGTGGAAAACAGCAATACGTTTATTCTCGGGTTTGTTTTTCATCATTTTCATGATAGGAGTTTTGCTAATGGAGATCCCTGATGAGGGGACCTCAGAAGAGTCAGCCTGTCCAGCATTTTCTTCTCTAACAAAACTCCCATCAAAAGTGAGATCATTTACTGTTTGTTCAAAGATTGTCTGATTATTACGTTTCACCATGGTCAATTTAAAATTCTCCTCTCCAGGGTGGTGCTTCAAATTATGTTCTGAGAGGGCATCGTATCTTTTGGTAAGGAAATTACATTCTAAACAAACGTAGGATGAATTTAATACTACGTTGGGATGTTCTGAATCCACATGAAAAGTAAACATATTGAGATCTGGAGTCTGAAAAGTACAGTATTTACACTCATAACCACCTTCTACTTTATTTGTATTTTTCTGATTGTCTGAATCCACACAGTCATGAACATCCTCATCACTTGTTCCGCTCTCTGCTGTAGGGTTATCTGCTGGCATGAGCACAGGTGGTCCTTCCTCCAAGTCTGATACCATTTCTAGATCGGGGTCCTGCTCATTGGCTAAGACCATGCACGGTGTTGTTGATTTTCGTTTACTTGCCATGACTGTTACCGTGAAAACGACACCAGCTGGTCAGATACAGACTTAGCTTCAAGCTCTTCTTGATTAATAGTAATAATTGCTTCAAGTCAGTTCTGGTGAAGTCTCAACATTTATCCCATTAGCAGCTTTTCTTTCGTAGTGCAATCAGATTAAAAATAGATAGTTGAGGATGAGATGTTGAGACACACTGTTTTAAAGTCCACATCCACCACCTGTAGCAAAGAAGAGACAGCGGAATTAGTTCAATTTAAAGAGTAACTTCTATTCTTCTACATATTATGGCTTAAAGTAATTCAGTCCTTTGGGGTTCAGTCTGCCACTGTTCATCCCCTGAAACCAGCAGACCCATTCCAAGAAGAGATAATTGAAGCTAAGAAAGGCAAAATCCAATTTGCTTATTACAGGCTGAAATTTGTTTCAGTTCATGTCAATGCTGAGAAAGACAAACAACAGAATGGTGTAAAACAGGTAACTTCCTAACTGTTTCCCTTCCTTCAGAAGCCTTTTTCTTGGCACAGTGCTGAGGTCAGTCTTGCCTTTGGACTGCTTTGCCTAAGCTATTACAACCTCTCTCAACTGCTCTGTGAGCTGAAGTTCTTCCTATCACCACCTTGAGCCAAGGATGACACCTCCACTACCAACTGCGTCATGTCTTTCATGTCAGAGGCTGTGAAGGGTCCCAGAAAAGGCAGGTTTCAGAGTGTTTTACTACTGCATTATACATGCAAACATGCATCAACGAGCAGGGTCCTTCTCCCATGTCTGAAAGCAGGCAAAGCAATGACTTTATAAGGCACTTTGACAGACAAAAGACAACTATCCTTTCTTCCTAGCTTCCCAAATGTCATTCTCCAGTTGAAGACCAATCCCAGACCAATAAAAGTTGATTGCTAGCACATGGCAATTAACTAAAATCTGTTTTCATGCCTCTATGCATTAACAGAGAGATGATTGATCGTGTGAACTGTACCAGAGAGGAAGAGCATTAAAGACTGATACAGCAAGCAGAAGCCAAATAAAATTTTGTATTCTCTCTCTAGAATTCTTTGTCCATTTCTAAGAAGAACTGAAGTACCACCAAAGAAAGCTGATGCTTCAGCTGAAGTTCAGAGAATACATATATTCTTAAATTAGCACAGACTGGAGTGAATTTTATCCCACAGAGACCACAACTAGTCTGCTCAAAATGATGCACAAACTTCTACACAATGTTATAAACTCTGTAATATTTTTCTTCTTGAATTAAAATCAGCCACTGATTTCTCATACCAGAAATCCCATAGGTACAAGATTTTTGAGAGAGTGGAGCATCATCTACTTCCCTAACTAGGGGTATCCTCAAGTTCCAGAGGAATACATCCCTAAATAGCACTTTCCAAAAGTTTAGAAAGGGAACAGCATGTAACAGGTTAAAAAACAAAGGCTATCTTTGCATGACAGTCTTAAAGCAAAAAGGACAGTGTCAAAGGAAGAAAGGCAGTTACAAGAAATGGGAAGGGGGAAAGGAATACTATTTTTCACTGTATGATAGGATGATTCTTTCTTTTTTGACTATAGGAGGGCAGAGCTGTGAACAGGAAGGAAGATAAATAATTCTTAGCTTCATATTTTTTTCTTTAGGCAAAAGACAAAAGAGTTCACCCTCAGCTGCCACCCAGAGCTGCTCCACAAACTGTTTTTGAAACTGTGTGTCTCACCTCATTTCTGTAGAAATATCCTCCCCAAATGTTTTTAACAGTCACCCTCTGCACTACTTCTGTGACTACATCCAAAGTGCACAGCCTCACATGATATGCTTTTTATGCCAAGGATATGGTTACATGGCATTAAGGACACTGACAATGCTCAGTCTTGGGTAATCATCTTTCCAGGATGGCAATTATTTAATGGCACTGGAGCAGAAAGATACCCTTCTTCTACAAGTTAATAGTGGCAGCCAGTAAAACTGACCACAGAAGTGCAAAAGATATTTATTTTAATTTATATACAAAGTAGGTATTGCAGGCCACCTCATTTCTCTTTGCAGTGAGAGAACCATGAAGCAAAGCTAAATGGATCCATTTGTCTCAGTGTCCTGAGGGACAAGAGGTAGAGCATTACTAACTGTGCTGCTTCTCTGTGGGGCTGGAGGGCTCTTGACAAAAGAAAGACAACTGCCAAGACAATGTTGAGCAATGCTCTGGGGGAAGAGCTGGGTGGTATTACCTAATCTTTCTGTGATCTTGAGTAAAATTTCAGAAATGCCAGAAATGCCCATTTTCAAAAGCAACTAAACAACTAGTTTTGCTGCCTGAAGTTGCATTTTGAGAAGGGACTGGAGCTCTGCAGTGCCTCATCCTGGGACAGCAGGGAGGATGTGCACACAGGGCAGCCCCAGTGAGCTTCAGGGCTTGCCGAGGGTCCTGCACTGAGATGGCCCTGAGTGCAAGCGAAAGCAACATTGGACCTGACGTGCAGTGTTGGAGCATGCTCAAGATAAGGCTGGAGATAAGGAATGAAATGGAAAACCTGTCCAAAAAAAATCAATAAACATTCTTCTCCAGTCCCCCTCATGTACCCAATAGTGTTCACAGTGCCTGTAAGCCTACAGGTCCACGTGCAATTGCATCACCTGCAGCCTTTTAGCTAAATCTCTGTATCACATTTCTGCTGTGGTTCAGTTTTGCTCACAGTGCACAGGCAGATTATCCTATCCCTCCACTGTTTACCAACAGAGCAACATGTTCCCTTGATGCAAGCAGGTCTCAGAAAAAGAAAGCTGCATCTGTGCTCTTACACTATGTAAGATGGGGTTTTTTTAAAAAAGGATGTTGTGATGTCAAAACCCTGTTTAATTCATGGCTATGAAGTGCTACGATAACATGCACTAAAATCTCAACAAAGTGAGATGCTTGCAACCCTTCCCAACCTTCCTTCCCTTGCCAAACTTCACAGAAACCTCCATTCCCTCCTCCCTGGTGCTAATGTGATTAGTCCACCAGTTCTCTCGGTTTAGCAGGGGATTATGAAAACTCACACTTGAGTAGTTTATCAAACCAATTATGCATCACCCTTGGAACCTGCAGTTCCTCTAAACCACCTCTCCTGTACTGCTAACAGGAATGTCAAGTGGGACCTTGCCATGTATCTTGACTTCAGTAAGGTTTGCAACATTCTGTTACAGCAGGCCAGTGACTCCAAGAAAAAATTAGATCAGATTGGCCTGACATGGTGTGGTTTTGACAAATCCACCTTTGTAAAAATGTTGTTACAACTCTCCAGGTTCCTATAGACTGTTTTTTAGGAAATTCATCCTGTGTTGTCCCGGTAATGAAGATCCCACGAACCAATCTGTGATTCACTAAGTGTTCTCCTCTGCTCAAGCATCTCCCTTGTTTAAGACTGGGTACTATGATTGCCTGTCTCAAGTCTGCTGAGATCTCCCCCCAACTTCCATGAATTCCTGAAGATCATCACTAATGGTTCAGAGATTGCATTCCCTTGTCCCTTACGTACTTCAGGGGGAAATATGTGGCTTAATATTGTTAAGGATTTCCTATTTTTATCTGGACTGCATTTTTATCCCTCTGTTAATATAGACATTATGTTGTGCAATTTGGTTTGTAATGAAATATTTCAGGTGTTTGCTTTATGTCTAAAACAGAATTTTTCAAGAAAAGAATCTGAAGAAAAACTTTGATTATTTACACTCAATTTTTCAAGACATTCATCACTGCAATCTCCTTCTCTAATCTCACCTCAGAATTTCATCGCATTGACATTCCTGGCAAATTGGCCACAAAACACACATTTTCCTAGGAACATAAAAACAGTAAGTGTAGGCAAACTTTTTTGAAGGTCCAAGATCTGATATTTTATCTTCCAGCAAGCAATTGCTCAGGACACTGTTCTTCAGAAACAGTTAGCAATCCCAATTGATTAATAATTATATTGACAGATTTATTTCAGAGTGAAATTCAAAATTTAAAGTTGTCTCTATAGCAGATTTGGATGAAGACATATTTTCTAAATGGAAGCAGAAACCATCTGCCTATTATGATTATAGTTTGAGAAGAAAAAGACAGAGTTGATAGTAGAAGACACACGTAAGGTACCTGTTTCCAGCACAGTTTTTTACTCACTTCTTCCTTCCCTCAGACAGGAGTAGCTGATGCAGCATGAAAATAAATGAGCTCACAGAAAATGCTGTGTGCTCAGGGTACATGGTTTATGGAAAGGCATTGCTCCCTGCTTGCTGTAGGACACTTCCATCCAGCATGCTGGAAAAGCATGCCAACAAAAAATCCAAACGCATGCAATGTGATTTTAAGAATATGCAGAGTGGCTCAGGAGAATATAAAGCAATAGAAACTGCTTCTAACTTTTAAATACACCTAGATGACAAATTGCCTATGATCTCTCTCAACACAGAAGATGTTGCCTTTTCCTTATAACCCATGACAATATGCAGTTGCTGATCCTTTGTTTAGTCTCCCTTATTCAGAGTAGATGTATCTATGTCAGAAACTGTTCTGCAGAGTGCTCAGTATAGGCTAATACACTCTGATTTGTGCTGTCTCTCAGTGAGAAGGGTGAAGGACTTTGTTGTACAGTGCCATTTTCTTCAGCTGTTCATTATCTGCAAAGTTCAGCGGGCATTACTGCTTATGACTACAAAACAAAGCCATATCTCTCATATAAATCCTGCAATATTCACGTTTGATTCCCATTTTAAAGTAAGGTCTGGTACTAACTCAACATGGGAGCAAAACTTGTCAAACTGATTTCAGCAGGACCCCACGTGTGCTGCAAAGACTGGGGCACACTTGGGGTCCTTGTCCCACAACAACTGGTGATGAGGGAGGCAAGTACCAAAAGCTCCTGCACCGCCCCTGCAGAGCCTCGGGGTGTGCCAAAGCAGCCCCGTGATGGGGCACTGGGGAGCACTGGGGAGCTGACACAGCCCAGCAGAGGCTGAAGGGAACCTGCCACAGGACACGTGACTAGACCTTCTCAGTTACCTCCTCTCAGCACTGGTTTAATGGGTAACAGGCAGGTTCCATCAAAGTAAATTTCAGAATTTCATATCAGAAGTGACAACTAAATGACCCAGATTATCTTTCTCTTACAAAATAAGCCCAGGTACCTCCACAGTGACCACAGGAACTTGTACCACTGCTTTTGACACTGAAAGCCATTACCAGATTTTACATCTGATCATGTGTATCATGATCAAATGTCCCAAGTACTGAACAGTCATGAGTGCACTGGTGAAGACTTAAAACATAAATGGTGCACATGCTCCTCAGTCTCGTAAACATGTATTTTCTATGTGATACAATCACCTGAGGAGCTAAACCTCATACAGGCAGATTCTTTATTTTATTGACTCTAAAGCATCCAATTCAAATTGTGAGCAGTCAATACTTTTGACATCAGGCATCTCTGCATGATTATTCTTGAAAGCAAGTATCAGACTTTGTGTAAATGCTTATCATACCCAATAAAATGGCAGCAGAGTCAGGGATATTTTTTGCATAGTTACAGCATGTTTTGTTTTGATTACCATGCTGTTATGTAGAAAAAAGAAAGGACAAAGAAATAAATTACTGACATGAAGAGAAATTTTAATTTTAAACATCTAATTCAATCCCCCCAAAACGCTTCATATGGGTTTTAAAAAAACAGAACAGTAAGAAAATACTAATTTAAAAAATTGCTTATATAAAAAAGTTTCTCCTTAAAACATCAAAACAAAAGATTTTATTCTCATGGGATTTCCTTCTTTATAATGACACAATCTGGCACACATATGATTTCACAAAATGTTCTTTCAACACGATTCTGCCTTTTTATTTTCCCAGAAGAAAAATTTCTAGAGACATTCTTTTTCCCAGGACCTTGTTTAGTGCTGTAAGTACAAGACCTTCCTTTAACTTCCTGGAGTTCATGTCCCCAGACACCTTTCAGCTTCTTCAGAGCCCAGAGCTGCAGTCCCACAGATGGTCTCCTCGCTACAGAGCCCGACTCATTCTCTAATCATCCCTGGTGCTGTTCAGGAGCCCCCGCGCTTTTAAAGGTGACACAGCTCAGCACAGATTGTCTCGCTCTCCTCTCCCCCTCCTCCACTGGTTCCAGCGATCCATACACGCTCCTGTCACATTGGAAACCACACTTCACATCAGCTGCTATCTGCTTTCATTAATACTTGGCTGTCACCACTCAAAATGGTATTTCTCAAAGCAATTAAGAGTATTAGGAGTGCTCTACACTTTAAAAGCAGCACCAGGTCTCAGGGCTGAGCAGCTCCCAGTACTTTTATACCTTCTGCTTGGCCAGTGGCATTTGTAGAAGCCCAATGAGCAGCAGCAGTTTAAGGATTACACAGATGCATGGCAATACAAGAACCTAGGTAGACAAGGAAGGAGAATCCATTTAATACAGGCAGTTTAAAGCCGTCTGCACGTGTGCATGACAGGCATAAATGCATGATCAAGAGCAGGTAATAAAAGATTCTGCAAATTCTACCTTGGATACAAAAAGGTTGAGATATATTATGACTCATGATTCTGCCTTTTTTTTTTAAACAATGGAATGCACTTCTCAGACCTCAAGGCTAGATCCTTGCCAAACTTCAAGTTCCTATGTCAAATTCCCGAGGCACAGAGCTGCTCAGAAAAAGAAAGATAATACAGCTTTTACATGGAGATTGCCTCTCTTCCTCTCTTTACTTCCCCTCCTCTCTGCTAATTTTGCTCTTGAACCAGATGAATGTTCCTCCAAAACTCAATGAACAGAGAACAAAAGGAGCCTCGAGACAGAAACAATGTGTGAGAAATTCCCATGTCAACCATCCCAAGAAACTGAAAGCAAGGACTCACAGTGGGCTCACCAGGTGACACACACTCTGCTACATGTTCCACACATACTCACAGACTTGCACACACCAGGGTACAGGCCCATAATTTATGTAACTTGTAAAGGAGCCAAAAAAACTTGAAATAGATGTATAAAACTCAGTGTTTGCACGAACCAGTGTTTCATTAATGAGAAAAAGCAAGACCTTGGAGTGTCACTTGAAAAACAAAAGACCCCTTTTGAACTGACCTAGGTAAGCCCATGTCAAGGGGAAGACTATAAGGCACATTACCAAGGGTTCAATGGCTCCTTAGAGCCTCCTCCTCTACCCTGGGATCCACTCTGGGCTTTTGCTCACGTGTGCAGAAGAACCTTCTGTGTGCCTCAGACCCACCTGCTTCCCACCCCATGCCTCCCCATCCTCGCTGGTCTGCTACCACTTTGTGAGAAGGTTGAGTGCACAGGGCGTAAAAAGTCCTTTATGTTCTCTGGCACATGATTTGCATCTCCACTTAGGAAGCAAAAAATGCAATGTCGGAGCTGGTATTTTAGGAGGGTTTTTTCATGTGGCTCCAGAATGTTTCCAGTGTCATGTAACAGCTTTACAATTGTAAGCTGACTCACACAAGTCAAGGGCAGACAAAACAAAGAACTGATCTAGTCCCTGCTGACAGACTCCTCCATACTGGAAAAATGCAAAAGAATTTTGTGCTCATGCTTGCAAGCATAGATGATCTTACAGAATTCCCAGGGATGTTACTGACTGTTATGCTTATTAATTGATAATGTTATTGATCGATATACCTACCACAGAATTTGCTTAGAAGTTATTATAAAATTCACTGTATAACATACAGCAAGACTCACAAGGTACAGACCTGTCCTTGAAGATGCCATACCAAGAGGCCCCAGAGCCT
>JAOXXN010000395.1:141718101-141731467 GCA_026770055.1 Myrmophylax atrothorax
TCCGAGATCTGACGGGATGGGATGGCAGGGAGGCATTGAACTGCCAGGGGACGGTCCCTACTGAGACTCGAACTCACATCCTTGGGATTCAGAGTCCAGAGTGCTCTCCTTTATACCACAGGACCGCCTTATACACAGCTATAACAGAATTGCAGATCATCAACAATAATTTACCTCCTCTGGGTCAACAGGCTTTGTAAATGCTCTGAAACGTCTATCAATGACCAGTCTGTGAGTCACATCCCTCAAGTAAATCCTCAGTTCACGCAACGTATCCTCTTCCTGCTCCTCCAGCTGCCTCATTTCTTCCTCTGTCAGCTGTCGAGGCTTCGGGGGTGGTGCCACAGGCAGAACTTCCAGTGGCCGCCGAGCTTAAATTAATCAGAACATTTTAGTCCATTGATGGTACTCAAATAAAAGCCCACAAAAAATGATCAGCAGAAAATTATCCCCAAAGCAAACACTTAATTTACAGTTAGCAAAGTTTTATAGTTAGAATATCCTTACCTGCATTGTTTTTTGATGCAGGAGGTCCAGCAGCTTGCTTCATAACTAAGTCCTCAAAAAAACTTCTCCTTTCAGCAGAGGTTGGCCACTGGATTTTGAAAACTTCTTCATGGTCATTATTAAACAATACTTTTATCTAAAGAATGAGGAGAAAAGGTATTTCAGAGATACAGCCACACAAAGTTTTTATATTCTATTCCCAAAAGATGAGTACCTTTCTAAATTAAACTGCATCTGGATAAGACAAGCTACAAAAAATTATCCTCTCGGACATAAAAGGTTAGATTTTCATAACATGGCAAGTTAAAACATCTGCTCTGAGGAATACTTTCCACAGTTTAGGCTCCATGAAGAAAACCTACAATAAACCACTAAGAAAGGGGTGACATTCACCACCTCCAAGGCTGCTTATTTTGTATTTATCTGCCTCGTTGTCCTTTATCTTCAATTTTTATGGGAGCTACAGAGGGAACAGGCAAGGTTCAGCAAAAAAGTGCCAGCTTTTTGGTAAGGTGGGCTTCATAAATTTTATTATTAATTAAAGGAGGTGTCTGACATTGTATACTTCTAAGCTGTACTCCATTTTTCCATCCCTGTTACCAAAAGGTATGGAAGGAATTTTATTCCTTATTTTAGAAAACATTTATTAACAGTATAAAAACTTCTGCTACTGATACTCACATTTTGAACACCTTTCTTCAATGCCCACTCTCAGATGTTGTTTCTGAGATCACAGTACAGCTTGGGGGGAGTGATTGTACCACCAGAGATGTCTAGAAAGCTCAGCACATACTCTAACTGATTTTTGTTAAGGAATACAACTAAAAATTGATTTCCAAGTTACTTAAATGGAATTTGCACCTTAGCTTTCTAATTTGTCAAGTTTCACCTAGAAAGAAATCAGAATTTTTATGAAATAATTTAAATTTGAAATTATATTCCATCAGTATGTGTGACCACTGTACTTTTTCATTAAAAATATTTTCAGAAAAACACTGTGTTTCCTAGTTCTCAAGCACCTTATATTCTCTTCACCAAGCACACATCTAACCATACTGAATGAATGAAATGATAACCTGAAGCAAATTTGTCATCTGTCTGATAAGCATGAGTGTGTGAGAAGGGTGAAAGGCTTGGGCTAAAGTGAATCTTTTTACTCAGAAAACACTTTAGACAAATGCTTGTACCATTGTTTTATCTAAGCAAATTTTAAGAGAGTGGGTTTGGGTGCCTAAGCAATAATAGTATGAATTTGCTTTAGAGAGGCACAGTACTCCAGTGCTTCCAGGAGTTATAAATTAACAAGCAAAAAAGGAAGAGTGAAAAAGGAAGGAAAGTATTGACAGAAATACCTCTTCTGGAAGATCTCCATGTTGCACATCAGATGTCGCAAGGAGCAAAACTGGAGCAAACGTTGGAATGTTCTGCAGTAGTGTCGTAAAAACAGCTTTCACTGTAGGTCCCACAGTCTCCCACCACAAAGGGATTTGTGGGACATACAGGATACTTGGTGCTGTTCTTTGAGCTTCTCGCATCAGCTGGTAAAATGAAAGCTTGGATAAGAAAACTACACCATGTAGGATGGGGTACTAGACAACTACCAGTCAAACCATCTTATGAAATAGGAGTACATGAAGCCAAAATATCAAAAAACAATAAATGAACAACTCCTTAAAAATAAGGTAAAATCTTCACTTTGACTCAAATATAGACATTGCTACACAGACAGAAACCAATCCGAATCTCTGCCTGATTTCAAAACTACTTTTGGTGGAAGATAACCCCTAAAGAGGCTCAGAACTCAGCCGATGTGGTGGTGTGGCTGCAAAACCAGGACTGATCCTTCAGGTATTAGCCTGGAGAAATCACCTCACAACTGTGACCACGCCATTTCCAGTTCAGAGTGGGCACATACACAAGTCAGACTGGAGCACAGACAGAAAAAACAAAGATCTATGTGAAAAGATGAGAGCTGGCACGGTACAATAAACCTACTTGCAATTCACATTTTCAAGCATTTACTAAGAGCTGACCAGTCTTCACCCTGCCTGAAGAGCTAAATCACTCAACTTCTCATTACCAAAGGATCCATCAGACCAGATGATGTGCTTTGGAAGAGGACATGCTTTCAGGTGGCACCTCAGTCCTAGAAGACAACGTGCATCTACAGTACGAGGGAAGTGGCAACAGTCCTTTCACTTGACAAATTTCTCTATGGACCCTTTCAGATTAACAATATTCAGGGAGTTCCTGCCACAAGGTGGGAAGTGCATGTGATGTATTCAAGGCAGTGACTAGACAGGGTAGTTACACCTTCCCAGATGTAACCACTCCATAACAAACAAAGGAACTGTTCCTCCTAAATGACAAATGAGTGTCCAATCATGGAATGCCTCTGTCCTGACTCCTACAGCTCTCAAATGCTGCTACTAAAGGTCAAAATATTTTAATACAAACAAAACAGATTTCCTGCCTAAAACTAAAAGCCAAGGAAAACAGCACTAATCTGCTTATATTTAATTTTCCTAGTTAAAGAAAGCACACCTGTGGACATGAAGTCTAATGCCTTTGCTGCATGTACCACACCAGTACTGGCAGTTTATGTAAAAAGAGAAACACTTCCCCAAAACTTTGACTGCCCTACAAATATACTAAAAATAAAGCTTCAGAAAGTGCATTATGCTGTCAGGCTGGTGCAGTGCCATCTACTGGGAGCACAGAGTCTTAAGAAGCCATGAAAACTTTCTGGATGGATAAAGAGGGCTTTATTAGCAGCACTTCCCTTCTTCCTGAGCTGCTAGCAACATCCTCCCTGTTTCATTCCAAATGAAAAACATGGCTATGTATAACATCCTTATGTGGTATCATTCCAACTTGAAGAAAAGTGGATTTCCAGACAGAAGTAAACATAATAGCACATTCAAATCAGGCTGCCTCCAATAACAAAGAATTTTGCTTATTTCACAAGTTTATATACCATTCAGAAATCCTGTAAGATTAAAAAGAAAAAAAGATACCTGTGCACATGTTTCTTCCGGGGATGTGGTGCTAACAAACAAAGCAGGCAGGTCTAGTGTATAAACAGGAAACTTTTCCAGGGCATGTATCACTGCAGGTGCCAAATGAAAAGCTTGTCCACACCCTGGATCTTCAACTAATAAGAACCGTGGCCTGAAAGATGTTGGCTGGCAACGAGGATTTCTACAACAGGAAGAAGAAAAGTTTAAAAACGAGGGATCAATAGGCACACCCATGTTAAAGGCTTTTTGGGTTTTTTGTTTCTTTCTTTTTTTTTTTAATTGTAAATATGCTCCATGGTCCACCAAATAATAAGCTGGTCTGGGATCAGGAAGACCATCAAAGTCTATTTTCTCACAAACTGGTACCATACTTTCACTAAGAAATCCTTCCAGTCTCCAAGCATGTCTGCTATTCCTTTGGCTGGGTTAAGTAACAGTTCTTAAATCCCACAGGGGGACTCTCTCCAGCCAAATACACACACACAACAACTGGTCAGAAAATTGATATGGGGCAGAATAACAACAACTCCCTCAGCACAAACTAGTCTAGGCACTGCCTGCACACAATCATTTTCAGTCTGTCTTGACTTTAACTATGAGATCTCTACACTTGTCAAGTATAGCTAAAATTTGCCCATGCTTCCTGGAGATGGTGGGAAGCAAGGAACAGAACAACATTTCTGGCAAAAAAGTTAATGTGGGCACTGAAACACATTAGCTCTGTCTGAAGAAGCACACTATTGGATTGGTTAAATTACAGCAGTACATTTATTTTATTCCATTACTCTAATGTTTTTTATCTTTGAATTGCCTATTAATTTCCTAATAATCTTTCTTTACTAGCATGAAACATATTTGTTAAGAGTGTTGTGGTTTCTTCCACCGCAATACTGCAGAACCTTTACTTGCTGAAGTCAAAGATGCTCGAGACCTAACCAAGCTCAGCAGGTCACATCTGGACAGCACAGCAATAGAAAGGGAGAAGAATAACTGACACAACAGTGACAACAATAATCTACCGTTTCAAATATTGGCTTATATGACTTTCACAATGAAAATACCAAAAAATTAGTAACAAACTCAGTAGATGAAAGGTACAAACAAAATGCAGACATTGCTTCACTTTTTCTCAGCGTGTTTTAAAAAACCACTTCTCAGATTTGTTTCTGCTGCGTAATTTGCAACTGGTTTAACAATCTTGGAAGACAGAAGGGTAAAAGATGGCTACACAAATCCATAGGGTTTTTTTAATCTAAAAGGGAAGACAGCGCATTTTTTGGGTCTTGAGCCTGTCAAGGAATACCATGGACTAAATAAACATGTTCTAATAATCTGTGGATCACCGTGACTTGGGAAAATAGGGCTGGGCCATTCAATTCGAAGGGTCAGGGCAGTGCACTCAGAACATTAGTACCCAGCTGGATCTTCGCACCTACTTCTTGCAAATATTCATCACCTCCCCACACACCCATCACTCCTTCATCCAGCACCCCTCACAACAGAACAGTTTAGACCCAGCCTTCTTAAAAATGTAAACATAAAGGGGACAAACATGGACCTGCTAAAAGTGAGGAATTCTGCCTTTTCATGATCAGGCACTTCATGGGTTGGCCTCTCTTCAAAGATTGACGGTGACTCCTCATCAGTGTCAATCACATCATTTCCTAAAAGAGGAAGACATGAGAGCTTTGTCAACTTTTCTGAATAGTCCAAATCTCACTCTTTTATTAATACACCTTGAAAATCAGTGCAGGGAACTCTTCCCTTATATTTCATCATTTGAGGGCACACACTGAATACTGTTTTCTGAAGAGTTCATTCTACCACAAATCTAAGGAGCTTGCACAAGTGTTTACAAAGCTGTCCTACATGCCATAACTTGCATAAAGTATTATCTCTCTGTTGACAAAAACTTGAGAGGCTTTTCCCCTTGGAATAAAGATAATTAGGAACAAACGCTGTAGTTCATAAACACCTGAAAAACCCAGTGAGGCCACTTTTTGGAACAGCTTCGCCACAGGCTTCCCTTTGTCCGCCACAGGCTTCCCTTTGTCCGGGATTAGTCAGTCAGAATACAAAGACCCACCCATTTTCGAAATAAGGCTCCTCAAAGATCACCAAAGAAGGAGATAATGGGCGGTGGCCAACAGAGGAGATGCAATTACCCAGCCCCCAGCCCCAATGCTTTCATTGTGTTGGTGGGTTTCTGCCTGTTTTATCAATGCAGATAATCTACCAGCTCTACTGGGAGGATATTCCCCATGGATAAGCACAGTAACTAACTATTCACAACCCTCTGCTAATCAGGAGTTTATCTATGGTTTTGTTCTCACCCACTGACAAACTAAACTTGGTCAGGGCTGCCACAGTCAGGAGCACAAGCTCACTTATGCTGTGCAGGCCAAGCCCCAAAGTACACACCACTAAAACAGTCCGATCTCATATGCAAGCGCACACTTGATAACTTAAAGTGTATGTAGCTTAAACCACTTATACTGTGATTCTGACATTCTTCAGACACGGAGTAGAAGCATTTATGTAACAATACTCTCTCCCTGTATGTAAGCATTTATTTGGAAAGAGGTGACTCATCCATTAAACTTTCGATCCATCTCTACAAACACTAAATGTGATGTTAGCTACTGTCACAAACATGGTGCTCCAGCAGAGAACACAGTTCTCTACTGTGTACTGAGAGTCACAGCTCCCATCTAGCGTTGTGCACATGCAGATATAAAATTAAACTGTCATTATGGCTGAGGGGTTTGTGTATGTTATTGCAGAAATCATAAGGTTTTGCTTTGGCAGAATTTTGAACAAGTGGATGTTACTGTTATACCTTGCTGTTGGTCCTTCTTTAGTGCAAGCTCTGCGTGGGGAAATACCCTCTGCAAGGCTTGTAAAATTCTTTCCAGTGTGTTTTCCAACAGGGGTTTTAAAATGGGTGATAGTGCTCGCCCAGGTGAGGCCACAGCCCTCTGTGAAGCTGGAACAGTCTTCTGCATGGCCATGGCAAAATCCTTTGCTGTTATTTTAATTGAAGTGACATCTAACTGCAGTTTCTCGCTCCTTTCGTATATCTGAGGATACCGGCGGCGCAGAGCACAGAGAGCAGCTTCGGCACATAAGGCTTTAATGTCAGCACCACAGTACCCTAGTAAACAAAACAGGAATTACACATTATGTCAGTCTCGGGAAAAGTCAAGGCCAAGATTTCTGAAGTGCAACACTGAAAGACTTTGCATCCAGTTAAAAATTAACACGGTAAGAGAAAATTTTAAGAATTACTGCACTGCAGAGAAGTTTTATGTGGCTCACAGCCTGATATCCTGCACTCAGGAAACAGCCTCCTAGTCAAAACTTTGCTCTTTGGGAAAGATATGCTAAACCCTATCAGTGTTCCAAGAAAAAAAGGAAACTGAAAGCAGCATCTAACTTGGTTTGCTTCCAAGGCATGCCAGCTGCCCCCCTGCCTCCCTGCACAGCAAGGCACAAGAGCTCAAGCACTGCCCGGTACAAGCTGAGGTTCCCTACGACTCAAGCCATGTGCAGAAACCCACACTGTTTTCAAACTCACCAACGCATTTCTCAGCCAGTTCTTCAAGAAACTTGTCCAATGGCTTCAGAGTCCAGTCTCGTGTGTGAATTTTGAAAATCTCTTTTCTCGCCTGAAAATAAAACAGTTCTAGTTTAGTTTGCCTTAAGTTTTCTCTTAAAACAACCACAACTCAAAAATCTCCCAAACTCTCACACTAATACAAATACTTTTCTTATCTGCTAAACCTTTAAGTATTTTAAAGGTCAGTTAATATGCTCTCTCTTTCGACAAGGAAAATTCATAATTCTCAACTTGTTACACTGAATTCTTGCTGAGGGATGCAATGAAATAAAAGGCATTTACATCTTCCATAAAAAATGAGTTTTCACAAGTGTGAGACTTAATAACCCTGAGGGAAAAACTGTCGTAAAAACCCCCAAACCTATCTGCAAACAGATTTTTCAAAGAAAATTCTCTCAAATTCAGCAAAACTTGACAGTGGCAGTCTCATTAGTTCATTAAATTTGCTTTTCTGCCAGCTCATTCAAGGAAAACAGTCCGAGCACTCAATTTCCAAATGCTACAGTTACTATAAAGAACGATAATGACTCAAACCACTATCACTCATCCAGAAAATGTGAAATGTTGCCTATCTCCATCTCTGATCTTAGCAAGACTTTCACTGAAATATTTGAGTATTTCCTAGTACACAGACAATTATGGCAGATTTCTAGAATTTTTTCATAGTAGGGTACCACGTATTAGATCTGTTTTACAGCACCCTCTCTTCTGTTACTGAGAGCAGATAAAAACTGGAGACAAATGTTTGTGTTAAATGCACTGTTTAGTGCACTTTTACTAGCCTTCAATCCAATAAGACACTTTTATCCTCTTTCCAAAAAGTGCAAAGGGAAAGAACTGTAAGTGATAGCCAGAGAGAAAATACAAAACCAGCATTCCAGTTTTGCCCACTGCTCCTTGCCAATATTTTTTGGTTGCTAAATACCCGGTTATCCCATTCTTAGCTATTCCCGTTGAACTAGAAACTTCCCAAGCCCTGTCCCTGTGCAATGATGTCACATTTTTGTCCAGGTCCCTATTACTAAATACTAGTAAGAACATCAGATCCCAACGTACTTAATTCGCTCCAGCACCAGCTTTGATCAAAGTTTTTGTTACCAAACAGAAATTCTTGTCTGCAAGCCATTTCTTTCACTTTCACAGTGTTACGGCAGTACTTAACACCTAATTCATACACATTCATTCTTAAACATTTCACTCACCAGCAGCACCCCACAGTCTTTGCTGGTCACAGAGAAACCAAAACTAGAGAACTAACTATCCAGTGCAATCATCTTAATGATACATATCCAGTACCAGGCCTGCCCTCCACACAACAACACAGTCTCTCCAGACAACCCTCATTTGTTCAATACTGATACTGAGACGTTCACTGCTCTCTAATGCTGCCCCGTTACAGGGCTTGGTTATAAAGACAGACTCTGCCTCACTAGCACTAAGGTAGAGTTGAAGTTCTGACCTCTTTGTTTGGCAAGCTGAAGAGGAACTCTCTGTCAAAGCGACCTGGTCTTCGTAAAGCAGGATCTATAGAATCCAGCCTGTTGGTGGCTCCGATGACCACAACCTCTCCTCTGCTGTGTAAGCCATCCATGAGTGCCAGAAGTGTTGATACAACAGAGCTAACAGAAAAATACAATTTTCATTCAGCAGTTTTGTAAATGTTCTGGAGTTCCACATAATCTTCTCCAACGTTCACTCAAAAAGGACAAGCTCTCATTGATAAGATGCTGACTAGCAAAAGACAAATAATTTAAAGACAAAATAGATAAGGTAACATAGACCTTGTGTTGCTATCAAGCTCAGCGATTTTTTTTTAGTTAGTGTTCAAAAATAATCTAAAATTCAGTAGTACTGAATTACTAGTTTTGAGGATAAATGAATGTGCCACATCAAGTTGAATAGGTTGCAGTCTTCTTTTCACAAAGATCAAGCAGCTTCTACTTAGGCACAAAACATGTCCTACCTATGAACTTGGTCTTGTTTACTGGACCGTACAGGAGCAAGACCATCAATCTCATCAAAGAAAATAATTGAAGGTCGCATCTGGTAGGCCTACAATGAAAGCACAGGAATACTGACATCAGGAAAACAGCATTATTTGAAGGAGAATTGCAGGAACAACATCATGGTTGTAAAGTCACTGGAACTGGATTTTTCAGACCAGCATCAGGGACATCTATTAACTGAGCTAACATGGTAGAATGGCACAAGCAACAGAAGGCAGGAGGCAATGTCAACCCATCGAGACTGGGCAACAGGAAGTAAATCACAACAGCAGTTTTTACAGCTATTTGGCAACAACCAAAAACAGAGCTAGGACTTAATTCAATTAGAGGTTCTGGCAGCAACCTGTTTTATCAATTTAAATGAACATGCTTTCAGCCTGCATGTGTTTTCCTCTGATCTAAAGCCACCATCTCTTGCCTCTTGAAGCCTTTTTTGGGGCTCTTTGTTTTTTGGTTGGTTTTTTTTTTTTTTTGTGAGGCAAGGAGTGGCAGATGTGTGTTGCTTTGCAAGGTTTTCTTGACTGCTTTACTAATCTTTCACAATCCTTCAAGCCCCTCAAAACCTCACAGAGAAAGGAAACACTGACAATCTGTTCTAGTTACAGGGACTAGGACCAGTTTATCACCATGTGGGTGTAAACAAAACTGTATTCTAAACCCTCTATGTAATTCCTAATTACCTACTAATAATAGATTGCTGGCGGCAGCTGCCCAGGGCCCACCTGTTACCTCTGGCTACAAACTGTGTTAGAGAACCCTGTGAAATGGGGAAGGGTTTCTTTGTTTTCACACCAATGTGAGCGTGATAACGCCCCTCCAGCGAGGCATTAGCACCTTCACACCTGTCCTGAGGGGTCATGCCTGCTAATGGGCCATCAAAGATTCCAGAAGTATCCCAAGACTCAGAGTCAAACTACCCATTGTGAAACTCCTCCTCCTGGCAGGGAGGTACTGGACATTCCCACCTGAACCTGAGCATATACAATCCTCAGGTTTTGAGACCCAGGATACCACTCCTCGAATCCAGAGGAGGACCACAGCCTCGACATAACTGCGACTGTCACCATCAATAAGACCGCAACCATCATCCTCATCCACAGATTTTCCTTCCCTTTAATTTTGTACTCAGGGGGCCCATGTGGCACTCAGCACAAGGGCTAATGAACACCATTCTGTTCGTGCCACAGGGTGCTGGGTTATACATCTGGTTGTTGTGGATTAAAACCAATTTTTTTCTCTGTATCATTGCATTTATTGTAATCATTTTATTAAATTGTAACTCTGACTTGTAATCTCTTCTTGAATTGGGTTCATTTCTCCTGCCAGTTTACTTTTAAACCAGCCCACAATCCCATTTCAGTGGAAGGAGTTGACAAAACATGAAAACGAATGAGTTCTTGACCACAGAAAATCAGTTACAACTCAGAGGGAACACAAGGCACGTTTCAACCTTACCTGATCAAATAACAGACGAAGCTGCCGCTCAGATTCCCCGACCCATTTGCTCAGGCAATCAGCACCTTTTCTCATAAAAAATGCTACTCTCCTGTCACCTTGGCTGCATTCATTTGCAAGCGCACGAGCAACCAATGTCTTCCCAGTCCCTGGTGGACCATAGAATAGGCAACCTCTGCAATTTAAAAAAAGTTAAAAAAAAAATTGATGTAAGAAAAAAAAATACAAAGCAAAAGTACCTGTTACAACCTCCATCCCTAAACCACACAACTGTTCTTGCCTAAATAAAATTTTCTTTTGACTGTTTGTAATATTTTTAAAGTTATTGAAAGGAAAGGATCTGAAGCCCTATTTCAATACACCATGACTTACAAACTGATCAAGTCCAGTTGCACATAGAACTCAAAGGAAAAACACTCAAACTCCCCCTTTTAAAGGCAACACACTTTTAAAGCATAGTCTTGCCACACAGGAAATCTCTGAACCTAAATGTATGCTGGATTCTATGCATTTTTTTAAAATTACTTTTTTACTACTGCTAAAAAACACCCCATCAACACTGCTTAAAATTTTGAAGCATGGAAACAATGATACCACATTTAAATATTTTCCTGAAAATGGGTGAATTAGAAGTTATCAATAACATCCTTTACCTTGGAGGTTGAATTTTGAACCTCTCAAAAACTTCTGGATAAAGCAATGGAAAAACAACCATCTCTTTTAAAGCTGCAATGTGGTCAGAAAGACCACCCACGCCATCAAATCGCACCTACAGAAGGAATCAACAGAACACATTTCGTATGTAAAAGAAAGCTGGAACCTCCATAAGGTTCCATCAGGAATTAGATGTCAGCACAAAAGAAACGTTCATGCCAATTTTCAAATCACTAGAAAGAAAACTGTAAGGCAAGGTAAGTGTAGACAGCCCATTACTGAAAGCTTTCATAAATACTGAAAACAGCTCACAATGAAGGAAAAATACTTACTGAACAATCTATTTTCACTGGATCAACATCGGCCAGACTTGCTCCCATTTTCATGCGATCTTTGTGAACTCCCTTTAAGTCACCTTTCCGAAAGTTGCCAGGAAGTGACCTGATTTGAATTAAAGAGAAAGATGCCTTCCAAGTTATGATGCAGATTTGCAATTTTCCAATGATAGCAAGTGAATGCAGACAGCCTTATAAGTGAGCATACAATTCCTGCATAGTTAAAGTATTTTTCAACCTGTTTTACATGTCATGGCCATGAGTAAATAAAGGAAAATGGTCACTTCAGATATTAAACTGAGTTAATTATTTTAACAGTTCTTAGCACTTACAAATATCCATGCCAGTCAACACAACATATATAGGAAGACAACCTTAGAACAAGTTATTCTGTATGTGTAGACTATGGACCGACACTGATTTGTGTGATGGAAGGAACACCCTCCCCAAGCACTCTGGTACCTTTCAAAATACTTTTAGCTTCTATACTTTTAGTTACAGCCTGAGACACTATTTATTTCAATGGGAATTAACATTATAAAGGCTGCACAGCACAGCACAGCTAGTCCTTCCCAAAGCCTATGGAATGTGTGTGCCAGAAGACACACATATGAAAGATGTCTGGCTGAAAACTTATTTGCTAGACTGTTAATAAAATAGTCTTTCTAGAGCATTTGTTAAGAAAACCTTCATCATTTCCTCTATTTATAGCATTCTCTGTTATGGTTTTCTGTAAAGCACATGAGCAGTAGAATTTTACATTAGGGAGTTACATCAAAGTGTTCCTATCCCCATTCCCACCTAGAAATCAAATTTCTTATCAAAACCAAGTCTGTAAATCCAGTTGCGGAGAGTCCAGTTACAGCTGGCAGCACCAACAGACAGGATTGCCAGAAACTACAAAGTGTACAAGATGAAGATTGTAACACTTTACAGTTAGGCAGATATAAAGTCCTCCCAAGTAGATTCCTCCCTCCCCTATTCTCTAATTTCATTAACCTTCTTAAATTTCTGTTCTTCTGCTGCCTCTCAAAATCCTCTTCATCATCAGATGAGGAGGAGGAATCACTGCTGGGGACTGTGTGTCTTCGTCTGCAAACATTCAAATAAAGAAGTGAAATATTAAAATATACACTAAGTAATATCAAAATTTAAAGTGAGATCTTTTAAGTTTCCAGACCGTTGTACTCCTTATGAATCTGATTTCAAAGTACATTATGTGAAAAATTGCATTTTCATAGGAAGGCAGAAAGTTTAACCAGTGTGCAAAGAAATTTCTCAACCAAGTTACTCCTTTTGTCCATTACTCTCTTACACAGACAAATTTAGTTGCACTTAGCATTATGTATCCACTCTGTGAAAAATCAATCTTTTAAACTTATTTAAAAATTTGGCTTCAAAACCCCCTCCTTCTATGACTGCCTGCTTTCAATGATGCTGAACAAAGTGCTCTTGTCTAGCCAGGGATGGCGCTCTTGACACTAACTTCTTACAGGATCCAAAACCTCTTAGTTATTACTATTGCAATTTATAATTTAGAATTTCATTTAGAAGTTTCCTTGTTTAAGTATAGTTTCATACAAAATCACAAACTGATTCCAAAGAGAAACCAGGATCAGTATTCAGGTGATTAAACAAAGTCATTAAAACTTCATACAGGCTTGCTCTCTAACTAAATTGTCTTTGCTTTTAATAAAATAATTTTTATCCTTCAAGATTAAATATCCTATGATTTCCGAGGGAGATTCTGGCTTTGATTCCAGAATCAAC
>JAOXXN010000395.1:141801826-141825519 GCA_026770055.1 Myrmophylax atrothorax
TTCTGTCTCTTAAACGACATAGCTGAGATTCAGCTGGATATTCACAGCCACAAAGAATGCTTTGCTGGAAGAACAGTTGCTGGCTTTCTGATTTTTATCATAAGCCTTGTGATAGCTGGCTTTTTCTTGACAGCACCAATATCTGTAGCATAGTTTTGGGATGGAAGGCTCAGCTTTCAGTTTAAAACCAGAACACACATTTGGAACCCTGACAGTTGTAGAGAAACTACAAAGTGACTTCCAAGCATGATCCTGTGACTCAGAAAATGCAAATTACCCTGTGTTTTGGTTAAGAAGACAACCAAGAAGAAATATTGTGTTTTTTAAGGTTATGTAGTGGTCCTTGAGTACCTGGCACTGGCAATCTCAGGGAAAGATGCCAGTGTACCAGGCCTTTTTGTTATGAGAAGCTTTGGGAACCAGGACTGCAGGGATTTATGTGTCCCGGAAAAGGTGACAAGCTCTTCCCTTCACTCCTAGGCAGCCAACCTCAATGCCAGCACTCCATCTATATACATACAAGAATGATATTTTTATAATCCTTCTCTTTTTCTATGAACAGCTGCATGAAAACTGAACTTTTTCATATCAGGCCTCCTGTTGAAGGCCACTGCACATTTGAGCTTTTCCCTTCCAGTAGATGTTAAAGACATAACTTAAGGGCTTTGGCTTCATCTCTCTCAGGCTTGGTATTGCTCCAGTAGAGGCAAACACATTGTGGCTCAGCAACAACAGTTTTTAATCCACTTTTTTTGCACTTCCCTGTGCTCTGTGCAGACTTAACCACAGTGGTCAGTCCTTGCTTTCAACTTCCCCCTTGGTGCCTTGTGGTGTTTACATGGTGTGTAGTGTTCTGCAAGCATCAGATAAACAGAAATAAAAATCAGTGTTGGTTTGCTTTACAAGAGTAACCCCTGGAGTCAACAGCCTTTCACTGCTTGTAACCTTTAACTCTCACACCAAGAAGTGACTTTACAGAAGAAATAAATAGAATATTGATTAGGGTTCCCATGTGTTTTCACATGAAAGCATTAAAAATCCAAACACAGCATGAGCATGAAGCAATAAAGCATCTGGGCTTTCTTGGCCAGGCATGGAGCTGAGCGTGCCTGATTTTTCCAGGAAGCAAGTGAATTTGCAGAGAAAGTGCCAAGGAGTCACAGCAGTATCACTGTTATTACAAGCAGCTATTTTTCAGCACACACTGTGCTGAAATGATGATGGGTGGCTACTGCATTTTTTGGATCTCTTAGTCCTTCTGCACGCAATGGGAACCTAACTTCTAGAAAATGCTGGAAAAGGGAAGGCAGACCAGAGATAACCCAAGAGAGATACTGCCCAAGCTGTTTTTCATCAGACCAGTGCTGGGAGCTGCAAGGAAAGAGCATAACATTGGTACCTCTACCAGGAGGAATGAATTCAGAGTAAGTCTATATTTCTTTAGCTGCAGTTATATCTTTTCCAAGATTTAGCTGGGAAAGAGGCAGTCTTTTCCTCATAAAATAGAAGGAAGATGTAAGCAGTACCAGAGCTATCTATAGAAATACGTATCTAGTGGCTTGACTTTTAAATTTTAAAGTGTAATTAAAACCGCAGGAAATAAAAAACTGCTTCTTTGAGGATCTTCCCATTCAGAAGACAAGTCCAGTCTCTCACTCACTGCCATGACACAGCCTAGTGCTGAGTTGCTCATCTCAACACTTGGCAAAAGCATTTTTTAGAGAGTATCACAAGATCCTTTCCCAAAGGTTGAGGAACAAGCTGTGACAATATCTCAAAGTCACAAAAAGGTCCCTTTATACTTTAACAGGAGTTCAGGTAGTTGGAGTTGATAGAAAAAGTAATTAATCCCGGACATAATAAAATTGGGATGTGGCACAGCAAGACCCTGAATAACTCAACAAACTCAGCGGGGTCATAATTCTAAAGAAGTCCAAGCCAGCCACCTGCATGGCTGGAACATCAGTTTGGGGTTTTTTATTGGCAAGAGCTGCTGTGCACGAAGGGCCTCTGAGCTCTGCAGAAGGAATTAGGTGCTCTACCCAGCCACTGCAAATCAGTCCTAAAGGGCAAAAAAAAGTAACCTGTCATCCTTCCTTGGCTCATGGTAAGATATGTGAGCTGCCACATAACAACTGAAGGCCAGCTCAAGAGAAAATTTTGTCCCACTGATCCAACATGCATCACCTGGCCCAGGAGAGGACTTTTCTTGTTTTTTTGGTAACCAAGATGCACAATTGCCTGGGTTTAACAAGTCCCCAGGCACAAGGAGAGCTGCAGGAGCGCTGTGGCTCCGCGCTCCTTGCATGCACCAGCTGCAGTGGTGCAATTGGCCTCCCACTTGGTACACGAGGTCAGGTTACCTCAGTTGCACTGAAGTCACAAGTGTGCTCTGGGACAGTTACCCTGACTCAGATCACAGGCAGGAAATTGTTACATTTCTGTAATTGACTGCAAGAATGAGTTTATCAGCTGAGTCTCTTCCAGCCTGTTCTTTAGGTTGCAGGACCCTGGGAGCAGGAGTTGCTTTTTTTTCAGAGCTATATTCTGTAAAGCAGTTTCCCACCCATATTGCATCAAAACAAGGTCAGTGCTCCCAATTTTGTATTTAATTTTAAAGTTCTTCTGCTATAACTCAACAGGCATTTGCCCAGGCTAGGGGGGGTCACAGTAGCTGTATCCATCTAATAGTGCAAAACAGTCTTCTGCTGCCAGAACAGCTAATTTGGCATCTGCAGATGCTGTTGGTGACTTTCCTGCTGATATTAGTGCAGCAGGTTTTGTTCTTAAATTTGCACTGTGTGTCCCTGACGAATATTCTGGCTTGAAACTCTGTGGTGGTCCAATGAGGCCTTTTGCTGATGGCTGCAGTCTCCTTCCTCCAGCCCTGCTGCTTCTCTGGAGGCAGAGCTGGTGGTCAGGAAAAAAGATCTCCCAGAAGATACTGTGCTATGTGTTGGAGGGTGTGCAGTGTACGCTGACTTTCAAAGCATGACCACTGTAAGTACACCAGCTGGAGCACAGGGAAGGAAAATGCTTCTAGATCCAGGTTTAGTGATCAGCTCTTCCACTGAGCATGAAATTCGTGTAAGTGCTTACAGCGTTCATCTTTCAGCTGAACATCCAACATTCAACAAGCAGCAAAATCAATTTCAGATAATAAAGTTGAGCTTAACTTAATGGAGAAAAAGCCTGGAAAGCTTTTCTGGAAGGGGATGTGTTGTGTATATCTACATATCAATATCTATTATGGGAAGGACATTAGCTCTGGTGTGGGAGGGTAATGACAGACACATGGGCCCTAACAGAGGTCTCATCACGTGTCTGTGGAAAATACGTATCATCTAAGGCAGTGTGCATAGCGTAGGAGAATTAGGAAACCTTGAAGAGGGGACAGCTGATTAAACAGCTGAAGTTTTAGATCTGTGATCTATTTGAAATGCAGAGATACATCATAAGACAGCCACCTTAAACTGCCTAAACTCCTTTTTCCTGCCCTGTTCTCAGGCACTGCTGTTTACCTTATACAAAGCTGTTGCTGTTTAGCCTGTGCAGAAACAGCCTTTGTCATCATACTGGAGCTTAACTCCTCCAGCTCAATTAGATCATTGTAGCAGTGTAGACAATATACAACCCTGCAAGCCAGACTGTAAATTTATTACTTTTCCCATACAACTAATTTCACAATGTCTTTGGAACAAGCCTCCCTGCTGTCTTTTGAATAGAGCATTTAAGCAGAAGGAAAAAAGGGAAGGTAAATTCAACCTAAAATCTTCAGACTCCAGATACGCCCCAAAGTGTTCACATTATCGTAGGCAGAAACCACCTTATCTTCTGGTGTAGTTTCACTGTAGCTGAGATCTTAAAAAATGACTTATACCATGAGAACAGTTGATCCCTTTTCACCCTTCCCCAGTGCTAGGATTTTGCAAGATTACAGTCAAATGTATTTCTCAAGAAAAGTCAGCTGGGGATACCACTCAACGCCCTTATCTTGATGGACCTTCAAAGCCATTCTTCATCCCAATACCCGGTCTTATCTGGATATAAACAGATATGTTCAGTGCATCTCTGGGCCATCTTCCCTGCATGGTCACACTGTGATCATCAGCTGTTTCAGCATTAGGTGGTGTAAAACAAAATGGCTGAAAGATTTGTAGGCTGTAAAGATGGGACAAAATGCAAAGCACAGATGGATGCTATTCCAAGGGAGCAGGGGCAAGGGTGGGGGGGGGTAATTTGTGCTCCATGTTGATCCTTCTTTACTGGGCTGGATGGGGTCTGGATGGATCTTCCTGAGGGAGTCTTGGGTAAAGACCTGAGGATTTAGAGGATGTCAGCTGTACCATGAATTTGTGCACCATTACACACTGTTAGAAAATTCATGGTCCCTGTAGAAAGAGGAACCCATTTTCTCTTCCTCGGGGGACTGAGATATGAAGAGCATTACTGCACTGATCTGACTGACTAAGCTGACATAATAGGCTTCACATCGATAAGTCCGAGGCAGACAGTAATTGCAGTAACATGGGCTTAGTGGTGAAAGCACAGATTGCCACAGGTACACTCCAACTGCGAAGAAGGACATTGTCTCTTTTCATGCTCCTCACCACATAGGACTCCGTTTTATAATTTAAAATTATAGCTTCATTAGCGCCACAGATCAGAACCAGCAGATGAAATGAAATCCTATAGGCCCTCCCTGATATTTAAAATAATATTCCAAAAATACCCCCTGTTCCTCAGGCACAGAGAGCACAAAGGGCAGAAGAGGACATCACCTCCCAAATTCTCTCTCTTTCCCCCAGCTGTAGCCCCTGGTTTGTCAATACAATGTGCCTGAATATTTCTATCATTAACAATAGAAAGGAAAGAGGAAAAGGGACATCCTCTCAGCAGGCAAAATGTCTGACTCCAATGTTTCCAGCAAGAAAATGTTAAATTCAATTGTATGACATTTTTCATGTAGTGTCTGCTTTCCAGGTCAACACCGTGTTTAGAAATGCTGAGAGTTTGCCACTATGGTGATGTTACCTCAGTGTGCCCCAGAACGCAGGATTTTTGTTTCTCTACTTTTTGTTCTTTCCTATGGGATATCCTTCTGATCCACTGAAAGTCTTCTGTGGTGCACCAGCATCAATGACTCATAACTACCACTTTCCTTCTCAGGGAGGACAACTTCAGTGCTTCCTGGGGGTTTTGGTCTTTACCAGTGAAATGGCCCATGCAGTTGGCAGCATAAAATACATTAACAACAGGTTATATAATGTTTAACAGGAATACAAAAAGGTAGCACTAGAATTATGACTCTTCACATGTAAACCTACTTTTCTGACCAACCACATGCCTGTTTTTTATTTACTTTATCCTGTACAGGCTATCAGCAGCAGTCAGTCTAGTACCAAGCGGTAAGTTTTTTCCCCTAGAAAAAGCCACACAGAGATGACACAGGGTCAGGGTTGGGACAAAGTAACCTGATATAAAGGACATTTGGAACAACTAAAAAGTGACCCTGCACATAAAAACTTTTAATAAACAGTATCAGTCATAACACTGTTCTGGTTTGCTGGACTTACTGAGGAGGATAAAAACTCAAGATGGCAAATGCCAGATTTTTGGCCCAGAATTAAGTTCTTGGACTAAATTTCAAGACAAAAGTACCTCTCTGAAGGCAGCAGCTTATCCAGTAACTAGTTGATTCATTCTGCTGGGAAGACACCACTTTTACCAGTGAACCAGAAGGACATCTTCTCTCAGTAAACACTGCTGTGAACTTCAGAAGCATTGTGTTATGTACAGTGTTCATCCTCCTGACATGTTGGACAAAAATACTCTATCCAGAATAATAAAGTAACTGTCTGTAATTTAGCATATTAAGCAATCTGGGCTCAAAAGTCATCAGAGAGATCATGAGAGGACTTAGCCCCTCATCTGTTTTTAGTGGTGTAGGTAGTATTAGAACTGCCCCTCTCGAAGAAGAAAAAACATTGTCCCAAGCACAGAATCTGTGTGGATCCACCAAGACCACTATTTAGAGTCAGAAGAATCCTGCTGGTTCTCCATTACACGTTCCAGCCAACGTTCTTCTTTTCCTCCCAGATAAAATGCCCTGCTGATCTAATGGTAGAATTTGGCTCTCAAAGCTAGAAAGCTCTAACTGTAGCCAAAGTAATATCCTAAAATAGAAGGAAAAATGAGAAACCAGAAATGTTGTTTTCCTCTTTGAAAAGTTTCAGCAGGAAGCTAGCAGAGAGAAACCACTAAAGTGGTTCTCTCCCAATCTGGTCATTGCCTGAAATGCTCAAAAGATCCCTTGTCCTAAGGTCCAAAGGCATGTCAGTTTCATGACTGTGTCTCCCATATCACTGGAAACCACCTTAAGTTAACTGAGCTCAGGATATGGTCTTTCTATATGAATCAATTTTAGGGAAGCTGACAGTTACAAATCCCTGTGTTTTTGTTCTGATGAAAACAGCCTGAAGATCTAAATTTACCAGTTGATTTCACAATGCTCATTTTTGACTGTAAGTAAAATCACCCTGGAAAAATAGCTTATAATAGGAAGAGATATATTCTTCGGATGCTGGAAAAGCAAACCAAAAAAAGCAAACAGGGTAAATTTATCCTCATTCACAATTTAGATTGCTTTCTGCTCTCTGCTTGGGATCTTTGGATAAATACTGTGAATAAAAATGATGTTAGTTACAGATTCATAACTCCTGACCCCATTTCAGAGGAAGATGCAGCACATATCTGTGGTGTTCGGGTCACGGGAAACAATGCCTGCAGATTGAATCTATGTCGTGAATGCTTTTTTCACACAAGGAAAATAGACAGAATACTTTCCAAGATGGAAAAGACTCATCTTCATGCACACAGTTATTCTAATGATTTTTTCCTTGTAGACACATTATCCCTATCACTTACCCTACAGTCACATTACTACACTTTAGCAATGTACAGAGATCACAGAGTGGATGTAAGCATAATTTATAGTTGGAGAATGGCATAAATCACCTGCACAGTATGAGACAATTTACTGTAAATGAGACTGGGGCCTTTACAGTGAAAAATCTGCTCCCAAGAGTGACAAATGGCACCTTCTACTCAGCATTTTGTATTTGAAACTGCTTTCAAATTAGCCAGGATGGATTCCAGAGGATGACCTGCATCCTACTCCTCTTTGTGCCTTGTCAGCAGTTCACCAGGTTCTAGCTGTGCAAATTCATGGAAAAGAGGAAGATGTGCATGTGACCTTGGAAACATGATTTTTATTTGGGAACATCCTAAACCTCAAATGTCAGCAGCATTCGTCAGTCAATCATTTAGAAAAAAAAGTCATTGTACTTACAAACTGAACACAGCAGAGACCAGCTACTGTGGGAAATTACACAGAGGCTTTTATAATACAGTGTGCTATGTCACAGCCCACCCCCAAAACAGGAGACATGAAGAGTGGACCCATTATGGCTCAGGGCTTGCTTTTGGCTGTGTCCTACTGGTCCAGGGGGTGACAAGTGTCTGTCTGCCTGTGCAGGTGCACACCTGCATGGACACCTCTGAGGAACCAGTCAGGAAATGGGTGCCAAGAGCACAGCTATGCTCAGGCTGCCGTCCTGGGCCAGGTCCTGGGCCTCCACTGTCCTGGGTTTCTTGAGGTGTCTCACAGGCTGGTAGGATGCTCAAGCATGCAGGGGCAGCCGAGTCATCTTCATCTTGTGGTGGCTGTCCCAAAACCAATAGTGCATGCTGGCGGGGAGTGACATCTGCTGTCCACCACTTCTGTGAGCACCTTATCTCCTGGAGGAGCTCCTCCTGCATTGCCCAGGAGGGCTGCTGGTGGGAGGGTTGGCCCTGGAACAGTGGCAGGCAGCTGGGTGTGGCTGGAGAAGCCACACTCATGGCAGAAGAATGTGAGGTGCCTCCCTGGGCTGTGAGGTTGCCTGCAGGCAGGCTCTGCGCTGTGCTGCTGAACAGTTGCACAATGCTACACATTGCTGTGCCCACACGTGGCAGGTGCACAGGCAGTGCGTCATGTGGCTGCTCTTCAGCCATTGGGGTGGCTCCTCTGGAGAAGCGATGGGCTGGTGTCAAGCATGATGTCTGGATGGATGGCCCATGAGACTGCCTGGGTTTCCAGATCTGCTCCCTGACTTCAGCCAGCTCCTTGGGAGAGGCAGGTCTTGACAAGCTTCTCTAGAAGGTGGTGAAGGAGACTGATGCTTGCCGAGTGGTCCGCTCTATGTAGGATCCCACCAGCAGCTCAGTTCCACTCATTGTTTCTGTGCTCTATCCTTCCCCCTTACATCCAACTTCTGCTTTAGTTAAGTGTCTGATCCTCAAGACATACACAGCAATGAAATAACTCTGTTTATATTCCTCCTTGACCTCAATTGTGCCAGTCCCTTGGAACTTTGGTTCAGGGCAGACTGAAGCTTCTCTAGTCTGCCTTGTGACTACCTTGACTGTCAGCCTCCTAATCCCTCCTGGGCTCAAACCTGGCCCTGCTCTTTGGGCTTGACTCTGCCTTGCCCTGCTCACGCTTACCTAAGAGGAGAAGGTCTTTCTGTGCTGGGCCTTGACTATTTCCTTGGGGGACAAATTCTTCTCACTCTGATGGACTTGGTGTCTGCCTTGGAGAACCCATAGGCCCAAGTCTGAGATCCAGCTACTGGCAACACCAGGCTGCCATGGATTTTGGATTTATAGGGCCTTGGAGTCTGGAGACACTTGGCAATGGAGCTGTTGTTTTGGGTATTTTTCAGCCCATGTTGTGTTTTTCTTGTGCTAGAGTTGTAGTTTGATTCTTCTGAACAGTCTGAGTTGAGGTTGTTAATGAAAAATTTATAATAAAATATCCCATGAGAGTACAAGAACTGGTTTTGATGACAAAGGCCAGCTCATCAGCAGAGTTAATCAGTTCAGCATCAGTTTAGCATCAGGAGGTTGATTTGCTCACGCAAAGGATTTGGCCTCAGTGCCTGGTCCATATTATTTTACAGTAGATAATGAATGCAGCATGTCACGCTTGCTTTTCCTACTCTTCTCTGAAGCTGCAGTGTTACTGACCTGAAAATATTTTCCCACTATTAAACTTTCAGCCAGGACGTAAGTCCTTTTAAAGATGCTAAACACCACATGATGCCTTCCCCCTGTGTGGGAACAGCTCTGCTGTACCAAGAGGAGGTGTGATCTTGACTTACAGGATAGAGATTCCTTGCGGCACTGACTCATACACTGTGCATTTGTGCTCATTTTCACATCTTCCTCCTTATCCTGTTTTAGGCTGCATTTCCATTACTCCTCCACCCTGGGGGAGGAATCCTCAGCCAACACAGCTCTAACCCGGAAACCACAGGGGATGAAAAGACCTTTCACAGCAATAATGATGCCATGTTCCTCTCCTCTGCAGCTGCATTTTGAAAACAAAAGATCAGGAGGCAAAGTCACCACCCACAAGCAGAATTTGCAGCTCTGCAGCCATCGGGGACTGGTGCAAGGGGGCCTGATGCAGATGCCAGAGAACATACTTCCTATTGACACCAGGGAACAACAAGAACTGAAATTATAATCTAGTCTAGGGTGAGAACAATGTCTACTTTTGCATATTTAGTAAGGATAGGCTTGGGCCATGAGCTGAGAATTAGCTTTGCCCACACCCTAAAATCTTCATGTGTTTGTAAGCAGCTGTTTGGGTAAAGACTATGTAATGTCTGCAAAATAAGGTGGTGGATGCACTTCTACTTTGTTGCGCTCAGTAGTTACCCATGTCTGTGCACATTCTAGAACCAGTGTCCATAAAATGATTCCCATAAAACAGATAGGAAGACACTTGAAGCACCTCCAGTAATCTGGTGAGTCTGTTGTTCAACACAAAGTGTAGAAGAACAGATTGAAAGCCATACACTGGAGATTTGTTTTTACTACAGACTATTGCTAGGTCAGGTTTAGCTGTGTGCTCTGGGCTGAAGTGCTCCTTGGGGTTTGATTTTCCATCACAGATAGTACTTTTGAATTGGCAAAAGATAGATGATTGACATCAGACAGAAGGCCTTATTTCATCAAGACACTTTGGTATGCCACTTGCTGGAAAATCTATTCCAATAAGTGCCATCCAGAGTTATTAAATGTGGCACTGAAAGGTGAACAAAGTCCCTGCCAAGGAACTGCCACTCTGGACTCATTTGCTTGCTGCTCATACAGGCAGGCCTGAGGTTAGTCATCAATGGGAAAAGGTCAGTGGGACTAGGGAGAGACTGGATGAATCCTTTGAAAGCCCTGGACATGTGGCAGCATTGTAATCCTCTAAGCTTAGTATGTAAAAATACAGCTCTTCCTTCTCTTGGACAGGCTCAAGAGCATGAATTGGAGGTAAACTGTGACTTAAAACTGGATAGTATTTCATGTGCACATTACGTGCCAGTGCCCACATGAGGGGTAGGATGATGGAGAACTAAGCTCATTGTCCATGTGAGACACTGAAATGTCTATGGGAAGTCTTCCTGAGCTTCCCCAGAGACTATTTCAAACCTTGTGCTAATTGTTTTCTTCTTGACCTGCTATGAGTTCACTCCCATAGCTGCCAGGGCTTGATAATCTCTGGATCACAGTGTTCTGCTTGGATTTCTGTCACCGCCTCTGTGTGACCTGTCCTCTGTCAGGCAGAAACTTGCAGGGTCACATGAGGTGCCTCATCTGAGCTGGAAACATGGGAATGGGTTATTTCTTCTGAGTTGAGTGGGCCCCTAAAATAAGAACCTCATTTCAAATAGCATTTGACACAGCAGAACGTATTTGTTTTCTCCAGCGTGCGAGGTAGAGAACAGCTATTTTTTTATCCAGCATGGAAAGGAAATGGGAGAACTGAGACAGCAACACCCACATCTATGAAGGTATTTAAGCACTCGCTGGGATCCATGCATCGTGGCAAAGCTGTTTGTTGATAGTCAGGCACAGTCTGGGACAGCAGGTGCCTAAACCTCGTGTTTCCAAAGTCCTAAGGTACAGCCTATATTGCGGGGTCAGATTTCTTCAAAGCTCCTTGCAGGACCAATTATAGGAAAGGGTTGATGCTGTATGTGCTGTTTCCTCTGTTTATTTTCCATGGTGGCCCATCCCTGCAGACACTTTTCCACCCTATGTCGTGCAGGCGCCCTGGCAGCGGTTGCTCTCAGCACCCCGCTCCACTCGTCCCTCATGGATGCCACAGAGGAACCACCTGTTATTCTAAATCTGGCAGCGTTTCCTCATCTCCCCTGCATCCCCATTTCAACTTCTGTAACTACATCTGTGTGACCTGTTTTCCTCTGCTATGTAGAAACTTGGGCAGTCACATGGGGATATGTGGGGTCACTCGTACTCCTCTGACCCTGTAAATGTAGAAGAAGGGTTAGTTTATTTCCAGAAAGTATGGTTTACATATGGTTTTCCTTTCATTATTTTAGATGTCAACTAGAAGGGCTCTGCTTGTTCCCTTCAGCAACAGCAAGTAAATACCTGACCTGTTTAGAAAAACTTAATGCTAGAGACCTGGAGAAATCTTTGGATGCAAGATGCATGCTGAACTGTGTGTGACCCTCTGTACACAAACATTAGCTTAATATATTAGTAAATGTTTTTTAGGGAAGATAAAAGAATATTAGAGAAAATATACAAGGCTTGAGGTCCAAGTTCCCTATGCAATCCATTTCCCATTGGAATTAAATGGTGAAAATGAAGAGGTCAGCAGAAGTTTGCTTGAATTCTCATTGAGGAAAACAAGGAAAGCTCTTTGCTCACTCCAGGCAGTGCTGTTATCAAGAGGATCTCATCATAAAAGACCAAGGCCAGAATTTTCAAAGGCAGTTAATTGGTTTGTTTGCCTCACTTGAAGCACTCTGAGTGGAGCTGCTTTTGGGAAGGTGTGAGAAACAGCAGAGCAGCAAGGAGCCCATGCTACTCCTGGGACACTTAACCAATGCCACAAGGCTGCTTTGAAGCATTTGACCCACCTACTGTCAGAGTAAGCTCCACAGCAAAAATTATGGAATTCTGACTGGCACAAGTGCAGATGAAGTATATGCTGTTGAATGTCCTGGGTTGCCAGCTCGGGCATCTTCATGCCATGTCCCCTTTTGTACAGAGACACACACAGAGGCCAAAGAATGGAAATGTCTCATGTTAACTTTAAGATTTCAGGATGAGTTGAGCTTACCAAGACAGGTGGTGAGTGCAGGGACCCAAGGAGTCATGCTTGGAAGACAAGATTGAAGGACTCCTGGAGTTCACAAATACTACTTGGGAACTGGATAGTCAAGTACTGCCAGTTCTTAGGATCAGCTTAAAGTTAATAAGAGTGATGGCAGGTGCCCAAACATCCTTGCAATCCTACATTTGCAGAGATATTTTCATCACGGAGCAGACAAAATAAAATGGTTTTTAAAAACAACACACCCTGCAGGTCTCTGTCCTTGCCACTGGGTATATGAAACTTAAACTAAGAAAAAATCCCAACAAAAAAAGGGAATGGATTCATATAAATAACGTAATTGGAGAAGCTTGAAAGTAGCAGTATGAGACTGATGCATTTTTATCCTTTTAAAAAGAAAATAGATGCTGAGGGGATGTTACAAGAAGGCAACTCAGAAAGGCTGGTATAAAAACATTGAAAGAACTAAAAAACTTACTTTTTACAGGAGAAAACGCAAGGACCTGGTCTTATAGACCTTGGATGTAGAAATTAATGTTATGTATGTATGTAATTGCACACACACATTATGTTAAGTAAATGCATGTTTTGGCATGATCTGAAATTGCAGGCCTGGGAATAAAATGAGTGCATGGAGTGCTCCATTCATCATTACTCTGAGTTTGGAAAAAATTTCAGATAGCCTTCAAGGAACGATTTTAAAATTTTCAAGCTTACATGGGAGATTGCCTCCAAGCAGAAGAGCTTTTGCTTAAGTGAAAGCATCACTAGTCCATGGGCATAACCCATCTGCAAACCAGGCTAGTGTTTTGTCCTTTACCCAGTGGGTCTATATAACTCCACATTCAACCCACCTTTGATTTCTATGCAAAGTAGTGTAAAACTCCCACATTTTAGGAAAAGGAAGTGGGGACCAACTTCAGACCTGGTTTGTTTGTTTTTTTTAAGAGGTGGGACCTCCAGTCAAAATCAGTCCCATATGCATTTTATAAGTATTTGTTCTTATCCAGATGATTACCGGTTCATTTAAGATCATAATTATATTAAGAGCACTATTCAATAGGTGTGGTTACTTCCTAAAGAGAAGTAGCTGCAGTGGGATTCTACAAAAACAATCCTTGGCAATTCACAAAAGGCAGTATTTCATTTGAAATACCCTTGTGGAGTTGGTATCATTGCTATTTTAATGACGTGGCATTGGAAACATAAAAGAAAAGGTGTTTTACCCACAAACACTCAGCAAGTCCTATCCTTTCTTACTTACTGATGGTGCCACATAACTGTGCTGCTGATGCCACTGGCAAACTAACTCTCATGTTCACCATTAGTGATAACCAAGAGGATTTCCTGGAGTCAGAATTTAGGCAAAATTCTAAGTAGGCTTTGAGTTGATTCTGCTGTGAGATGTAGTACACAGACACAGGAAACTAACGGGATCAGAATGAGAAGTGGTGTGAGCTACCATAGGACTGTAAGGTTTGTAGTTTATATTTGTCTGTTCAAGTATGTTTACTTAATTTCATGTCATTAGAAGAGCAAAATTCTGTCCCTTTTTAATTATACTAAACATTATATTTGACTAAAGAAGAAGTAAGACAAGAAACAATGAATAGAAAGATCCCTGAAGAGAAGGGACTTGTTTCCCCGTGGTTTCACAATCTTTCTGTCTCTTCCAATTTCCCCCTTCAAATCCACTTGTGTGGGTCTCACCTACGCACCAGGCAAGGAGATCAAGGTCTGGCTCCACAGGGATGCTTTGTACTGTCCTGAAAGCACAACTTAATCCTGTGAGTGGATAAAAAACAAAGCACTGAGGATAAGGCACTCTTGAGTTTCTGGCTCCTTTGACTCTATCTCTGTCTTGGACAAACTTCGTCTTATCTCCAGAGAGTTATCTGAGTACAGATCTCAGTATTCTCCTCCCTAAAGTTTATTATGAATTTATAAAAAAAAATGCAATCCCTTCAGCTATGAAAATTACTCTCATTTGTCTACAAATAGGCTTAACCTCTTAAACTGTGTCAGATGCTGCAGATTCACCAATTTGATCTAGATCTTCGGATCTTCTCTGCTCCTACAGCTCCAGGGCAAATGACTCATGCTGTTTGCAAGTGCCACATCCCACTGAGCCTGGCAGTACCTCCATTCTGCTATCAGTGTGTCTGCAGGTTTCTACTAAAACCTGGGCAGGGATTTTCTCCCAATCAAACTGAGCTCACCAACATCCTGCAGCCAAAAAGGAGTGTGTTGCACTTATGTGAAAATCCATGTATTTGCATTAGTCCAGCCACAAATTAGCAGAGAAGAATGTGTTATAGAGGCAAACAAATACTATAAAGGGAAACCCTTATTGATCCATGTATTCATTTCCCTAGCTACATTTCCCTTCACCAGAGGCAGTCCTAGGAAGGTTGGTCCGCACTACCTATCCACTTACCTTTGCAATTGCTTTGGAAATATGAAAGGTAAATGTCAAAATATTTTCAGACACTCTAAATGGCTTTTATAGCTTGTTCCTGGAAATCAGGGTGCCCTGAGCTGGCTGAATGTTCTGTCTTTGCTTTATAAATCATTTTAAAGTAGAAGGGATCCACTTTCCCAGTTGTGTGCCCATTTCTAGATTGTCCCAAACCTTCTGACACCTTTCCTGGGGAAGGGAAAAATCTAGATGTGGTAATCTTTTTATTATTTTTTTTTAGGTCTACTTCAGTTATGCAGTTTATAGCATAAGGTGTTGCTCTTGCCTAATGAATGAGCTGAATGCTTTGAAACTCCAGCTGATGATGCTCTAAGGGCCATCTGTGTCCCCTGCTCTCAGTCTCTCTCATGAGCACTCTGGAAAAAGGGTCTGTGTATTTTACAGTGCCACCCCAAATAACAGACTCACAGCATGAAATCTGTGACTGACTGTGTATGTCACATTTCACGCCATAAAAAACACAAGCTCAAGGTTGGAAGGGTGAACATGCTTTTGGCTTCTCTTCCATTTGTATTTCAGTTTGCCTGCACCACTTTTTTCACTGTGTGTTGCTGTTTTTCTCTTGAGAAAATTTCCAGAGTCCTCTATGCCTGGAGAAGAAACAGACTTTATTTACTGACATTTGTTCCAAGTTTTAGGAGCAGAAAAACAACTCTTGCAGTCTCTAAACAGGATCTCTCAGCTAGAAGTCTTCAGACAGCACCTCCTAAGCCCAAAGACTGCCTTCTTTTAAAAAGGTCTGAATTATCCATTAAATTTCACAGCATCTTGAAGAACGTCCATAGGACCTCTCTGTTTTCCTCCTTGGTCAAGGCTTGAGCTGGCACTCAGTTAAGCTGCTGGGAGTCTTCTCCTTAGGATGCCATGGCTACATGTGTATTGCTCGCACAAGCATGGATTAGTTCATCCTGTGAATTAATGGTAATTCAGGCACAAGATCCACTGCAAGAGTCCCACGGCTGAAATGTGGCCTGAAGCACATTGAGGCACCATTGACTCAGCCTGGGTCATGAGGAGCCTTTCCATGTTTCTGCAAAGGATAAATCCAGGGTCAATACCACAGGGAGAAATTGTCCTATGCCATCTGCTTCCTATCTGGCAAACCTCAGTGCATGGCAGGGGAGTGTCCTCCCACAGCTCATCCCTTTCTGTGTCTCAAAGGGATGCCATCCTGCCAGGCAGCAGCAGGCAATAGTTGTGTATGCCCTAATGCCCTGGACTGGCTTCCCATTTCACACTTGCTTATGGTCCCCATGCCAGAAGCAAAGTTTTGACAGGGCCTGTATTCTGCAGTGCTCAGGCTGTCTCTAAGAGCAAGAGCCCTACCCAGGGAACAGATAAACAGAACAATGTTTGAGCCTCTGGTACTCTTTAATGTCATTTTCAGGGAAATATATGTGTCATAACAACACAAAGCAGGCATAGTTCCCTTGCTTTCAATCTGCCTGGTGCCAGGGTCCACGTCATTTCAGCTTTGAAACAGATCCAGCAAGTTCGTGGTAACTTTGCTCTCCCAAGAGTTGCCTCTTTGGTCCCCTTGGTTTGTACTTGTCTTCCAGCAGAGTCCCTCACCCCTGTCAGGGAATGTCACGTACTGTTATGGTTAACATACAATTTTCACTAGAAGCCCTAGGGAACTGGGCCTTTATCTCCACATACCATGCACATCAAGATGGTTTAATCAACCCTATTAACTCCAGGGCTTGATGCTGCTCTGGATAAAAGACTGCCCTTTCCCAGCACTGAAGCTCTGTAGCCAAGTTTCACATTGCAGCACTCTCCATGAAGTTTTCTCTCTGCTTCTTGGGGTTCAACACATTCCCCTATAGTCTTCCACCTCTTACAGAGAGGTGTCAGGGCTCTGCTTGAAGGCTCAGATTGGTTTGGGCTGGTTTTACAGACCAGGAGCATCTCATCAGCTGGAAAATTTGGACTTGAGAGTCCTTGGTGTCACATCCTGGTGCTCCTGGCAGTCATTGCCACTTCCAAACGTCAGTTCAGGGCAACTGCAGAGCACGTCTGTCCAGTTGTTTGGCCTGGGAATGTGTTTGAGAGCAAAGAGAAAACTCAGCAACATGCGAAGATGAGGGCAAAACTCAGGGGATGTCACTACAGCAGTGGCACTGTGGGATCTGAGGAAGTGGACTTGCCTTTGTTCTTGTCCCAGCATGCTTGCTTTAGGGAGGGGTGGTGGGACATGGCTTATTCATCAGAAGATACAGCCTGGTCAAGAAACAAACTTCAGAGAACTAGACATAGAGGATTTAGGAGGATGGTTTGCAAACATCTTCCTGACCAGATGAAGAAGTGGACCAGGTTCTGTCACCTTTTCCCACTTTCAGCATTATTTTACTCATGGCTCACCCCCAAGCCTAAAGCCAAATGTCTCCAACGGCTGTGGGGATGCCTTATGTTTAAGGCAGCCACGAGACACACGCCTAATGGCCTGGGGCTGCTCGGGATGTGCTGCTGCTTGCTTTTCTCTGAAAGGGTTCTTGCAACATGAAAGAAGTGCAGGCAAACAAAGAGCCCCAGGGAGAGAAGTGACAGGCGGCAGCTGGAGCCGGTGGGTGACTTGCCGAGTGACAGAGCAGTTGGGCTCCTTACTACTCTGCTACTATTTTGGAAACTTCAATAAACAGAAGAGGCCAGATCAATCTCGCAGGGCTCCAACACAAACCTCGAGGAGCCCTGTGGACTTCAGTGGCACCAGCAGCCTAAGACACCAGTTTCTGCTTCATTTGGACCCTGGAAAAACTCATCTGAGAACATTATTAGCAGTTCACTAATTAGCAGGTCTCAGCTCTATTGCTGGTGCAATCTTGCACCAAGGAATTCATGCTCATTGTGCCATGGAGAATATGACTGTTTAACTTCTGCAGGGGAGCCTTCAAGCAGCTGGAAAAAAAAGTATGGATGTTTATATTTTTTAAAAGGGATTGTTTTTGCTGCTATCAATTATTAATGGCTCTCAGGTCAGGCTAAGGAATAATGCCAGGGATAAATTACCCTGTACGCTATTCATATATGCTCTCCCCAATTGTTTCCTTCTCAACTAGAGGATTCACCTCACAATGAACTCCTTGGCTTTTGGAAAAAAAGGACGAGGTGATGAACTTGGTGTGCCCATTTATTTATGCATTGACATATTTTCTACTTTGTCAGGTGTGTTTAATCAAAAAGAAGCAGGAAATGCATTATAATTATAAACATATTACTGTGCAAGGAAAAGGCTGCCCTTGGAAAGGACTGTGCTGTTTGATAAACGGTTACAGTGAAAAAACACAGGCTTAACCTATGAAGCTCTTTGCTGAGATCAAAGCAAAGCTGCCCACTGCCACAGGCTGCCTGTGCAGCAGGACTCAGCTCTGGGTTTGCACCAAGGCAAGTGGAAGAAAGTTGAAAAGAAAACGCAATGTCCTCCCTTTTTTTTTTCTTTGCCTGAAACTTCTCTTCTAGTATTAAAAGACTGAAACAGATTTTAAAGTTAGTAGAATTAATGATGAACCCAGCTGAGAACATAATAATTAGGGCCCACTCTAAAGCCCCTTGTTGAAATTCACAGGAAAACTGATTGTTTTCAACAGAATCTGACTTGGGATCCTGATGCGCCAAAGACGGAATTATGGAATAACCCTGGGAAATCCTGGATATCCTGCAGTCTTTCCATATGACCTTGCCCAAACTTGCAAGCATTCCTTAATCCCGAGCACAGCCAAACCCCAGCCAGTGATCTGCTGCTGCTCTGAAAATCAAAAGTCCTTCTGGGCTGCGAGATCAGGAATGCTGTAGGTAAGATGCACAAAAGGTTTATTTCCCTTCCCAGCACTGCAAGTCTGAGCCATGGCCCTGTACTTAAATAAATAAAAAACCACCAACAGACTAACTGGAAATTGTCCAGAGGAGAGCAACAAAAATGATCAGAGGTCTAGAAAACATGACTTATGAGGAAAGACTGAAAGGGCTGGGTTTGTTTAGTCTACAGAATTTGAAACATCCTAATAAACTTTAAAGATGTAAAAAATATATGGTATCTAAAAGGGTAATCGATTGCCCCTTATCTCTATGGGGATGGCAGAAGGTACAGCAAAGAAGATTTAGTACAGGTAGTATTAAAAGCTCTGATGTCAATAACGCACTCAAGTACATACATCACTTGGGGAGGGATCGGAGTGTTTCTCATGGGAAATTTTCTATGCATTGGACAAGTACCTGCCATGAGGAACTGGGTAACTCACTGTCCAGTGGAACAGGCTGCTTTCAGCCACGTGATCCTACAGTTTGCATAATCTAGCGACTGTGTCAGGACACCTAAGAATGGGACCTTGGAGGTGAGGAGCTTTTACAGCACTCCCTGATTTGAAAAACTGTGGCAGGTGCTCAACTCTTCTAAAAGTTGACTCCCAATCAACAACCCCTTTTTAAAAGCCTCTTTTCCCTGGATCCAAGGGTATTAAATGAAGAGCAACAAATTCTCATTTTTTCATGGAGCCATCACTGCATTTGGGAAGTGCCTTGCTGCTCTCATATGGGGGATTCCCGTTTAAGGAAGCACTGAAATGTTTGAATATTAGGATGATGAGACCTCTGAGAAAGCATGTGATGACTCAGAAAGTGTACAAGGTAGTGGCAGCCTTGCAGGTTCTGCTCAGAAAAGTCTTCTTGTGACACTGGAGAAAGACATACCTTGGTCAACCTTTGCTAGGAGCGTTTTCACCCATAGTACCACTGGGTAAAGCAACTGCAAAGCAGTCAGGATGCTGTTAGGTGGGCCAGGTGGTGGTCAGCACCTAATTGGAAAGGCAACATCTCTTCTCCCCATAGCACCTGTCCCACTGCTGAGTATCCGCTATCCTGTAGCTGTGTGTGCTGCTTCTTTCCCATGACTGAGCAACTCTGCCATCCCTTGTCTGCCTTGGGAAGGCTCAGTGCTCTTCGCTGATTTCAATTCTTTTTCTGAAAAGGGCCCCAAAAGCTTTGGTCAGTTTGCTTAAAAGCTGACCACAAGACAGAAGTCTGTCAGAAACCAGCCTCTGAATTTACCACCTAGTAACCCCAGATTCCTTGAATTATGGGCATGAAGTGAGGAGTTTGTGAAGGGAAGGACCCCAGGATTTCAGCCAGAGCAGAGCTAGCCATAGCCCTTGGCATCTCCAAGGACCTGGGGGTGATGTGAGTGTTCCCCGAGGGATGGGGGAAAGACACTGAGCAGAATGCTGCTGCAACCCTGCCTTTTCTTTGCATTCCCCATTTTCTGCTCAGCTACAGCTGTGCAAGGTACTATTTGGTGCCCACATGAACGTGGAGAAAATCATCAGTTATATGATACAGGAATTAACAAAAAATCTGTTTGCTTCTAAGCACAAACCAGTGACTGTGGCAATGGTTTGCAAACATGGGGTATGGCCCCAAGTCAAATTTTTTTTCCTCTCGGTTTTGGGTACAGTCACAAGCCTGGCAGGAATCTGTGCCAGCTAAAATGCATGGCAGCAAACAGTGTCTCCTGGAGTTTGGAGCTGAGTGGGGTCACAACAGGAAGGAGTTTGGGAAGGCAGCACTGCAGGGTTAGGAATAAAATTCTCCCTGGGGCAGACATTCCATAATTGGCCATGAAAAGGCTTCTTTCTCCAGAGAGCTGGTCTGTTAGGAAGCAGGATGAATCACCGCTCTGGTCCAATTTGGCAAGTGCCATGATTTAGTTCTGCTTTGCACGGGGAGGAGAGATGATATAGACTGAAAGACAGAAGAGAAATGTAGCCAAAGGCTTCTGACCTGAGAGATGAGTTTGGGTTCCTACTTTTTTTTTGCAGGTTTACTCAGATCCTTAGAAGGAAACCCTGGCAACATACACTGGTACAAAAACAATTCCCTTTATCAACAAAGAAGAGGGAACAATGGGGACTCCTGAACACAAAGCTCATGCAAACAATAATAACCCTTTTATTCCACATTGTTACAACAGCAGTTGATACCAAATACTTTCTTCCAGCACCCCCACTTCACTATTTCAGTCACCCTTCTGTTCCCAAACACAGATTTGTGGAAGGGCATCTGAGTGTCTGGAGCTGGCCTCCTGCAGCTTGGTGGTGCCCACATGGCTGTGCAGCCTTCTGTGGAGAGGGAGGTTGAGTGGGGTTTCCTCATGCCACCCTGTACCCTTGTAAAAGTCCCACTTTCATTCAAAAAGGGGTGTTCTTTCTACCATCCTTCCCCTGGATGGTGGTCATTGGTGCAATCTTTAAAGCTCCCTGCTATCTCAGCAATCTTACCAAGCCTGGTAACCTAACTGCAGTTCACAGCCTGTTCAGTATCTGATTATTAATCCCCTCCCTTTAAAAGTATGCACTTAGTGGCAGAACCCCACAAAAATATTGGTGGAGCCAGAGCTGCTTTGCCAAGTGGCAGATTTAGACTTGCTCTTCTTGGAAAGCTGGCTTCCTGTCACTGGCTTTGTCTCATGGTTTTTTTCCCAGTGGTTTGGAGAGAGAAGAAAGGGGAAAAGAAATTGTTCCCCCCAAATACCTCTTCTCTTTTATATCCCCTTTCCTCTATACATCCTCTCTGCTAACTCAGATTTCAGGAATTCCATCAGCCAAAGTATTCCTAACTAACTCCACTGCTATTCCTGATGCAAAAGGAGAAGGAACAACCCTGCAAAACAAGATCCCTTGCAAAAGAAAATACAAGCAATCCTTATTTCCACCCCACCTTCCCCTGCTCCTTCAGAAGACAGGCAGATGGAGCAAAAATCTTCCCTGCACTGTGAAAGACTGTTAGCTTAGAAAAGTAAAATCTGCATTTTGCTGGAATATGAGAGTTCAGATCAAAGCATCAGTCTTTTGCTAATTTCTATTCGCTGTTAGGAACATTAAAATTTTATTTCTTATGAGACTACCATAGTAAACACAGGCAGCTGCTGCTGGGCTGGCTACTAGACTAGAGCTCAGGGCTTCCTATTCTAAATGCTCTCACTGGAAAGCTTGGTCAGCACTGAGCAGCAAAGGGCTGCAGCAGGCAGCTGAGCTTGCGTGCCAACAAAGGCAGGTTATCCAGCTCTTACTTTCCCTGAACACACCAGCATCTTTGTTCACCTTTAATTTTAAAGTCTGCACAAGGCCATATCCTGCACTGGGTTCTTACCTAGTATCTTTTTCGTGTTTTCTACTGAGAGGCTGGGTAAGGCCTCCAGACTGGACTCAGCACCACATGCAAAACTGGTCAGGTGAATACGGCATGAGCACAGAACTCATGACCTTTCTGGCACAGGGTCTGGGAAGGACTAGCACTGCTCATGCCTTCAAGGTAAAGAGCTCGTGTGACCGTGTAAGGATTCCCCGTGTGCTCTCTGCAGAGCGAGGCAGGTCCTGGCTGGGAAGGAAAGCACAAACTATCAAGGAAGTACCAAAGGTAATTCAGAGAAGGTTAGAACAGGGGACACACTGGAGTGTAAGGCATCCATGGTCAAAGAGTTTGTGTGGCAGTTTTCCCTTTGGTGTCCATGTGTCAGTCTCTGGATCATAGCAGTCCAAGGAATCCAGGTCCTTGATGACATTGTCTGCGGTGAGACACCGTCCTCCTGTGACATACAGCTTGTTCTTGATGACAGTGGCCCCATGATGCATTCGTCTGTCCTTCATATCTGCACATTTTACAAACTTGTTGCCTTTGGTATCATAAGCAATTATTCTTCGGGTGTACCCTGAATGCAAAGCCAGAGGTGGAAGAGACAGATGGGAAGAGTTTATGACCAGCAGAAGGAATGATAACATATTTCCTGCTAGACTTCAATAAAACGTATTATACTGGTACCTAATTTGGCAGAATTAAGATCTCTAAGCTGGGAAGATATGATGTGCCACAGGAATGCCTATCTATCTTCCCTTCCTGTTTGTCCTCACCCTGTCTTGTAGCACCTTGGCAGCCAAGGCTCAACAAGCACCATAAAACCCATAAGACCAGGCAACCAACCTGTCAAACACAGTTGGTGCTTACAGTTACCTGCATGTACCTTTAAATATCCCAAAATATTTCTTCTCACCCAACAGACTCCTAGAGCTTCACTTGGAGATATAGAAACCAATGGCACACGTTAATGGAACGACAGTTGGGTTGGAGTTGTAGCTGTCTACTAAATGGAGCTGGGTACTCAACAGCATAGTGCCACTGGTTTTTGCTCCACTCCAAAAGCCCTTGGTGCCACATCTGTGCTGGCCACCATGGCAGTGACCCAGTGGACATTGACCCTCACATCGGCTGAGAGGTAAGGGCTGGCAAAAGGGCCACTGCCCCAGAACAATGGAGGTGTTGAAGTTTAGTACCCAGCAGTACCTTGCCCATGTAGAAAAACAAGTATGTGGTCTGAGGTCAGGTTAATCTGCCACACAGGATAGTCTTGGACCTTTAGATTCAGCTTTCCCCTGTTCTTACTGCAAAGGGTAGCAGTGGCTTCCACCTGACGGATGACACCACATTCAAGTCCTGTGTGATTTGGATTCAGTCCACTGCTTTGCCAAAGCTACTGTGTGTCTCATTTTCCCTTAAATAATCTAAAATATGCTTCCTCTTGCCAGTCTGTGGTCAGGGGAGCTGCATTAAGGACTGTAGCATGCCAAACTACCGACACAATACACCAAAGTGTCAATGGGCTGAGGCCAGTCTTCAGGTTGAAAAACACACTGAGAAGTTTCTTCTTTCTGAGTGTTTTACACCCTTTTTGGGAAAATTCACAATTATCCCCAGGAGGCAGTTACAGGACCAAACAACACTTCATAGACCTACAGCCCACCTATCCCAGCAACTGTCCATGGCTCTTCCTCAATTTCCCCCACCCACGTCCTGCTACTTGGAGTAAAAAGGTGCCTCATGGAGAACTTACCTCCACTTCCAGTGCCATGAGACCCTGTGAGAGAAGTGTAATCAGGTATTGGAATGGCCTGCCCAGAGAGGGGATGGATTCACCATCCCTGGAGGTTTTTAAACTGAGATTGGACATGGCACTGAGTGCCATGATCTAGTAAACGGACTGGA
>JAOXXN010000395.1:141844128-141855057 GCA_026770055.1 Myrmophylax atrothorax
CCCCCCCCCCCCCCCCAAAAAAAAAAAAAAACAAACCAAACCCCAAACCAAAATCAAATCAAACTTCTTAATCTATTTAATTCAAAATTTAGAGATCCTGGAAAAGAACTAGCTAGTATGTGTATGCTGAGGACTCCTGCTGCTGATGTATCTGCAGTTAACATTTCCTGTACTATGGGAAGCACAAGTTCAGAACAATGAACAAGAAGTCTATAAATCTGTTATTAAATTCCCTCTCACACAACCCCACGTGAACACCCATCTGTTCAAGCCAGAGGCTGCCATCAACACCCTCACCATGAACCCCACAAGTTTCTGGAGCATCAGGAGAGTGAAATGGTACAACTTGTGTCTCCCTCATGAGAAATTCAGGCTGCCCAGGCAAGCAAGAAGGGTTGCTAGGTGCTGATGTAACGGGGATGCCTCATGGCATTTGCTCATTCTAATGCTTATTTTTATTAATTCTCATTGTAGAACTAAATCTATGGTATTTATATAATGAAAATCTGTATCATGCTTGCTATAAGTGTTACATATAGAAGGCTTTCTGATTCAGTGCTGACTGCCTTATTGACACTGATTAATGACTAAAGAGCAAGCAGTCATTAAGAAAATACCAATTTAATAATAAGCTCTGCAGGATTCAGCTGTTTACTGAAATAATATTTTGGAAGCTCTAATTTTCTTACACGCAAAATCATTAAGGCAGTCTACGCTTCCTTCTGCAGAAATCAAGTGCCTGATGAGACTTCTTAGTTTTGCAACATGTTCTACTTATCAGTGGAATACAACAGTATTACTTCTATTAAACTCAATAAAAATGTAATTGTGCAAGACCAAATAGTTTCTCTGAATTTGCATTTGGTCTAAGTGAGACACTGACTAAAATTTTCCCTTCTACATTAACTTTTTTTTTCTGAATGTGCTGAAGATGAACTGTTTCAGGTATGAATTATTTTATAGCTCTCCCAACTTTGATTAAAATGCTCTGATCTAGTTAAGGTTGATTTCAAGAAGACTGAGGCATAAAATTAGAAATACAATCAGTATTTTAGGAGATAAAACAAATTGCTGAATCAGAAACTAACTGGTGTCCTCCTTAAATCCACTGTGCCCTTGTTATTTGCAAAATCAGAGGCCTGTAGGCTATATTTCTAGAGATATGAGGTTTGAAACAGAGAGGCCATTTATTTCCAAATACCTTGCTAAACAGAGCCTTGTATTTCTGTTTTATTTGTTGTCTCTGCTCTGACGTTCGACTCGACAAAACTTCAATAATTTTCTTTTCATCAGTTCCTGAAAAAGAAGTTGTGCATAGGAATTATTTTATCAGGAATCCAATGCAGAGGAAAGAAAATGTGATCTCTAAGGAGAAAAAAATTGCTGTACATATATCTCCACTCATCTGTCTTTTAGGATTTGTAGCATGTAAGATTCTTTTGAGGACAAATTTGACTTAGTTAGCTACAATGTTCAGACCATAAAATGAAAATTCATTATTTTATTTTATCAGGGCAATTGAGTCTTCAGTTTGAGAAGGTCGGATACTGCTCCTAAAATCAGGGTTATGCCAGTGTCCATATGCTGACATAAATGTTTTTGGTTACAATACTTGTTTGAGTAGTCCCAAGGGATCAGTCGCCAGATCCAGTTTATTAAGTGTGCGAATATTGTGCTGGCACAACAGAATGAGGGGTGTGGGGTGAGCAGCTGGTGTAGGTCAGGATGTGTTTGAATTGGCTGCATTAACGCACTGCCTACATGTACAGAATCAGTTTGCTTTTTGCTAAATGGAGTCAGGAGGAGGAGCTGGAACAAGCCTTGATGGTCTGAGTCTCTGCTGTTGCTGCTTTGTGTGGCAAAAGTCAGATGCAATGGAAGCACGGGATGCCCAGAGAGATGCAGCTGATGTGGTGCCCATCACACAGCGGAACTGAACATGCAGCACCTCTCCAGGAGAAAAGCCCTCAGTCAGCTTTGAACTGTAACTTAGGCAATTGGTGGAAGAAGTTTACTAAAGGCAATGACCTTGTTCTTGTACTTTTCTTGCCCTCAGCCATATAAACAGACATTTGCAGTAAACTGAGCTTCTGGATGGCATTCATAACGTCTGTGGCTAAAGAGATGGGACTACAGTCAGGTTACCTGGATGTCCAAAAGACACAACTGAACAGCTATTGCATTAATGCTGGTGTCCTGGTGCACTTCCATCTAAGGACCAGCAGCTTGACTCAGGCATTATTTCTTCAAGACAAGTATTGAAATGGAGAACTTCAATCAGGATAGTTATATAACCCAGCATGTGAAGGGCACTGCCAAAATGCCCATAGCATACAAAGGGTTTAAATGGCAGATCAAAGGCATCAAGCCACATGTCGGGTCTGCTGATGCACATCCTGCTGGGGAACACTGCCCCATGCTCTCCTTGTGCTTTTCCATCTGTTGCATCCACCCACTGCACTCCGTGCTGGGCCTCAGCCTTTTGGGAGCAGGGATCAACAATGGTTTCTGAGTAGCAACTAGTACAAAGGATAAAATTACAAGTGCTATTGGCATTTTGCAACTGCTGATGTGTTTTATGACTCATATCCCCACCAGGTACACGCAGAACAACTTCAGGGCATCTTGTCCAGTTCTTTCTGCTTCACACTGAGGCAGAAAGCATGGTCTAATTTTCGGAGGAAGTATGCTCCTATCTGACAATGTGGGGTTAAACTCTCAGTAGGAGGAGAGTTCTCTGGGAACTGTCTTGAGGGGGCTGAGTTGATAGCACAGGAACAGTTCCTAAAATTCAGCATTTAACTAGCTGATCCTGAATGTCAGTGCCATACCAGGAAGAATTCCTTAAATACACATTTACTGTGCAAATACCTGGAGTGAATTAGTAACTTATTGATCTCATGTGCTGCCTGACTCTTCTTCCTCTACTGGGCATTGTCATCTCCATGGACCTGGAGATCCCATGAAACACTGTGTATTCCTCACTCACATCAGTGCACTGTCAGGCAGCTTACTTCAAATTGCCTCAGAGGATGGTGGAAGCCACTATTTTTGGTTAAAAAATCACTGGTGCAGGTTGAAAGAACTGTATATTCCTTTCAGCTCATAGAGTTGCAGTGGGCTCTGATGAACAGAAGATGGTAGTGGTGATGGAGGTGGTGATGTTTTTTACTGGTCCTTAACAGCCTGGGAAAGAACATACAACCATGACCTAAATCTGCCCTGACTAGCAGGACCTCATGTCTGTCATATCAGTATTAGCAGTCTGATGTTCCCATCATAGGCAACAAATAGTATGTTTACCCCAATCCTCTGGAGCCAAGCAGTTAAGAAACTAGATCTTATAAGTCTTTGAGGAACAAGCTGGCTTCCCTTCCCTTTCATCTTCATGGGTCTGAATGTTCTTTGAGTCAGTGAGTGACAGCATAATGATTCCCTAAAACTTACTGGAACAGTTGTTTTGGCTTAAGTTCATGTATAGTCTCTTCATAGTATTGAATTGCCCTTTGTACAAAACCCAAGAACTTTCTTACCTGCTCCTTTGCAGGCACTGTGTATTTTCTTGGCATCTCGGTCTGCATCGAAACCATGATGATGGTGTTTATGGGTTGACTAGGAAGACAGAGGCACAAAGACACAAGGGAAACAATTTTGTGTTAGAATGACAGCAGTTTGGGCCAGGTTCTTGCTTAATCTTTGTTCACACCATCTAAACCTTGGAGTTCACACTGGGCTTTGCTGAAATACTGTATCTATCACTAGGACACCTGGAAGGGATCCACAAACTGCTCTCACCGCATGATACACAGTGCTGAACCTACATGACTTTGTTCTGCCAATTCTGGCTTATGCAAATAATTTAACGGCAATAACTCCATACAGGCATCTTCATGCCAGATCAAATATTATTTGTTTGTGCCACTTTAACAACAGGCCAATAAAAAAGCCTTATCAGGCGTACAGAACCAGGCCCTGTCTCTGCAGTGCAGTTTTAAGTACTGGGAACTGACAATCCCAATGAGTTGAACAAAACTGGTCCTGAAAACTTTCTTATGTTGATGGATTCATGCAAACAAGAAAATCAGAGATATATAATATGCTAAAGCTGGTTTTATTTGTTTTGGTTGAGTTTTTTTCTTTTTTCTTTTTTTCTTTTTGAATTATTAATTTGGAAAATTAGTATATGTGGCTACCTTGAGCTAAACCTATTTGGAAAAATAACCCAAAGTCCACAGCCACAATAGCAGTTTACAGCCTGACATATCAATGTAAACAGAAAACGATGTATACTTCTAATCTGACAAGATGTGAATCACAAAGGTTGAAATACTTGATACCCTCTATTCTGCTGTTTCTCAGACATGGATAGAATTATGTGAGACCACAAGGTCAGCAATGATTTAAGCCCCTGTAATATCATTAATCAGATCTTTTAAATGCCTAAACTCTAAAATGGTACTAAAACATAGGTCCTAGGCTCCTAAGTCAAGTAAAACTATATGTACACCATGGACTTGGGGGGTCTAAATCAGAACTGCAACTGCTTTGGCATTTCCATTCAAATAGCAACATATAGATCAGGCTACTTGCTTGGCAGGGCTGCCAAGCATTGACAGCACCACTGTTAATTAAGGGTTATGATACTCCAGGGCATGGCAGTCTGCTTTTACTCCCCTTTAAAAATGCCACTGGCCTGTGGAGGAGCAGAAGGAGTTAAATGGCTGATTAACCTCCTTGTCCTTGGGGATAGCACAGGGCAGAGACAATTCCTGAAATACATTAGGCATAACATCATTCAGCTTGTGGGATAAAGAGAATTTAGCCATGTGGCTGTGGGCCGTGGTTTGCCATCTACCCATCTGGCCAGAGAACAACATGTTTTATTTATGAGTATAGATACAGCCTGAAAGTCTGTTTGTATTCTGCAAGTTTCATGCTGTCATCTACTAGTTCTGGTGAAAGAGCTGCAACTCTGGCCCAAGGAGTCCTCTCTGAGAAGACAAAGGGTAAGTTCTCAAGGAGAAAACTCAAATCCAGTCCCCACACGGCTTTACCAATATTGCTTTTGCAATACACTAAAGGCCACTTATGTACTTGGCTTTTCCAATAAGTTAGCAGCTAGGACACAACTTACTGCTAATGGTAGTTGCTGTATGCAGCCATCTCACTGAAACTGAAAGTATTTTTAGAGCTGTAACAATTAGTAAGGTACAATAAGAATGCAATAATTTCTCTTCAGCTCTACGGCACATGATGAATAATTGCCATATCATTATGACAAATGTTGCTTTTAAAGATTTATCCTACCGTATGCTCATACACAAGCTTCTGTAAACCTTTCAAGAAAGGTAGAAATAGATGCTTATAAATAGCTAATATTTTCTAATGGGAGATTTTATTTAACAGTCTTCAAACTTCCCAGGGATTTGGTCAAAATGGAAAGGGGAAAACACAAAGCTAGAAAACAGATGCACTGATTAGTACCGAAAATGAATTGCATTCACACTTTTCTATTATGGTAGGGTATACCAAAATAAGTACTAGCAGGCTGAGAGAGCTGGGGTTGTTCAGCCTGGAGCAGAAAAGGCTCCAGGGAGGTATCATTATTTTGCCTCTGTAGTGTCAGTATGCTTAGGGTTGATCTTGCTGTCTGTGTTACACAGCCAGTACTGAAGTTTTTCTAGAGTTGTTTGCAAAGCATTTCTATATAAGCATAAGGACCAAGGAAGCAGCTGAAAAATCATGAGGAAAAAGGGAAAGTTCTGTAGCACAAAAATCAGAGGAAAGTGCTAACATATCAAATGCAGACATCTGACTATGCAATTATCCAAGTGCTATTCTAATTTATAAACTTTCAGATTCATTCCAACAATATGAGCTCTAAACTATTGCTTCGCATTCACTGCCTCCTGACCTGGGGCAGGAGATGCACTGGTGAGAAGTGACAAGAAAGAGGCTTCATCTGGCACTTGCACTTTTCAGTCGTTCAGCCTGGACAGAAACACCTACACATAAAGGCAGCGCTGGGCTGTGGGAATTGCCTTTATGCCAATGCTCTTGTATCTGCAGCTCCCACTGCCACAATCCCATCACAGATGCACCCGGTCCTGGTAGACTCATAGAATCATAGAAACAACTGTGTTGGAAGAGACCTCCAAGATCATCAAGTCCAACCCGTGATCCAACACCACAGTCTCTAACACAGTCTCTCTCTTCTCAAGATTTTCAAGAAATGCAACAGGGAGTAATAATTTTGAGATTAACACCCTGCGGGTAAATTAATTTCAGACTGTCCAGTGGGTTCAAACGTTTTTAGCTATGGTGACAGATACATACATACTGCACTGTCCTACATGCTCTTGCACTTTGTTTCTTTAGGAAGCCAATCCCCAAACAATCCATAACATCCCAAAGGTGAGGACAGCAATACCAGAAAAACAAACAGACAACTCAAAATGATTGAAAACCCATCACAGATAGAAAACTATGGAACCCGTTGAGATTTCTCTGTTCTCAGTATGGGCAGTCATTCAGCCACCACTTCAAAGACCTTTGGGGAGCCAAGTCTCTCTCCAATGAAACAGTTCTCTTCCAGCTCAGCACAGCTAGAGCTGTCAGGACTGGTTTGGGCAGAGATGATCTTGCTTTAGGCAATGGATAAGTGAGCTGACACCTCAAGGTGCCTTCCAGTTCTATGATTTTCTATCTTTTGTATGGAGAAGAAAAATTTATTGTCTCTACCAGGAAATACCCCAAACCATCTGGTCACCTTGTAAGCATAACAAACTGGGGTGTGCATCTCATTAGTTAAACTGTACCTAATACACTAGGATCACAGAAGACAGCTTCTGGCAAATCAGCACACACATGATTAATTTTTTATCAACACACATACATCCAAGATTAATTATTTATCCTGGCAGAGGTCTTTAATGAGCTATAATGCAACTGGAATTCAAGATTAACTAGACTGACAGTAATGGATGGGAAAAAATAAAAGGGCATGTTGTCTTAGATCTTGTGGTTAAAACCTTCTAGTACATCATACATTGTCAGGATAACATCCTGTTGGCAGAACAAACTCTGAACTCCCACCCAAAATGACAGTTTTAATGACCTCATCACTCATTTCAAGCATTTATGTCTGTTAGGAATAAAACACAAGAACAAACATGGGAGTAGGCTGCTATATTTTAATTCTGATCTACTTCCTAAGATAGAATAAAAACAGTCCTATGTTTGTACTTCATCAATTGTCTAGTGTACTAAAACAGACATTGCCAGTCATAAAGACTTTTTTCACCCTATTGCAATGGTACCTTATGCCCCTCTGACCTGGGTCAATTTTTTTTAGGATCTCAGCAAAAGGTATGAGCATAACCAACTCAAACTATTCTATTATTCTATAAGAATAATAGTCACAGCCTCCTACTGCTAGATAAGGTGTATTATTCTTATATAAACTAATAATGTCACTGTATTTTAAACCTATGCATTCCTAATAGAAAATATATCTTCCTACTTGCGTCAGTTAACAATGAAGTTGAGACTGGAATGAACACCAATGGAGAGGACAGGCCATTTCAGTGGTAGCATCCAGCCTGCCTGACAAGCAACATCTGCCTCACCTGTGGCAAAGAGCCTGGAGACACATATCACACACCTCAGGGCTGTGGATGGAGGAGCTCTCCAAGTCAGCAGGCAGAGACTGCCCCTCCACCAGGAGCCTCTGGCTTTGCCAGGGGATGGATGAGCTCTCCAAGTCAGCAGGCAGAGATTGCCCCTCCACCAGGAGCCTCTGACTTTGCCATGGGATGGATGAGGGCCCTGGGGCAAGCCTGGTGATCTGTGGCAGCAAGGCCCTGGGACACACAGCCCTGTTCTGACACATGTTAGCCAGCTTGGCATGAGACTGCAAACATTCCTGGGAGATAAAAGTTTGACTTGTTCAGAAAGCTCCAGACCATCAATCAGATGGGCAAAAAAGCAGATAAAGCCCATTTCATTTCAGTGTGTGGGTACTCCCGTGAGAAAAAAACTTCCAAATATAAGAGCTCTTTAATATAGTGGAGTAGCAAAAGAAACAAAGAGCAATTGCTGGTAGGCAAAATCAGGTCTCATCTAACTGGGAAAGTCCGTTCAGGGTGAGGGTATCTCATCGTTAGCAGATGGTGTTCTCACCCTGTCCTATCATCCTTTCATCAGAGTAAGAAGTTCTCCTGGAATCTCTTCTTCAGTAAAATTCAAATAATTGGGCTCAATTATTCAGGTAGGAATTTATGTGAAGTGTAAAGGTTTTTAGTACAAGTGTCAGAGTAGATGGGCACTAATATTTAAAAACAAACAGAAGCAAACAGCTGGGGCACGTTGGTGGCAGGACAGTATCAGCAAGCACCATGGTTTGTGCTATGGTAATAAAAAGACAGAGTTGACAAACACCTTCTTGACATATCAATTAGCAAGTGCTACCTTAAGACAACATATGTCATTTAGACTGCAAGGTTTCTTCTCCTGTTTTGTAAAACATATCTGTCATTTTTTTTCTGTCATTTTTTTTGTTTGAGTATTTTTCTCAGTCAACCACAGCATGCAACTGGAAAATAGCCATCTGCCATCTGCCAGCCAGGCTGTCACTCTCCCAAATCCTTGCAGCTGTTTCATGTCTAACAGCTGTATGACAGCAATACACACTGTCAAGCAGGCTTGTTCCTGACAGTCTGTTGCAATCAGGATCAAATAAATTTCTATATGAATCTATTCTGGATAATACAATATATGTAAGTCTTAGGGATTAGGCTTCATTACTCAACAGCCTTTGCAATGGTTCTGTGACTCTTTCCAAAACAAGAGGTGCAAACTTTGTTTTCTGTATCTGAGACTTAACCTACAATGACAACAAGATCCTAATGGGATTAGTCACATTTACATTTCCCTGTTACAAACAAGTGGCAACAATGAAGGTAATTGCTCTGATAGTTATTTAAACAGAAAAATTAAAACCATCTTTCTCTTACAATGTCCCTCCTGGTTTTAGTGGCTGTTAACACATCATCTCATAGTACCTTATGATTAATTTTTTATGTGATTTATTCATGCTAATCACCATGACAGAGAAGTCCACAATTAAGAGAAAAAAAGAAGTTTGGGGTGTTTCTCTCATGGCTGAATTTTAAGCTGTCCAGTTTTAATGCTTCCAAACATTTTTGTGGTTGGTAGAACACCTTAATACAGAATACTTTTAAAATCAGAGTTAGCTACCATGGCATCATGCAGCTTTTATTTCTAGGGGGTTCAATCCAGATGGTTCAATAGAGACAGCTTTGAGATGTGTGAGCACACCCAGCACCTGCGTGGGGCTGGCAGAGAGGACACGGAGCTGACAAGGACTTGACTCACCTGCTGGGGCAGCTGAAGTCAAGGCAGGAAAGGATGCTAGAAATCTTAAAAGACACCATGCCTGTGGTTAGTCATGAATCATGCCTAACACCACTTCCTTTTAATACTTACCTTGCAAATGGAAGCCATAAGAAAACCAAACAAACAGCTTTATTCACCTTGGACAAATCTAGTATTTCAAGTCTGGAATAATTCTCTGTTATGCTGGAGGCAGACTTGTCTACTATTATTTTATTGACCATAATACCTGGTTGGAAAACACTTGGAAACCAGCATATTTTGCCCCTTTTCCAGTTGAGATACCAAGTCCCTGACTCAAGTGTTCTTCTGTCTTACTAAAAATTTTCCACTTATTACTGTAACTAAGACTTGTGATGAGTTCTGGTAAGTTAACCTTGATGGAACTGAAGAAAATTCTTGTGTATACCAGCATGAAAGCTAACATGACTTAAGTATAGCTACACAGGGCTGAAGTACATGGGCACAAACTTCAGGAACATCATTCTGACTTTTTCATGTATTTTAAAGCTCAATTATTTACAAGGACAATAACTTGAAAGACGTTGCACACCATCAGGGAAGTCCCAAGATGACATGCTTCTCCCCTTGGTTCCTTCATTGCTTCGAAAATATTTCTCTGCAATATGCATTACCCAAACACTATCTATACATTCAAAGACACATAGAAGGGCTGTTACTATACAGATATGCATGTTTACTGTCCAACAAACCAACTGTGCCTATGGAACTTGTGTATTTCTGTGTCTAACACCTTTCTATCTCACAGAAAGGAGGTGGAAGAAGTTTCAAGATACTCCCAGGTTAGCTGAGTCACCTAAAGCAGTAGTAATTAATTCATTGCTTCAGCCAGTTGCCACAGTTAACATAGAGCAATTTTTCTGGATAGCAACTGTTGAAAGTGTTATATTATTTTGAAAGTAGCTGAGTTCTTGTTTGACATAGGTAGCTGGAATTGTTGGGCTGCAAGTTGAACTTCATCTGACCCATATGGCTATGATGTGTAAGTCAAAGATGATTATAGTGAAACCTGGAGCTAATAATCTCATCAGTAATAATAGTAAAGATGGGTTGTAATGAAACTTGAACAACTTGGACATTAATAATAGTTAGAATAGACAAACCTAGCGTGTGAAATGAATACTTAAAAATGAATAGCTAGAGCAGACAGCCCATTGATTGTGGTACATGAACTGTACCAACCGTATTACAACATGGACTGCAGAACTGACTGAAACCCTCACCGAAACCAACCTCAGAGGATGTCAAGATAACCATGTGGCAATGACCACATGGCAGTGAAATAGTGGATCAATAAAGAGGGAGAAGACCCCAGACCATAATATTATCATTGGTCTGGTCTGTTGCATGAGGAGTGGGGAGTTTAGATTGTGAGTGTTTAATTGCCCAAGGGGCTTCTTTGTTTGGAGTCCCTCTTTTGAGGCACCTAATCTTGAGCTGCCAGATATTATAATTGATTTGTGCCAACAAACACATCTAATGGAGATGAGAGTC
>JAOXXN010000395.1:141872444-141893701 GCA_026770055.1 Myrmophylax atrothorax
AAGTCCTACATACCCAGTCTGGACATGGAGACAGAATTTAGTTCGTGTATCCAGACAAGAAGATTTAAATGCTGATCATAGTAATACCACTGAGACATTAGTGAAATTTGAAGGTTTACTGCATCCACTGAAAGGGGCAAAATTATAATGAAATCTATAAAAAGATCATAGTAATTTCTTAGTTTCCTTTTGAGTTTAAAATAGCTGAAGTGTGATATAATATAAATGATCCTCTCTTTGTATTAAAAGAAGGCTACAGTTTCATTGTCTAGTCATGAGATTCAGTCGTTGCAATGAATAGGTGATCATTTGTGGATTGCTACCAGTATTTTTTTGTAAAATTAAATAACGGTATGTGCAATACCTGTTTCAAATTTACTGTAATGAATTGCATATGAGAGATGTTAGATACAATGTTTCATTGTGGTGAAGATAAGGGGGAAGAGTAGAAAACATAAGAACTGCTTTTCTGTAAAATATGAATGAAATTTAAAGGGATCTTGTAAGCAAGGAAAACTTGCCATCATTTTTCCATCAGTGCTATACCATGCATTTTTGTATGAGTTCATCCATGTGCTAAAAGGTTTGATTATTTTGACATCCAAGGAAGAGACTTGTTTGCTGTATAGTAACTGTTTGAACATTAGTTTTTGTGTCTTATTTGAACTGTTCCACTTTCTAGTAATTCCCTTTTCAATGTTGCAGGTACTTTGAAGCAATGCAGCTGAACTTCCGCCAACGTCTGCATGTTGAACAGATATTTGACTTGGAGAATGGAGAGTATCTCTGTCCACTCTGCAAATCTCTGTGCAATACTGTGATTCCCATCGTTCCATTGCAGGCTCAAAAAATAAACAGGTGAAATACCAGATTGCATAATCTTTAATTAAAAAAAAGTGTAAAAGTTACTTTGGGACTGATCAGCTTTTCAAATTTCTGGAAGGAAAACTTGGTTTCAGTTTCCTAATCTCTTATTATAAAAGACTGCATATCTCCTTATTGATTATTCAGCCAAATACACTTCTTTTAGCAGTCAATTTTTTATTTTTTAAGAAGCATTTTTGGATTGGCTGTTCTTTGGAGCTGGTATCAAATGAGCAAGAACCTAGATGTAGTATTTAGCCTAACACTTCATTTTATACTGTTTGCTCAAAATTTATGAAGCCAGTAAAGCCAGGCAAATACTGAGTTAAAGTGTGTGGACCTAATTGTGTCCTCTGTTTTTAAAAGTTAAGGTGATTCTTGCGAGTGTTAAAGTGAAACTTGCTTTCTATTTTTGTTTTCAGTGAGGATGCAGAGGCAATAGCTCAAATCCTGTCCCTAGCTAAGTGGCTGGAGATTGTCACAGTCAGGATATCAGGCTACAGTGTGAAAAATGCTAAAGGTTTGTTATCTTAATTTTTAAGCTATTTTGTGGGATATGTGTCAAAACATGATTCAACTAATACCAACAGAAAGCTTAAAATAAAGAATACATTTTGCCATCAATCAAGACAATATCAAATCAAGCTGGGGATAAAGTCGTAGCCCTTTCTCTTGATTTCAGCATCCTCACCAGTTTTCTGGTTTCTGTTAAATTCTTTTGTAGAAAAAATTATGTACATTTGGAGAGAATATCAACAAACTAATGCAGAGTTAATTGAACTTTTGTATTGTCTTTGATGTAGTAAAAAAGAGAAACTAAATTAAAAAGGCCAAAATAAAAATACATATGAGTATTTAGAAAACAGAAGGTACAGAGAATCAACTAGTGTTTTGGGGAATGGAAGCAAATGTTGCTTTAAGGGGGAATCATACAAGATATTCTGGCTGGTGAGGTGTGTTTACAATTATTTTCAAATCGGCTTAAAGTAAAAAGAAGACTCACTTCTGTTAGACTGCTGTAAAAACTGTAACAACTTAATTGCTTTTTAATGTGGATCTATTTTTTTTTCTGGAAGGAGAGAAGCAAAATCTTCCAGCTTTCACCAACAAGGGAATGGGAAACTCTGCTTTGGAATTCCATTCCATCCTTAGTTTTGGAGTTCAGCCCTCGTAAGTGTTGCTGGAAGTGTTTTCTGTGTTATGTTAATTCTCTCTAAAATATTCTAGGTATACTTCAGAATTTGTATTTAAGAAAAGACATACAATTTGTTCAGTCTGAATAGGGGCTTACTTACTATTTTCCTTAAGCATTCACAGAATATCAGATCTGTGTGGACCTAGGTGGTCAAATCCAGTCTGGCAGTTCTTATATTCTTGGTACAAAAGAGGTCTGGAATGTTCTAATCCACAGTTCCAGTGATTTAGGTTACTTGGTGTGCCTCTGGGCAAGTTATTTCCTGTCGGTCTGCGTTAATTTTCCTGTTGCATGTCTGTTTCGTGCATAGATTTCACTTGGTTTTGGGTGCAATAATGTCAAATGGATTACTCAGAGGAGTAGGACTGTGTTTCTGTTCCGGGGGGCCAAGGCACTTGCCCACTAAAACAAAATGAATGGCTAATACTTTTCAAGTGTGCTCAGCTGTCTAATTTCTTTTTAGATCACACTCTAAGTACTCTACTTCTGCTACTTCTGACTGACATCATAATTAAGTACTCACACAGACCTGTTACTTACAAAAATATCTTCAGAAAGTTAAATCAGAATTTTTTCTTGATAACTGATCTCCATGGGAAAGATTCTGTAATTGGAGCTTAAGCAGTGTGGTGTTAAATTATGAACCTGGCTAAACCCCAGACTTTGTGGTACAATTGTTAGTCTCTAGAGATACGGAAAATTAATGCAAGTGTCATACATTTCTGTTAAAAAGTTCTGTGCATGGCTTTGAAAAAAACTCACAGCCATCAAAACTGCTAAACACTTCTCTGCATAAAACTGCATTTACATAAACTAACCTAATGTCATTTGGAAAGAGCTTAAAGGCTAAAAGTGTTTTAAAATAGGTTTGAAATACCCTTCTTTCCATTTCTAGTACTTTCTTATTTTCACTTCAGTACTTAGATTGGTTTCTTAAAATATCTATTTTCATTTTGTTTTACTTGGATTTAAATGCTTGCATTTTTCACATACAAGTTGTAATGTAATACAGAAACAATCTCTTCCCAGCCTGGCAACTTTTAATCACTGTTTGTAGAGCCTTTTATGTCAAGGTACTTGTTTACTACTGGAAACTGGTGGTTGTTTTTTCTCCTCTGTATAGACAGAGGGTCTTTGTATTTAAGATTTCTTTCATAGATAACTGTCCTGGTTTGGACTTAGACCTCGTCAGTGATTGCTTGGCCAATAAGGAATAAGCACTGTTAATAACTGAGACTGAAATTGCCTCATCTTGCTTTTGCAGAGCCAAGTACTCAAGCAGTATCAAAGAGATGCTTATTCTCTTTGCCACCACCATTTATAGGGTTGGGCTAAAAGTTGCTCCAAATGAAGCTGATTCCCGGATTCCTATGATGACATGGAGCACATGTGCGTTTACCATCCAGTGTATAGGTAAAGTATAATTTGGGTTTATTCTTTACCATTGTCATGTGGATAATGCTCTCAGGCACATGGTGTGATTCTTGGGCTGCAGGACCAGGAGCTGGATTTGATGATCCTGATGGATCCCTTCCAACTAAGCCTATTGTATGATTCTATGATAGCTGTTACAAAACTTAGACTCTAAAGGTAATCGTGCTGTAATTTCTTTCCCCTCCTTAAAAAACTTCTCACTGGCTTATGATGTGGAACTCATTTGAGGTGCTTAGTGCTCAAATCAGTTTCAAGTGGGGAAGATATAATAGAGGTGTTTACTATATTATTGTCTGTGTTGTATGCAATGTCTGTCTTTATCTGCTGCAGCTTTGCTGGTGCCTTTTGCTGAAGTTCACCAGAATTTACTTTTGCAGTTGTATAAGCAAGACTTTCTGTGAAGATGTGTGGCAAGGTTATGTGAGGACCATGGGAATTGATGTGATTTAGTTTATGTCCTTGCTACCAAGTGTATGAGTCTTGGCCTGAGTAGCCAAATGTAGCCAGCATCCTTAGCTGACTAAGGTAATTCAGGATAAAGCCCCCACTTCTTGACAGTGTAGTGATGATGGTGAAAACTAAGTTAACATTCAGGCAGAGATCTGCTCATGTTTGTCAAATGCAACTGCTTTGATCTGAGATCATTGTAGTGTGCTATCTTCAAAGTACTGGCAGAGCTTAGACTGAGTGAGGAACTCTGGTTTAGTATATTAGGAACCTGTTTAGTATATTAGGTGTGGTTTGTTGATCCATTCATTGCAAAGAAATATTCTACTGTTGAGGTTATTAGGAAAAATTCCTTTAAAATCTGAATCAGCTGAAGGGGGGAAGCATGCTTTACATCTTCAGTACTCTGGAAAATGCCTTTTTTTTCCTAAAATTGTGTAATTTTATTTATAAAGGTTTATATAACAAAGGATTTATTTACCTTGATGTACCAATATCTGATGACAGCTGTATAGCAGGTAAGTAAATATTTCATGACTACTATACCTATGTTTTCTGATTTTCATTTCTCTTATCCTGTAGTTCTTGGAAGCTGCTTGTCTGTGTATGTGAGTGTACCAAAACAAAACATGTGAGCTATGAAACTTTTTCCTGACTAAATGTTTTCAACATAGTTTTTTGTTGTATATAGGATCTTTTCACCTTGAATCCTTTTAAATTGTCTTGAACGCATAGTTGGGTGAGTGAGATTCTCTCATGGGAGTCATGGCAGGAATTAATAAGTACCCTTTGATAAGTTTGTAATGAAAAGCAAGAATAGCTTAGGGAATTCTAGTTACCAAAAAGACTTCTTTCCAGACAGATGCAACATTTTCATAGGTACCAGTTCCATTCTTCATGGGTTTTGACACCTCAGTTAGTCATGGAGTGTGTCTGGGGACTGTGTAGGAGCTTAAACTACCACGACATTTGGCTGCCCTTTGAACAAACTCATTATGCTGTGATAGGTCTCGGAGGATTCTGAATTATTTATGATGTACAAAGACAGAAATTGTTTGGAACTTGGTCATGCAGAATTACCTGTCATTGCTGTAGTAGAAATCATTTAAGTGAACGTCCTCTAAATACAAGAGACTTACTGCTTAGATAATCACTTTGGGAGTCTCAGTTCTGGGTGGGGTGGTGTTTTTGTGTCCTCCTCCAAGCACGAGCATGATTTAATTTCCATCCACATTCCAAAGTCATTTTATGGGCTGGACACTGGAAATTGTCTGTAGTTGATGAGCTGGAGAGTGCAAGGCTATCACACAAGGTAGAGTGGCTTTAGTTTTTATAAGAGAACATGTTGACAAGCATTACTTCTTTTAAGAGGGAGGAACATTTTAAATACAGCACATGCTGCCTTTATTCTTTGTGCCTGGGACATCCTCAAAATTGCAGCTATCATGAAAATTAAATAAGTGTAAACTTATTTTTCCATTTTAGTGCAGTTTCAGTTTAATAAAGTAAGTTACCAGATTGTAATTTTGAAAGTAATTCTTCTTTCAGTGCCACCACTTGAAGGTTTTGTGATGAACAGAGTGCAAGGTGATTACTTTGAAACACTCCTGTACAAGATATTTGTTTCAATAGATGAACACACTAATGTGGCAGAGGTAGGTAAAACTTAGCCTTGTGTCAGGGATGTAGAAATGCTTGAAAATGGGACAAAACACACTGCTGAAAGTATTGAAGGCAGAGATATGGACCGACATGAAGTGATTTTGTTTAGCGATATTGCCAAGCTTAAGATTCAACCTGTAGCTTTTATAGTGCAAAAGGCTTGAAGGAGTACCTTCAATTCAGTAAAACAATTCCATCAGCTGGAATGAATTTATGCAGAGGTAACTAAAGTTGACTTTTATACAAGCTGGAACTGGAACACCTTCTGTTTTGCTAGTGTGAAATAAAAAAATTCAAGTAATTTTTTCTTTGGCTGTGAAAGCATACAGGGTGTTGGCTTAATGTAGGAATGGAACTTTTGCATAAGGATAGTTTTAGTATGAGAAATATGTTTTTATAAGATCTTCTCAAAACATGGTTAATAAACATCTGAAAAATACCAATTAAATATATTCAGGTTTTGTTTTCCTCTTTGCATGTCTTCTGATATACATAACTAACTTAGAAATGGTATAGATGATTAACCTAGAAATTGCACAGTGGAGGATAGGCCTCATATTGCTTTGACATGCTTTCAAGTGGGACAATTAGGAGGTTTTATCCTCTTTTTTTCATCATTTCAATGCAGACAAAATTGCTCCTACCAGTACAGGCTGGGTTTAAAAATAAAGAAAACCAACAAAAAGATGCCAAATCCCACAAATGGTGAATTATTCTGCATTTTAAGGCTGTGTTGCTGACTTGTCTTTTTTTTTTTTAAGCTCGCAAACGTGTTAGAGATTGACTTGTCTTTAGTAAAGGTATGTATGTGCAGTGCCTCTGTTGAACTCAATATGGAAAGTTCACTGGCTTGCAGCCTGCTTGCATACAACATTTCCTTATCTGTGTGTGTTTCTTCAGAATGCTGTGTCCATGTATTGTCGGTTAGGCTTTGCTCATAAAAAAGGCCAAGTAATAAACCTGGATAATCTGCATCCGTCATGGAAGAACGTTCCTTCAGTGAACAGGCTGAAGTAAGTATCTTCACTCTTTCACAAGGCTTATTTTTCTCACTGAAGGGAAAACTTAGAACGAAAATCTGATTGTAAAGCTATTGGTTGCTTTCTTTGACTTCTGCAATAGCAAATCTCACTTGGCTTTCCAGTATATCTAATGCCAAGAATTCTTGATCCTCTTGTTAATCTCGGAATAAGGAACGGTAATTTAGCCTGTAATTTCATGTACTGCATTTGGTGTGCTTTTAGTTCAGTATCTGCCAAGCCATTTAAAATGACTGCTCTGCCTCTTTTCTTCAATGCTTATTCAGACTGTGAGAACAAAGTGGATTAGTTTTTTTTCATCAGATTCTTACTCAATGATGGTTTGAGTTTTCAGATCTCTTTCAAAGTCTGGTATTTTCAAACCCCCAGTAAGTGTTTCTGAAGAGCTAAAGCAGGACTCTGAGGGGTATCAAGCTTGACTGGTTTCGGACTTAGAGGTATTGAAAGGCATGTATTGGGTATGCCTGTGCATGGGCTATTAGCACTGGAAGGCAGAGATACTTCTCTGGTGTTACAGTGACCGATAGATGTGGATTTTAATTCACATTAATAGGAGTACTTTGGATCCTCAAAAGATGCTGCTTTCATGGGACAGTGGGGAAAACAGAAGTCCTGTACAGGAAGCTGGGTCATCAGCCACAGATACAGATACCAACAGTCAAGATGATCCAGGTTAGCAATAACAATAAATTTTAATACATTAGGATCAACTATTTTTATAATTCTAGAGTGGCATAGGCTGTAAAGGGGTGTAGAAACAAGTGAAATACAGATAATGTAGGTCCTTCTTTCATGTGGAATGTTCAGTTGGGAGGTGGTGTCTACTTCTTGGTTTAAAATTCTTAGGCTAAATAGCTGTTTTCTGAAGATAAAGACTGAACTGTAATGTGGGTATAAATTGACAGAAAGATACCAACTTCTGAATTAAGTAAATCAGTAGTTTAGTAGTAATAAAGGAATTCTGTTTTACTTGGTATGGTGATAACTAACCTTTTTCTTTTTTGTTTTAATTAGATTTGACTTAAACGTGATGGTATTATTTTTAAATAAAACAAATATGACCATCTGCTTTCTTTTTGTTTTCTATTAGCTGAAACAGCCAGTGTGAGCAGCCTGAACCTGTCCAGTGGACACACAAAACGCATTGCCTTCCTGTTTGATTCTACTCTCACTGCCTTTTTAATGATGGGAAATCTTTCACCAGTATGTCAAAATTGTTCAGTGTATTATGTATTATTGAAAATAAATACCTAGAGCTTTAAATTACTTTGACATCAATGTAATACAGCTCTAAATATTTTAAAAAACTTTTAAAACAACTTGTTTGTTAACAAGTGATTTTGCTTAATTAAACTTTTACTTGCCCACTCCATTCTCAAAGAATTAAGACAGTTTTGTTTTGTTGTTCCAGAACTTGAAAAGTCATGCAGTCACTATGTTTGAAGTTGGGAAACTGTCAGATGAGAGTCTGGACAGCTTCTTGGTGGAGCTGGAAAAGGTAATTTGTTACATGTTTGGCAAAATGTTGGCCAACTCCTTCCCCTCCAGTATTTTCATTGTTTAAAACTGCTTATTTAGCGGTAAGAAAAAGCACCTTATTACACTGACATTCACTGCATTTATACCTCTAGTGACTTTCAGGGACACACCATGCACATGTGCAAGTGTGGTGCGTCTGCTGAGCAAAGTGAATTCATAAATTACGTTTGCCCAAGTCTGTGTGCTCACACGTGCATTGGGGCTTGTTCAGTGGATGTCACTTTCCTTTTAATAAGGTGTTAATGTTTCTGAAAGTCTGCACATCATTTTTGTAGGAAAATTTGACCCTTATGTGCTGGAATGTTTAGCCTATCCATCTTTTAAAGATACTTCTAGAAGGACTACTGTAGAATGATGTAGGAGGACTGCTGTTAATTGCTGTATCGTTTTATACCAGTCCAGTTGGCTGGACACTTAAACCTTCTTACTTAAAGACTGAGTCATGGTTCTGATTTATGGTGTTTGTGTACTGTTTCACCGTTCTGCCTGCATGGCCGACACTCGCCTTTCATTTAATGGTTGCTCTAGATCACTTTTGCATAGAAGCTGCAGGGTTGCTATTCAATTACAAAACTTTAAAATGCTTGTTTGTTCTTTTGTGTAATTGATGCTTATGTAAACAACCTGCCACCATGCATTTATTTTGTTTGTTGTTTAGGTTCAAAGCACAGGGGAAGGGGAAGCACAACGGTACTTCGACCATGCACTTACACTGAGAAACACAATACTGTTTTTGCGGCATAACAAAGACCTGGGGGCACAAGCTGTACAGCCTGATCAGCCAAATAATGGTACTGTGGGCAGTTTTGGAAATCCTTCTAAGTTTGTTTGCTTGTCTGCCATGGACTCAGCTTTCCCTCTGTGTTGCTGTTGTAGAAAGCAGTCTGTATCCTACTTGTTTAAAAATATTTTGAATCCAAAGCGTAACTTTTCATCATCATCATCATCCTTTGAACCTGTGTTACTGGGTTTGCCTTTTGAATGACAGATTTGGTTGCCAAGGCTTGAACTTAAGGTCCAGAGCAACAGATTAAAGCGTAATGATGTCAAGACAAGCTGAACTTCAGAAAGAGATTGGTTTCAAATCATGTGATTCTGAAACCCATATAGGGGAGTCATTGTTTATTCAAAGATACTCTCAAAGAAACATTTTTCAAGTCAGGAAAGGAAGTGTATTCTTCTCATTGGGCTAATTTTTATTTTTTTTACTTTTAAATCTTTGCTTACTTCCTCAGTATCTCTGCTTATTTCCTGGGATCATTTAGTTGGAGAGGGACAAGCTATAGTTCAGTGTCAGACAACCCCGTATGCCTGGAATTGCTAAATTTATGTACAGATATACTAAAATTTGCCCCAGTTATTTAAAACTTCACTGTGGAAAATACTATATCTATGGTTCAGCTGGGGAGAATGGAAAATCTGAAATCATGTTTTGTGTTGTGTGTTCCATTGTAAGTGATAATTTAAGAGTCTTACATTTTGAACCTAGGGTTCCCCTTGGACCTGTTACGATGCGAGAGTTTGCTCGGTTTGGATCCAGCTACCTGCAGCAGAGTGCTCAACAAAAACTATACTCTGCTGGTGTCCATGGCACCACTCACCAATGAAATTCGACCCATTAGCAGCTGCACACCCCAGGTGAAAAAATACTGGGGGATTTCCCCCTCCATCTTATAATGTATCTTCTTAATAGCTTTGTTTTGGATACATTTCGTTAGATGTCCCTTTTAAAGTGACAAAATTATTGGCATGTAGATTATTATGTAATTAATCTAAAAAAAATGTTGAGGAAAAATGTGAATATTTAGTAAATTAAGTTTGTTTAATTTCTGAGCAGTTTATCTGTTCAAGTAGAGTCAAGGATGGATATTTTGTTCTTGAATTTAGATTCATAGAAAATACCTTACTGTCACCTTTCTGTGAAGAGTGTTTTGTTACTTCACTAAATACCTTGAATATCATCAGCAGAGAGTAATAACTTTGTTCTCCAGTGCTGAAAAACTGGATTTATATTTCTTCAAAACTATTGATTCTGAAATGATATCTGTGCGTGTGATGGTTGAATATTAAGTTATTTCTAATTTCTGGAAATCTCTCTCCAGCATATTGGACCTGCAATACCAGAAGTCAGTTCAGTTTGGTTCAAACTCTATATTTACCACATAACTGGACAAGGACCACCCTCTCTGTTGCTCTCTAAAGGAACACGCCTTCGAAAGCTTCCGGCCGTTTTTCAGGTAGTCTGTGCAGGAATTTATTCTCCCTCCCTTCTCCAAATGTTATTGAGGGTTATCAGTTGAAGTCAGAGGTTACAGCTCATTGTGGATGATGGATGGTCAGATGGTCCTTTTTTAGAAGCAAGTTTTATGTAGTGCCTTGGTTTGTTTTCTTTCAAGGTTCTGAAAAAGGACTTCTACTTCTGTCTCTCCCTTTCTGAGAATGTGACTCCAGTATATTTGATGCCACCTCTTTTAGTTTTAGTGTAAAATGTGATACTGCAGTCTTTGTTTGTTAGTCTATCCCTAGAGTATGTTACAAAGATGTAGAAGAGTTATGTGAAAAAGACAGAGACCTGGTGTATATTGTGCTTATTCTAGGATCATGCAAGAAAGGACACTTCTACATATACTTTTGCCTGGCTTAGAAGATGGCTAACATAATCACATCCAGTTTGTCCAAATCTGTGATGAAGACTTTGAAGGTCTAGCCTGTAATTCTCCCTGCAGTTTAAATGACAGCATAATTTAATAAAGGTTGCAGTAGTTTGGAAGAAACGTCTTCCTATCCCTGTAGCTTGTCTCTGGCAGTGTCTGGAAGTAGGAAGAAGCAGCACAATATTAAGACCTTCCCAATCTCTCACATGTTCTGGTCTGGAACTTCCTGAGCTGTATGAGATTCTGTGTATGCAGAGATTGTGACTTGAATTGTCTCTGCAGTGATCAGTTGATTTCCAAATTCCTTCCAGTCTTGAATCCACCTAACTTTTTAGCATCTGTGCAGCGCTTTGACAAGGAGTCCCACAAAGCAGCACAGATGATCAACTTACTCCTAAAAGAGTTCAGATGCTGCCTTGCCCCATTCTGTCTCTGCTAATAAGGACAAATGAGCCACAAAGGAATACTGCTAGGTATTCTGTATACTAGACAAATGTAGGTGGAAGTGGCCATGACAACTTTTAGACTTGCCTGAATCAAAAAAACATTATATCTGTTGCCTTTGATTTGAAATGCCACAGACATTTAGCCGTGTTTGGGTGTTGCTGCTCACAATGGATTTTGAAAAATAGTATTGTTCAAGTTCAAAATTGCAGAGAGGCCTCTGCAGTGTTCTTCTCGTTATTCTGAGTAGATAATTGAGGTGCTAAATTTGTTAGAATGGTACAGAGACCTTCAGAGAGGGAGTGCATTCTTTAATGTACTTACATTGGCTGTCGTCTCTAGCAGTAGGATTTGTAGATGCACTTTGCATTCCTCAGACCTTTCATGTCTTCCCTTTACAATTTGAAAAATTTTGTAAATACCTCTAAGATTTACTGTAAGGTAATAGGATTAAGTGAATCAAGTCTTCTGGAGCAGAAGGCATTTTGTAAGGCCGCTGGTGATTCAAATCCCAGGGTTCTCATTACTTGAAACTACCAGTAAATGTGGACTTTTATTAGTAAAAAGCATTTGGTGTGGTAGCCCTGGAAAACTCCAGTACTGCATGAATCTCAGTGTGTTAATAGGACAGGTTTTCTTGAACTAAATGATCTCACATTCTGCACTATCACAAACTTAGTGGACTTTTTTTCCTCTAGATGCATATATGACTGGTTCTCTCCTGTTGCTATTTTGTAGTGTGATTTTCTTAGGGAATGGTCAAGATGTTTCTGCAAATCTTAGAGTTGCAGTGGAATTCAATCTTGAAAACTGATAAACTAGGAAATTACTTAGTGGTGTTGTCTTCCTGTTCCCCACCTCACCCTTGGATAGGTATTATAGAGATTGATAAATCTTTGTTCTCTGCTGATAGTGGTGGTTTATCCATCTTTTATTTTGCTTTTAAATTTATATGGGATTACTTTAATCTCCTGTTTGCCTGGAGACTGCTGTGATGGCCACTGAGTTCTACAGGATTTGGTGACAGATATTTCCTGTTCAAAATAGCAACTTTTCTTTGAGTTTGACAAACTTCTATCTGTACCAGGAATATGAACATGAGTGATCCTTGATACCAAGTATAACACTGCAGAGCTGTAGTTACCTTTGATAACTTCTGAGTTGTGACAGTATGCCTAACTCTAGTATTTCAATTTATGTGCTTAGGTATGTGCTGCTATAAATACTCTTAATGGTCTCTTCCAGGGGTATGATCGCTTACTGGTGACGTCTTGGGGTCATGACCCAGGAGTAGTTCCTACTTCAAATGTGCTCACAATGTTGAATGATGCTTTAACACATTCTGCAGTTCTAATTCAGGTACAAAGTGCTCTGTATAAATGATGAAACTTGCATCATTTTTTTGAGTTGAGCTGTTAACGGGATAGAAGAGATTAACAATGTAGGAGAGCTACACTTTTGTCAAGAGTTGAAAAATGTGTTTAACTTCTATAGCCAGTGCTGCTGTGATTCAGGTGTGGTTAAGACATGGGTTTTGAACTGAATGTACATTATGTATGTGTTACTGTATTGTGGGGAGGCATAATATCCTTCTGCTAGTTGTAAGTGGGGAAGACAGGAAACTGGAATGGAAGTGAAGGGCCCACAAGCTTTTTAGAGAGCACTGAACTGAAGTAACTGGTAGTATGAACTGTTACGCATGAAATGCACTTTTTCAGAGTGCTTGGTATTTAGCTCTTACATAAAGTAAGAGTGTACTTAGTAAAGTATGAGCAAAATGGGCTGTTTATCACAAACAGCAGCACAGATTTTCTGTGTGGGAGAACTAAATCAGATTCCTCTTCAGTTTCATTGGCTCAGCCAAACTCTGAGAATCAATCATTCAAACAAATAGATGTTTAATACTGTAACAAACATAAAATTGCATGTTCTTGAAGGCCAACTTGTGAGTAGCCTGTGACAGCTTAAAAATGTTCTGTGTGTAGGGATGGAAACACTGTTTTGCTCCAGAAGTGCTCAGCCTTTATGAAATACTTTTATAACCTGTAGTTGGAGAGAAAAATTGCTCTCCTCACTGAAGTTTAACTCCATTGTGTTTACTCACATCTATTCTGAGGGGAAAGGTGGGGTACTTTAATCTATAAATATCTCCATCTGTCTATTTGTTTCATTAGCTTGGCTGATATTCCTTAAAATGGAGCATAAGTAGGACTAAGCTAAGCTGATGAGTATTTTTTTCTGTTGCTAATTTAATTTCTTGATGTTCAGGGGCATGGCATGCACGGAATGGGAGAAACAATGCACATACCTTTCCCTTTTGATGAAGCTGAGCAACAGGGAGGTAACTGATTGTCGTTAATGGAATTTCTACACCACATTACACCTCTGTTCCATGTTACCTTGTGCAGTAAGATTGCAATAATCCTTTTAATACAAATTTTGTTGAACTTACAAGTCAGATGAGAAAATGGAAATGGTTGACAAGTCTGTTCTGAGCTTACAGATATCTTCTCCTTTCTATCTTCTCTGACCCAACCAGGATGTGTTTTCTGGTCTCTGTTCTCTCCCGAGACAGATGTAAAGAAGTAACTCCCTCAGATACCTCCAAATCTTTGTGCCTACTTGATTATTAGCTATCATATTTATTAAGTGCATAAATAAATCTTCATCTTCATATTATATTCAGCATATCTTAACTGTTATACAGGTGAGACCACAACTGAATAAACTGATCTTGAGTATTAGCACTAGCAACAATTATGGAGGTTTTTTTTCCCCAGCAAGAGCTCTGCTTGCAAAATCTATTCCTTCAAAGTCTGCCTGCCTCAACTGATTTTGAAGGGCAGGAAGTAGAATGTTCTCAGTACTCCTTGATGAGTAGGACGAAAGCTTTGTGTAGTTGAGGCCATAACCTTCCCAAATGAGAGCTTTTTTTCTAGTTGTCCCAAATTTTTCTGACTTCCTAATTTAGTTTCTATGAGGTTCAAAATTAGTTACTTTTATATTTACGCTCTCTGACATGTCTGTTTTCTCATCTAGCATCAAGTTGGAAGAAATCCTGAAGTTAGAATCCCTTAAGTGCTGACATGAACAACTCAGTGTTAAAACTCCTTGTTAACCTCTAATGCTGTATTTGAATTCTTCAGAATATCAGATATGTGAAACATGTATCTTGCATTGAATTTGCCCTAAAATACTCTGTCACTGAAAGAGCTGGACATCTGATTCCTGGTTGAACCTTGCCATCTCTGGTGTCTGACTGTGTCCATACAAGAGAGAGATTGTCTTTCTTCTCTGCTCTATTACTGTATTGTAAAATACCAATTAGCACGTGGTGTTATTCCAGATCTAACACTGTGATCACTAAGATGGAGCATTACAAGAGAGAAAAATCCAAATAAAAAACTTACCCTGGCTTAAAGATGAACTACATGGTTATGGAGGAGGCTTCTTGTAACTTAAGGTGGCATATATTTTGTTTCCTACTAGAGTTCTCCCGTGTGAACATGGGCATTCATACAGCTTTAAAAATACTGAGAAACAAAGTGGACTTGCAGCATTTTTGTGGCTATGTCACAATGTTGAATCCTTCAAGTCAACATGCTAACAGAAAGCTGAGCGATGCTTCTGATGGAAGAGGTTGGTTACCAATAATTTCTTCTTTGTCTGTGTCCCGTTATATTTGCTGAAGTGATTGTATGTGAAATTGAATAAAGGATTAAATTCTGTGATTTATAACTGCAAAATTCTATCCAACACAGATAGGAACCCATTTTCAGTGTAAAACTATTGGCACTAGGCTTACTTCCTAATTCTTCTTTGAGACTAGCTCAGAAATGCCAAATAAAAACTGAAAAATCACTGAACTAGAACAGACAACATAAGAAAAGAAGAATACTCTTTAAAATACTAAAAATTAGTGTAATTTTTTATATGCCAGAACATAATCTTTCATAAGTGTTAAGGATCTGTAAATAACTCTTTAGTCCTAAATTGAGTCAGGTCCGATGTTTCTCCCATTTCTCTTCCTCCAATTTTATGGAGGTATAGTCCTTGGGCAAAGGTAGTTAAACTTATATTCATGTACATGTTTATGTAAAAATTACTTTCCTTTAGGAGAGGCTGAACTAACATCAGGATCTGATGTAAATGGGAGCACAGAGTCATTTGAGATGGTAATAGAAGAAACCTCAATGGATTCTGCAGTCAAGCAAAGCCTTGAAGGTAAAACATGACAAATGGCTTGTACTAAACATTATCAGTCTAGTTGTTTGATTATTGTCAGGGACAAGTGCAATGCTAACTTCATCATTAGATTCCTTTAAATACTTGGGCAGTTCAGTAAATGAGATGTCTCAAAAAGTATGAACGGTCTAGTAGATCCTGATGTAGGATAGCTGACTCTGGGGTCAACATTCTTGCTTTCTTTTTCTTACAATTTGGTTGCCTCATGTTTTTCTTTCTGTAGTACCTACAAATGAACTGGAATGGGTTCCCCTGGAATTATGCTTCGGCATTCCACTTTTCAGCTCTGAGTTGAATCAGAAAGTCTGCAGAAAAATTGCCACTCATGGATTATGTAGAAAAGAAAGGTGAGCTGTTGTTTATCAGCTGCAGATTGAACAGGTGGTGTGTGTTATGTCTGGAGCTTCTGCAAAAAGAGATAGCTACAACCTAATGACTAAAGCAGAACTGAGCTGTGATTCATATTAGAGTACCTAATAGTACTCTTAGTATGTGAGGGGGTTGTCTTTTGGCTCATAGATATGTAGAACTAGTTCTTAGTTGTGGTAAGATTAAGATTAGGCTTTTTTATAGTTTCTATTAGACAAAAATTAATTCTTTGTTGTAAACTGTATGAACAGATGAGGAAAAAAGTAAATTTGGGTGCCTTCCTACTCATTTCCCCTCCTAGCCCAGTGCAGGCTTTTTTCCCCTCCTCCTAAGTGTTCTGGAGTTGGTGAGAAAAGCTTACTGTAATACTTTGATGTAAAATGCTTTTAGCTCTTGTGGAAATTTTCAAGTGTTGGTATCATATTTGATAAATTTAGTCATGGCTTATGATCAAGCTATCTAATGCTTTTTTACTGCAGCTTTTTATTGCTTTCAGCAGTGGGATTTTTGGGTTTCTTTTTTTTTGTGTGTGGTCGTTTGTTTGCTTTTTTTTTTCCCGTAAGTGTGGTTCTGGAGTCCAAAAATGATGCTACTTGGAAATACGGCTTAGGGATTTTATTACTGTATTGACCTGCTTTTTAGCAGAGTGTCACTAACCTACTTCTTAAAAGTCATGTTGCCAGACTATCCTACTTAAAAATTAGACATGATAAAGTCTAATATATTAATATCTTATGTAAAACAGTATTTTTCAATTGCAATAGTTTCACTTATGCAGTGTAAATGGTAGGGAAAATAGCATTTACCTGACTGGACTCAGGAGCAGATGAGTCAAACACGGCATCTTTTCTTCTGTTTTTTTTACAGCCTTCAAAAACTCTTACATTCCAGTAGAAAGCTATCTCTTCAGGTCCTTAATTTTGTTCATTCATTCCAGGTAAGGAGCAATAATCCAGATGTTGATTCTTCTGTGTGGTCTGTCATCCCTTTCTGCCCACTTACTTGCCTTTCTTGGGTGTACGGAAACATACATGGTTTGTTTTATTTGCCTTTTCTTTGAATGGCAACTGTGTTAAGAGGACTATCAGCCTCAAATGCTGCTGGCAGCAGAAAACCCAAAGACTTCCCTGTCTCTTTTCCAGACTAATTTAATACTTGTCTCAACTCATTAGTTTCATTGTTTTTTATGGGACTTGCACAGCAAAATTGTCCTTCACTCCTCCAGCTGTAACACACCCTACTCTGCTGGTTACTTGGTGGCTTCTTGGGTATTTTAGAGATATACTGCAAAGCAGGGAGATGCTGATCAGATTTTATCTGCCTCTCAAGTCAATGTGTTTCCTTAGAAAAAAAGTACATTAACATGGATTTCATACTAGTTACTTTTTGTATTTGTCCAAAGATCCTCTAGACTTTGGTGATCAGTGAGTATAAATATGTAAAACTACTATTCTGAGAGGATTTTTTAGGAGTGTAGGTAGAGAATAGGGGTTTGTAGCAAGCCAAGAGGAATGCCAGCTCTGCAGCCTTCTCTAATTCTGCATGCAGGTTTATCCAAGCAGGGCATGTCCATATGTAAAATGGAATCTGCTTGGCTGCTTTGTGTTATGATAGATACTTTCCCCTAAAACGCTTGTCTTTTCAGTAAGGTAACAAATTTGCAGGTTATTTAACCAGGTAGTGTTATGGATGGCATGGATGTTGTCTCTGAGACACACTTTACTAGCTCATCATCATAGACAGATCATAATAGACAGTTAAAAAAATGTGCTGAAGTGAGTTTTAAGAGGAAAAAATTAAACTTCTGGGAAATCATACCCCTCAGAGCATGATCAAGTCATTACCTCCAAATGCACATGTACATCTTCGCACGGTGTGAGGTAAACAGCAGTACAGTAGATGTCCTGAAGATTTGAGAGCTTTCCATTCATTTTGATTAAGCCTCAGCCTTACATTTAAAGCCTCAGGCTTCTGTGAAGGTTTCTTGGAAGCCAAATAATGCATGCACAGATGCAGCTGAGGCAAGTGTATGCTTATTTAATTTTGTTTATTCTGTCTTTACTTCCATAATTATTTAGTATTTATTGGATTAAAGTAACACACTTCAGAAACTTGAAGTGTATTTGCAGATTAGGTTAGCCCGTCATACTCTTCCTGTTAAGTCCTTCATTTGTTTGTAAGACACAGCTGTCTTTCTTTTGCTTTTAGGAAGGTATTTCAACACTGGATCAGCTCCATGATGCTGGTTCTTCAAGTTCACTTTTGCAGCCGATTTCTGCAGATATGGGTGTTCCTCTTCCTGCCAAGAATCTCATGTTCAAGGAAGGTGTATTATCTGAATGGAACGGGTGGGCCCCTTCCTCAGTTTTTTTCAACCACACCTAAGGAACAGGTCAAACAGAGGTTCTTGTGCATTGGTCACTAAATGCCTTTCTTCTATTACGGTTAATTTCTAGTGCCAACCACTAAGAAGTGTCCTGCTGCTGCAGCATAATCTGTGTAAAAGTAGTGTTACAAAAATGTGTTGTGTTGCAGTATTGGGGAAGTACTTAAACCGTCTAGAACCTGTTACTCATTACTGCATATCTTGCTGCAACAGAGAGCTTTTTAGCTGTCAGCACTATTTTTATCTTGAGACAATCTTTCTTTTATAACTAAACATGCCCTTTCTAGGCTTTCTGATGATTGTTAAATTTCTATGCTGTCACCACAAAGTTGCAATAGTAGTTTTCTATGTTCGTTACTCAAACGTAAATTCTGTTTAGTTTTGTACTGTATTACTGAAAATCTTTCTGTATAAAGGTAAGAGATTTGGCTCTTCCTCTGAAAGTTCAGTGATACCAACTGATTAAAAAAAGTATCATGGTGATATGGGGCATTAAGAATTATTGAATTCAGCTTAATGGTGGGGTCTTGACAAATCAGTACAATGGAAAGAGGAGGCTGAGTTAGTGCAGACTTGAAGTCCTGCTGATGACCCGAGGCCACTTTGAAGATGAATGGTGACTTTCATCTCTGGCAGAATTTGATGGAGGTATGGAATTGTGGAAGATCTGAACTGGTCACCTCTGTTTGCAGGATTCTTAGTGATAATGGATTCATCCTACTCTTTGTATGAAACCAGAAGTGTCTGAGATTTGATCATGCTGGGAGTTAGTCCCCTTCTGTAAGTTGCAACTGGTGATGATTTCTGTTTGAGGATAAACTACTGTTGTCATAAGTTGAGTTTAAGGTAGATAACTAGTTCTGTCCTCTTGATTAATGTTTGAAAGAACAGAGCTCTTTATTTTTCATTTCAGTCATTAGCAAAGAAAGATAACAGCTGAGGATGTGTAGGCAGAGACTTCTCTGAATCTGTGATCCTTGAACCATTAGCTATTGATTATGACAAAATTAACAATAAGCTGTTTCATCTAAAATCATGTTCTGGCTCTGTTTGTAGGGGTTGATTTCATGTAGCATGATTTTACTTTGTTTATATTAGGTATTAACTTTTTGCCAACTTAAAATTAAGTCTATCCTGTTTAGCACACGAGGAGAACAAGAGATGTAGTATGTGAAGACTTCATTGTCAACTCCCTTCTTTACTAGAGCTGCCTTGTTTTAAGTAGTCATAATTAAAAATGGGACTTAACCATCTAACCATCCTTAGCCTGCAATATATAATGGACCAAGGATCTGTGGCACAGATGATGCTGGACAGCAGCAAGGAGAAAAATGGCAACATTTGGGTTTGTATCCTGTTCTGCATGGCTGTAAGAAAAAACAGGACAGAAGCCTGAAAAGGACAAATGCACCACGATAGGATAATGCAGTGACTTCAGTTACAACTGTGAAAATCCCGTTCTGTTTCATTTGCTTTGTGTACATTCCTAGTGTAAGCTAGGACTTGTGCTCTAAAAAACTGGAAGCATTTCAGTTTGCTCACTGCTGCTTTCTTACATCTCTTTTGTTCTGGAATTTTGCCATCAACAGCTGAACTTCCTATTCTGCATTTATTACAGAGTTACATTATCCATATAAAGTTGATCATTTATACTACAGTAACTTTTGTACTGGACATGCATATTCTCCATAGTGATTTTTAAGTTGCCTTATTGCCTTCAAATTAAATTAGAGAGCAATAGGATGTCAGTCTGTTAAAAATGGCAGAGGAAACATTTGCTCTGAGAACTGTTACAGGGAGATTAAGCCAATACCTAGCACGGCAGAGGAATTCAGCAGTAGGTGATGGCTTACACTTTCAGGACTATAGATGTTACTTAAAGTGCTGCAGTAGGTGAGCTAGTTTGCTGTATTGTGTTGAATTTTGCCATGCACTGTCTATACTAGTATGTAAAGTCACGATAGTGCAAGTTGTATGGAAGTTTGACCATAGATGAAAACTTATTGTTCTCGCTGCATATTCTTCAGTGTTGCTAAGTGAAGGATGCCCCTTGTTATTAGGTTGTCTAAAGTAAAGTTTCTCAGTAAAAGTAGAGTTGTTTAATACCCATAAATCTTCTGGTGAGAATTCCAGATACGTTGCAGTTTTTTAGAACTCAAGCCACTCTAATTTAGGGGCTTCAACACTAGTTTAGGAACTTAAATATTCAAGCCTGCATATCTGAAGTTTACTGAATAGATTGCAACCAAAGAAGTCCACTGAAATACCTGAAACTCTACTACAGCACCAGTGCTTGGGATGGTCAAGAGGTTTCAAACTATGTGACTTTTGTTTTAAATACAGTGTAAAACCCCAAAAGATCTCAAAGGTCTTATACCAAAAGAATTTATTTTATATTGTACTGCAAATAAAGACAAATTAAATCAATTTCTTTTCTTCAGGTAGTTATTATTGACTGTGGGGAAAATCACATGCATTATACATTGTAAACCCATTTTAAGTTTCTGTTTCAGCAAGATTTTTAATTTGCAGAAGAGAGCTTGGCTTTGTGCTCTGGCACAACCCAAGTAGTGTTGAAGCCAGATGGCTATATATACCTGAAGATGTTCAGGAGCCAGCTAGGAAGTGTATTATGTTTGTTTTCAGTTTTTTTGACCATGACTTATTGTTGCACAGTTCTTTTTTCTTCATTGTTTTCAAATTTTCCCTTACTTTCTTGTTCAGTGTTTCAAATGTTTTGTATTTTGAAAGTTTTAAAGTACAACTGTAACCAAATACAGTTGTGCTCTTCTGGTGTGACATTGTTAATATTATAAATTGAATTGTACAAAGTCTGTGTTCAGTTAAATTATTGACACATGTAACGAATGTTTACAAATAAACTGTGGTGTAGGTCAAACCATGTGCAGAATCCTTCTCATGCAGTAGTTTAATTCTTGGGCATGGCACTAAAATGTCACTCTGTCACCGTAGTGTTC
>JAOXXN010000395.1:141893751-141904786 GCA_026770055.1 Myrmophylax atrothorax
TGTCATCAAAACATCTTTCCCTGTTATTTCTGCAGAGATGCAGTTTCATCACTGGAAGTCCTTTATTCTAGTGTAGTCTTTTCCATCCCATGTACTTAACCTCTGAGGAGAAGGGAAAGTACCAGAGGACATACCTACTTCCTTCAGCCACAATCTAAATGTATAGTGTTGGGTACTGGATATCTGAAGGCACTTGCACATGTGGTGTCTTATGTGTTTGCTTTGGCTAAAGACATTTTTGACTGGGAACATGGAAGAAAGGAGACCAAAATTGTTTATGTGAAGTAATCCAGTGTGAGGATTCATTTTAGCAGTATAACTACAGTGAGTCTGATGAAAATAAAGAAATACAGACCAAGATGGTGAAAGAAATGTAACAACTCTTCCTTGTGTTTAAATCGTCCTTTATTCCATCCTGGATTTTCTTGAGAATGTGTGTGTACCTCCTGTTTTATCTTTTTTTTCCCTTTCCCCTTGATCCCAAGTCGATTTGTTCCACTTGAAAACTCCCAATGCATGTCTCTAGCTTTGTCATTGTGATAGAGCTCAAGGCTCCTTCTGAACTACAGATGAAATGTATCTGCTTTTATTGTTCAGCACTTGAGGATAATGTTAGTTCCCCCCCCTCCCAATCCTCTGGAAGAAAGCCAGGCTTCTTAATGCTTCTTGGGAAGGGCTTTGGGTGACTTTATAATCAGGATCATTTGCTTAGGAGCTACTTGGTACAAGATGCCTTTTGGAAACAGATCTTCTGGTGAGCTGGAACGTGGCAGGCTTTAGGAATTGGGCTGGGCATGGAACTTGCAGTACTTTGGGAGCTGCAGTGATGTTCACAGCTGGGGTTCCCTCCCACACACACAGAGCTGAGTGATGTGGCACGATGTGCTCAGCTGTGTGAACTTGAGTCGCTGCCCTCAGCAGCACAGGCTGTGGGGCTGCAGGGAACTCCACATGGTCTGATCCTTTTTTCCTTGGTTCTGCAGAGCTGCATGGAAGTGAATCCAAAGTATCGCTGTGTGAGTAGGGTGATGGAGGCATTAGTTTACAGCAGCTTTATTAAATATATTCAACTGAGGAAAAGAAATGGAAACAAGACGAAGCAGATCAAGGTGGGATGGGGGAGGGAATAATAGTTTAGAATAAGTGTTAGAAGAAGGGGGAAGCATCTGTTCAACCTGTTATATCCTAGAGTTCACTCTTAGCAGAATGGAGAAATAGAAACACCTCTTAATTACAAGTCTTCAGGGACCATTCCTACTCCACCACCCTGCCTCCCCCTACGTGAGAAAAAAAGGGAAGAAGCTAGACACAGAAATGAGAAATGCCGAGGGTCTGAGCAGACTGAGAAGTAGTAGAAATGGAATTGGAAAGTACTCTCATGGCTTATTTTTTCATCTTTCTGAGCTTCAGAGAATCAGCATGAATTGGCCTGGATTGTATGCTCACCAGGTATATGAAAAAATTGTGTTGAAAAAGTGCATGAGGTATTGCTCCAATCATTTGTAAATTAAATCTGATCAAGTAGCTGTCATACTCTGAAGCCGTATGTTTAATTGTAGGGCACAGGGAGTGATGTAGTAGGACTAAACCAGATAGACATTTCTAGACAGACAAATAAATGTCTTGCCTGTAGGTGTCAGCACTTCTCTTGCTATTGGCCTGACTTCCAGCAACACTCAACATCAGGAAAAAATAGTGGATTCGGTTTTTTTTGTTAAGTGGATGTTCTTTGCTAGTGAGCATTATCGAAGTAACATAGTTTTGTATAATTAACAGGCAGAACTCTCCTTACTGGATAAAGAGGCTTCAGAAAATACACTTGGTTAAAATGTTACAGAATATTATATAGCTGTTTATGAAACTAAGTAATAGGACTAAGCCTTTGGCAAATATTGATAGGAATAACATTCATCAGGTGTAATGAGCTTGCTGATTCCATGTGCATTGCCATATGTGACAGCATCTCTTAGGTTAAGTTTTAGCTCCAGATCGGCAGAGTTCTGGCTTTTGAAGCAGAGTCATGGCCCTCAGATGGGTCATAGGACTTTATTACTTCCTAGGTACAACTGGTTCATATTCATTTTTGTTTGTCTGCTGTAACCGTCAGCTTTCCTGGCGCTCTGGAGTCCAGATGTGGAAAGGTGACTCAGCTCTGAGTAAATGTGTGTGACTGGAGTGTCTGAGCAACCTGGAGAACCTGAGTCTGACACACCTTAGAAGCAGGAGAAGGAACGTGGTTTAGCCCAGTGCTGTTTACATAAGATTTATTTTATAATTGTGGTTGGAAGGGTGGTAGAGGGAATTGAAATATCTTTTTAATGCATAGCAAGAAAATTGACACAGAGTCAATTTTCTTGCTATGAAGAAAATTTTCTTTCTATGAAGTCCTGTGTCCTGGACTTGGTACTGTGTCACCTGCCTGTCAAGTTTGATGGTAGCCATTTGATTCAGAAATACATTTGGGATTTACATGTAGAAGACCACTGAAGTACAGTTTTATAGCATTCTTTGCACCTCTTGCTCTGCATTGATCCTGGCTAGCAATTTGTCTAGGCTGTCTCTGTGTTTCTGCTCTGAACCAGGTATGCCATTACGCTGAAATGGTGGGCTCTCCTTTGCTGTAACTAGTGCAATTCATATAAATAGCTGCATATTATGGAACAAAACTAGCCAGAAATTAGAAAAGAAAATAATCAACATCCCATGTAAGAGAATATTTTATAGTCTTGGCTCTGAGTTGGGTAGAACAGCTGCTTTGCTTATCAAGGGAAAAATCTAGCTACTGCTTTCTTAGGATGTAGAACTGTAACTTTTTTCCTAAACTGTGATTTTTAAGTCCCAGACAGTGGGATTGATGTGGTGCCGATACTGGAAACACACCATTTGCAGCCTGACAGGGCTTTAACAGATTGCAAACAGCAAGCAGGGCTTCTCCAGTCCTACAGAGAGCAGCCTTGCATTTAAAAAAATGAGACTAATCTATTGCAGAGAAGTGCTGTTGTGTCTGATTCTCCTAGGTTAAGAGTGAAGAGCAGCTACTCAGAAGGTCCTGATTTTTAGAAAAATACATTTGTTTTTTCGAAACAGGCCCTCTCCCCTCCTGGCTCTATTCATGACTCAATCTCCATCTTCAGAGACTGGATGAGCTTGGTGCAAACGTCTTAAGTTTCTGACTGCAGCTCCTGGCTTGGCTTCTTGCTTTTCCTTCTTTGACTCATAGTCAGGTAATATTTTGTGGGAGAAGGGATGAAGAGAGAGGAAGAAATGATTCCTACTGTGAGGATCTTATTAGACTTCAGCCAAGAATTTTTAATGTTTCTAATAGATTTCCATTTGCTTGAGTAGAGAAAAGTTTAGGTGTATTTTTTAAAATCTTTAGATGATAAGGATACTTTGATTAAACACTATGTGGTCTGCTGCTGAAACGTTGCCAGGATGAGAAAAAAATATTGCCTTCTGAGATTAATTAGTGTGTGCTGAGATCAATTAGCAGCACTGGTGAGATGATACAAGGAAAGGAGCCTGACACTGGGGTACCTCTGGGCTCTTAGCAGGGCTGCAGGGAAGGAAGAGTAGTAATAGATGGAACCACACAACTGAGGGGACTCGCAGGAATTTTATTGCCATTGCTGCTGCATTGCCATGCCAGGACTGCTGGACCAGCATTGCTTTTGCAGATCTTTCCCCTCCATTTCCTCTGCCTCTGCTGTTGAACCCATGATTTGCTCCGTGTTGGTATTCTAGCACATAACAGCTCACTGTGAAGAGTTTTTCCTCTATGACAGAGCTGTGTTGTGTCTGTCAGCCAAGGCTCCTGCCTGTGCCTCACTGCACACCTCCTCTTCTCACTCACAGAGCCTTCCTTTACTGTGCTGGACAAGAAGAGATGGGGGGGGGGGGAAATGTGTCCCAAACTACTCCTGAGCATATTGTGGTCCTGTCAACTCATATGGCCTCAGAAATGTCTGGGCAGGGACCTGTGTTTGGGAGGGACAGCTGGGCCACTGGACAGCTGTGGCCACTGGTGCGTTTAATAACCAGCAGAGAGGACTCTGGTAGAGCTGTACTGTCTCTGAAAGAAGAAACTGTGTCTCCTGAAGGTATGCACGTAGGCTTTCAGAGCTGCAAAGCTTATGTAGCCATTACATTTGGAAAGGTTGCTCTGTGCACAAGAAAAAAGACTGATGTTAGAAGTCTTGCAAGGTTTTAGAAGGAGAGTTATATGCATGGAAAAATGCAGCAAGTTTTTGTTTGTTTGTTTGTTTGTTTTTAATGCTGTGGATTCCTTTTAATTGTAATGTTGTATTTGCATTTCTGAAATAAATCTTCCCAATCATAATCACTATAAAGTTTAATTTTTCTGGAGCAGGGAATTGGTGTCTCAGAAGACCTGGGTAATTTTTCTTGAAAGAGGAGACATCATTCTAGAATAGGGTTATTTTTAATCTGGGATTAGGTGCCCCCATGGGGCATTACACTGGCATATCTGAGCTGCCTGGTAACTCTGCTGGAGCATTGCTTGTCCCTTCTTCTGTCCTTATATCATCTTACAGTTTTTATCTGCTTAAAGTTTTCTTTGTCATACATTATGGTCCCTAATTTAATAGCAAACTTCAAACTGCCAATCCAACTTTACTTGCACATGAAGGGAAGAATGAGAGAAAATTTTGAGGTGCTTCAAGGAAGTCATCTGTCAAATAAGGGATTTTTAATCACCATATATGTCTGGTAAAGACTGTAGCTAACCTCTGGGATCAGGCTTAGCTTGGGGAAAAAAAAAGGTGTTGCCAAACTGGGCTCCTACCTCCAAACTAGTTTTGATTTTGCAGATGAGCATATTGAAACATTGATATAGGGATGAACCAGCCTTCTCTGCCTCCTGTCCCCAGTTTCTCAGCAAAATTCTGCCCCAGGGAGCTCTGCGGAGGTTGGACACTCTGCAGTTTGCTCACTGTGCAAAGCTGCTCTGCAGGGACCCATCTCTGTGCAGAGACTGGTCCAGCCCAGCTGATTTCAACCTTATTTAAGGGATCATTAGGAAGGCAGCTCCAGCTTCTGGGCTTAGGTTGTGAGTCAAAGCAATTGAGTGGCTGAAATGGAAACCACTCAGGGTTTGGTTGTGGTGGCTTTGTGGGTCATGTGGCCACAAGTGGCTGCTGGGGTTGAGGTGTGCATGGGCTGAGTGTGTTTGTGTTCCTCTTCCTTCAGATTTTATAGGTTTTTTTCTTAAAAAATGTTTAGAAGAGGAGGGGAGAAAATGGTATATGACACAAAATGTCCCCGGGTATCACTTCCCGCTTGGGAATACTTTGTGAAGAGTTTTGGCTTTTTATAGCAGCTCCCACGAGCCAGTTTACTGTCTTCACTTCTCAGACACCTGACATGTGCATACAGCAGGGAGATGGAAAGGTTTCCTCTTGGGTTTTGTCAAATTCCTAACGGAGTTTGTAAATCCCCATTCTGAGCATGGTTCATAAAAATTTAAAATGCCCACTGTCAGAGTATATATCTATTCTCTCTGCCATGATCCTGTCAGCAGATACCTAATAGTCACCTGGCTTCAAAAGCCAGTCCCAGGAAAGTGCTTTCTGGAATTATTTGGTGCTGTAGAGCAATTCCAGCCTTGGCACATTTTACCCCTACAAAATTGGCTTTTGGGGGAATGCTGTGCAATTCTTTCCTGCCCTGATATGCATGATTGGCATGGGTGTGTGTGTGTGGGTGTGTGTGTGGGTGTGTGTGAATTAGATTCATTTGCTGACTTATTCCTTCACAGAAAAATGGAAATGTTGTCCCCAGAGTGGGTTTACTTTTTCATACAGTGGGTAAGAGGAAGCTGTAGTGCTGCCTTTTGCAACATATTGCTTTGGAGCAACTGTGGGAAACAATCTGAGAGCAAACTTCCTTGCAGTGGGTCAACTTGAAAAGGCTGTGGAAACTGATGCCAGTTATTTTCAGGAGGAAAGATGCTATCACCAAATGCAGAATGAATTTCTTTGTCTTGGTTTTTCTAAAGAAGCTCTGCTAAGGTGGACAGGGGCATAAGCAATGTGGATGTAAAGAGGAAGGGTGGCACAGATCTGATGTGATCTTGAATAGCTTGTGTGAGTGTGGAGCTTCTCCCTGATGTCCCTGAGACCTTGCAGGGATTTGTTTTATCTTGCTCAGGAGGCTGAGGTGCATTAGGAACAGGCCATACCCTTTCCTTGGAGGGGCGCTTTGGTATGTTGTCAGGGTGTCAAACCTGACTCTCGGGTGAGAGACAGAGCTGAGCACTTTCCCCATAGTCTGGGACCACAGGGTGCAGAGTGAGAGGCAGTGATATCCTTCACAGCTCCTCTTTGCTCCCCACTGCATTCACAGGTGAAGAACAGTAGGTTAAACTGGGCACAGAAACTTGACTCCTGACATTAGCACTGCTGCCAGCTCCTGCCAACCTTTGCAAGTTGTTTCTCTGCCTCTTTTTTTTGTCAGTGAGATGCAAATCCAGTGTCACCGGCCTTGCTGAAGGGCTGTGAGAACTGACTGCCGTCACCCCTGCAAAACCTTGTGTGCTGTGACAGCATTGCTGGTCCTGCAAGAGCAGCAGAGAGAGCCTGGCTGAGTTAGTTGTGTGCTTGCTCTCTTGAGGACTCTGCAGCATGACCGGTGCTTGCTGGGTCCATGAGCCAGCTGTACTGAGCTCCCTTCTGCCAGGGTTAAGCTGCAGGAAAGCCACTAGCTTGAATTTGGCTTATCTTAGGTCTTTGCTGGAGAAATCACAGGTTCAGTTTCTTTCCATCAGAGGACTTCAGCAAGGCAGCAGGTGGGAAGGCTGGGCTGGAGAGCTTAGCAGCATGTCTGAGCACCCTGACCTGTTTAATGCCAGTCTAATACGCTTAACACAGAGCTCATCAGGGCTAGCTGGGGTAAGGTACAGCCAGCAGGTGACTGAAGTGATCTTTCATCCTATTGTTCAGCTGCTCTTGCATTGCCTGGCCAATGAGTCATCCCAGCACTGTGGACATAACAAACATGGCCCTTTGCAGGTGCTTTCTCATTTTGCTGCCCCTGAGCTGCGTTGCATTGTAATGTAGCCTTGCACATCCTGGTTATGATTGTGAAAGGAAGTGCAGAAATCTGGGTGCTAAAGCTACAGTTCATTGCCCTCATTTTTCTGTATCTCTATCATGTTAACTGTGAGCTGCAGTGGGGTGAAAGAAGAATCAGGGAATGTTTGGCTTTGGATATTAAGAAACTGGAGGAGTTTGGTGATGCCGAAGGGGGCAGGCTTAGTGTCAGTCCCTGGGATGTCCCAAGTCCCACACATGCAGACCAGGAAGCATGTTATTGAATTTCATAGCAGTGCCTATATGTCTGTGCCCAACCCTGATCTAGATGCTGATGTTTCTGTAGGTAATGAATGCAGCTACCAAGATCCCAGTAGGCTTTTTATCTCCATCTCCAAACAAATCTAAATTCCCATTTAATGGTAAAGCCATCATGCTAATTACAGCTGTGGGTAAGGTTATCCCCATCTGCCAACAGCTCATCCACATTGCTGAGGCACAGGTCACATTCAGGAAGAATTAATTTCTGCTGCTTAAACACAGTAGCAATTCTAGGCTTTATTGTTGTAACACCATAGACACCCTCTGTTAACTCATACTGTGTTGCTGTGTCTGTCACTCGTGTACTTGAGGCTTCAGTGCTCAGTGATTTCTCAGGTGATGTGGGGAGTGGGCTCAAGGCAGAGACTGAGGGAAGGAAAGAATGCTTAACCCAAGTGAAAATGGATTAAGGTCTTCTGAGGTTTGGGCCACCTTATTAATATTTAGAAATAGAGCTCCTAGCTCTGAAAGTTACAGAACCATGCTGTGTATCAAGTCATTTTGCTGCAGGCTTATCTTTGCTCTAAATGGGACAGAAGACAATGACTGTGACTGCATTGTGCCTTTTTATTTTTAAATGAAAATAGGTAGGCCACCAGTGACTTTGCTATAAGCAATATAGATATCTTTTTACTAATAATTTTTTAAAAATATGCTTCAGCCTTGGAAGTGGCATTTGTAAGGAATAAAAGTCAGAGTCAGAAAGTCTTGCAGCTGACACTGTGATGTTTGCATGGGGGCCCCAGAACACACATTGCTGCTCTAGAATTAATGGAGACCTTTTCCCCTTCACTTCTCCCTTCCCAGGGTTACTGCCAGAGCTCTTGCCAGGGCTCGTCAGCAGAAGGTCGAATGCGGGTGAATGGAGGGAGATGCCTCAGGAAGTGTCTCAGCTTAGTTCTGCCTCTGTACTGGGCTGTGTATAAAAAACATTAAACCTCAAAGGAATGAATTTGCTGTAGATTTGCAAACTTGACTGAACTTACTATTTTAATTGCCCAGAAAGCTACTGGAAGGCTGTTCTGCATCCTGCATGGCATGGAGAGCCTTGTCTTTGATATGGAGAGCTCCTATGCAACATTGCCTGCTGCTGCTGAAATCTAGGGGTCTAATGGATAGTTCTGTGAATTTGGTAGGGAAGCTGTGCATGTATCTATGTAATGTGTGTAGATAGTACCACAAAGGTGTTCTTTTCTTCTACACCGTCTTTCCCTGCTCTGTAATGTGTCTTCCCATCAAGTGCCTCTGGAGGAAATGCTCTCAGGTGAGTGTCTGTGTGTGAAATACAGGAAAGTGTCCTACCTTATCACCCTGTCAGAGTCCCTCATGTGGGGATCCACATCATCTGTTTCTGTCAGATGCTTCTAAGAGACAGATCTTAATTATAAAAATGCATAGCAAAAAGTCATCTGTGTTGCACTTGGTAAGTTGATTAAAACTCCTACATTGAAATGCTGAAGAGCAGAGAAGAAACCAGAGATGTTAATGAATTGATTGGATATAATTAAAACCTAAATCTGGTAACCCTGTGAAAACAGCACAGCATTCTGTGTTAGGTGCTGCTTCAATTCAGGGCAGATGATCAAGGCATGATTCTCATAAAGTGACTAAAATTGGTCATTGTTCCACATGTTATTGGAGACCCAGCATTTACATGTCCAGCCAGCATGAGTCTTCCCAATCAAAAAAAAGTTACAAAAAAAGCCCCTATGCTGAGGAATTTTGCCTTTGATTGTAGAATCAGCAGTTTATGCTCAGATTATGAGCCAGAAGTAGGTTTTCTAAAACACAAAGTTGAGAATTGAGCACAATTGCACAGCTTCAGAAGGAAAGCTTGAAATTCTTATCTGTGGCATCAGTTATGCAGCAAGGAAACTTTCTGAAACTTTCAGCAAGAACAAAGGTAGCACAAAGCAAAGATAATAAAACATCACTTCACAATCCAGATCTTTCTTCTCTTAATTTCAAAGAACAAATATTATTTTAAGGAGATGGAGAACTGACTCTTGAAGATAACCTTGTCTTCCCCCTGTACCCCAGAACTTTATCTTGCAAATACTTTAAATGCTTTGCACAGTCAATAAAAATGATAGCAATTTGTGATAGTTCAGCAGCAAAACACACAAGTGGCCATTTTACCGAGTGTGACTGTAATGGAATGAAACATGGGATTGTGCTTGGAAGAAACCAGTGAAAAATGGCAAATATGCCTGTGTGACATTCCTAAAATGGCAGGTCATTGAGCTTTTGAATGGATTTGGCTGAAAGCACTCAGGAAGGCAGCAAGAAGTTTCCTCAAACTGAGCTGAGGTTCTGCAGTCTGAAGAGCCTGTGACACTCCTGTGAATATGGGACTGAGGATGCTACATTCATGAACAATATTTTGCCATTGTAGTCTGAAAGTTTGCTGTAGTGTCTGCAGACTTCAGCTGAGCTTCATGCCATTTTGATGTCATATTAAATATTTGCTTTTTTGTTGTAAATATTTAACTTACCAGTGTGATTTTGTGAACCAGCTGCCTTGGACTCAACTTGATATTTTCATTAGAACATCCTGATGGCAAAATAATGGGAATAAAACTCCAAACCAAATATATGAACTATAGTCATACTATAACAACTTATGTCTTTAAAAACTATTAGGCTGTTGCAGACAGGGACTTAGTATGGCTTGTATATTTGTTTTATGCACAGGAACATCAGCTGGTATTATCTGTGTTAGCAGGTCTGGGTGGAGTTGCACTTTTGAGAACGTAATGCAGAAAGGATTGGAGGGTTCAGTATCTGTCTGATAAAAGAGTTTTATTTAAGTGACTGTCTTTCCCATAGTGTTTAATCCCTGCCTAACACCTGCTGACCACAAAGCTTTTGCTCTGATGCCTGTGGTGTAGTTCTCTACAAAGTATTCAAGAGCTGAACAGGGTGCTGGGATTTCTGTAAATGGATTTTAGTTATCTACTCTAAAGAGGTTGAAAAGTCACTGAATTAGACTCTGGAAGAGCTGTTCTTAGTTTTACAGATCACTTGAGTGTGACAATCACTTGTTCCAAAACGGCAGCTACCTGAGTTGAAAATTTAAAGAATAACACAGTTTTTGTATCTTGAACAAATAACAACAACAAAAAAATCCATACATTGTTTTTAAGTTAGACACAAACCCTTTCAATCTGTAAAAGTTTATTGAGTTGTGATTGCAAATCATGCTGACAGCTTTCTTATGTGTTTGAAGCAGACAGCAAGTGCTGAAAACAGAGAAACGTGTTTGGGAACTTCAGTTGCAGTTGATGGTCTGTCAGCAACAGTGATATTATTATATCTGCTGCCACTGAGTGCTTAGGTGAGAAAGGCCATTATCAGCATGGAGGTTTTCTGCATGTATTTAGCTACCTATACGTCTTGTCTCAAGCAATTATTTGGTAATGAAAAGCCCTTGTGACAGCTCTGTTAAGCCCTGGCAGAGGTGGCAGCCAGCAGGCTTTCCAGCTGCAGTAGGGCTGTTCTTTCGCTTGCCCAGTACAGGCAGGTACTGAGGCTACTGCTCAGTAAGAAACAGTGTCCTGTGTTTGGTATTCCTCCTGGGGGGGGGTGCCATGTGCTCTTTCCAGTCTCCTGCTTTGAGCTCAGTCAGTTCCATCCTCACATGCCACAAACAGCATGTGATCTGC
>JAOXXN010000395.1:141908579-141928603 GCA_026770055.1 Myrmophylax atrothorax
TGCAATAAAAATATTGATAGTGACATAAAACAAATAATGGTATTTTTAAAAAAAAACTGGAAGAACAACTAGAAAAGTCTGTTAAAAGAAAATAAGGTGAAGAAGATAAAATGAAATCCCATATTTCAAGGACTTAAAATTGTGAGATATTTATTAATTAGCATTGATTCAGAGTTTATTGTTTCAAGAGAAGATTTTAGAACATTTTTTGGATAAAAAGCCATTAAATTTCATTAACTTGTGTTACTTAAAAGTATGTAGTTTTACCTTATTATTATTGCATTTAGAAAGCAAGATTTTTAAAGTGGACTATCAACTGCATTCTAGCAAGCCATATTACAGATGGGATGAGTGTTTACAATTGAGCTAAAAATCCCTTCAAAACAAAGTTAACAACAGAATTATTAAAGCAACATTAAATATAACAATTTGAACACTGCTTCTATCATAACAGCCTCATCATAATTCAATAACAAAAGGAAGTAAATAGTAAAAGGAAGTAAATATTGCTAATTTATGATTATAATGGAATAAAAATATGTCACAACAAAATATTTTTTTGAAATTACCAAAGCGAAATAACCTAGCATTTAGAAAAAAATATTGATATATTACATCAATGTTACTATTGTACAGAAATAGAACAAGCATAAACCAGTGTCTCAAATATAAAGAAGCATATGAGTCATAAGAAAAATTGTCAGCACTTTTCTCTATTTATTCTTCTGATTCACATATCTATGTGTTGATCTATATGGATAAAAAATAGCCACAGTAAGGAAACAGATGCATAAAGCATTATTTTTTAGCAAAACAATCCTTTTGGCAGTCTATGTGGGCCCTGTTTTAAAAGCAAAAATTGAAAACTTTGGTAAACCTACAAGGACAGCAATAGCCCACATCCTGTAATTTGTTTTAATGAGAAATAAAATATGATTACTCACTCAAAATTGGCTGCTGGCACTAACATAATAGAAAATCTACTTTTTTTTCTGGCTACAGCCAGAAAACCAATGAAGTGTGTTTTATGTGGAAAATAAAGTAGAAGCCTGTTGTGCTGCACAAAACCAAACACATTGAGGCTAAAGTGTGAGAGTCAGATAGGGTGTGTCCGTTATATATTATTTAAAATTTAAAAGTCTGTGTGATAGAGCGAGAGTAAAATCATTAGAAATGGAAACAGACAACTTAGAGTAATATGCCAGTGATGCAGGAAGGGTTTTTGATTTTTGATTTTCACATTTTATAGATTTTAGGAATACAGTAGCTGTAGCAAAGGCAAATTTAGTGTGTTAATATTTCTAACATTTTAAGTTCAATGTTTGCCTATTGAAACCCCTATCCCATATCAACAGCTCAAATTCTTTTAGCTGTTTAGACTCAGAAGGCAGAAGGCTGAAGAATATCAAAAGGCTTCCCACAGGAAACATGAACATGGGGCAGTGACCCAGAAGTCAGAGCATTGGAAGAACTCCAGAAGTCTGAGGAAGAGGAAAATTATGAAGAAGGGGTCCCACTGACCCCTGACTCAAATCCTGAGAAGGTGGAACTGGGGCAGAACAAGGGTGAACTGGGAGGTGTGTAAAATAATGATTGGATAGACCATAGTATAAAAGCCATAGAAATTAGCGTTTGCTCACATGCACATTGATGTATTCCTGGACAAGCCACTGCCTACTTATCTCCTACAAAATTGGCTTGGAGTTTTTTTCACAGACTTTTCAGGCCACACCAAAAAGAAAAATAAAGGGAAAAAAGAAGAGAGAGATATTTTTGCCACTAGTTTTTTCTTGCTGCCTTCTGAGGCCAAGGGTGTGGGGTAATTGAGGAGGGTTGGAACATATAACCTTTCATGCCAGTTTGGACAAACCAATTCTATATCCTTTTTTTTTTTTAATTAAAAAAACTTGTTCATTTTGAGCCTTTAAAAAACCCTGTGTATTTCCATCTATGCCTGTCTTTAAGTCCCATGTTAAAAGAATAGTGTTAAAATTACTCATGACGTAAGCATGCTACAAAGTCAGGAACTGCTAAAGAATGTTTCAATGGCTGTAACAAGTCCTTCATTAATGAATATGTCATGTAATGGGGACAGAATTTAGAGTCCTTTTGCCTATCAGCAGCATTGATTTAATCTCATTCTAATGGAGAGCTAAATGAAGACATGAAGATCATTATTTTGAATAAAGTACATGAAAAAAAGAAACTAGAGAATGGACCAGTTGCCTCCAGATGTTCTTGAAAGCAAGTAACATTTGACAGAAAATTAAAATGGCAACCTGCTGTCACAGAAGGCAGTGAATGAGAAATCACATTTCTGGTGCAGGAAAAGCCAGAAATGCTGTGATTTGTGCAAGAGTGTCAACTAAGAAAATGATGTCTTCTTCATCAGAACTTATCCAAAGAAAAAGGTCATGATCTGTCTTCCTGTTTTGCATAAGAAATCTACGGTCTGACATTGAAATGTTGGACTTCTCAGAAAACCAGGATTATCTGGACTACAAACAAAAAAATTAGTTTGTATTTTTAAATAACAGAAGACAAAAGTAGTGACAATTGTGCTACTCAAAAGTAAATGTTAACATACTTCTGGTCAGAATTATTTTTCTTTAATGCAGATGTTTTGAATTATTCCAGTCAGATTTTCCTTCCCCACTCCCCCTCCCCCAATAATTATTTTATCATTTTTAACAATGTTTATATATAAATCTTAATCAGGATTTAGCAATTATGTAAATTAAAAAGATGTAGCTCTGTTCTTATGAAAAGTTTAAAAAAGTAGAAGGTGTTAATACTTTATTATTGCCAGTGGGGCTTTCTATCTATCTATCAATCATCTATCTATCTATCTATCTATCTATCTATCTATCTATCTATCTATCTATCTATCTATCTATCTATGATTTATATATAGATATGGGCTTATTTGCAGAATGTGATCAGAGCTATGTGTGTTCCTGATGCAGCAGCTGAGTTTCTGTAGCTGTGATGGAAATGGATCGCTGAGAACCAGGATGGAGCTTCTGCTGCTGCAGCTTTTGAAGGAAAAGGGAGAGAGCAGGTGGGCTCTGGGCTCTGCTTACAAAGGGTCCTTTACCCAGAAAACCAGTAATTAAATGACAAAGGATTTTGGTTATCCTTTGCAAAAAAGCATCAAGCCTTCTTCCCTCCAGTTCTGCTCTGTGTTTGGGTGAAAACATAATGACAGTTATATGAGCTTTTTGAATTTTTCATATAACATGTTAAGTGTGGAGAAGGTAGAGGAGTTAAAATAAAGTCTAGCGTTTTCCCTGCAGACTTTCTTGCAGAGACTCCTACAGATACCAAAGTCTGCAAATCTATGATTCCCAAATGCAGTTGCTCATTTTTGCACACATGAATTCCTGGGAATGGCTATTTTGAGAGAAATCTCAAAGATCCTGAATTTTCCTAGCTTCCATCTACAATCATTTTTACCCAAAACAGCCCCATTTGAAGTTAATTTTCTCAAAGTTTCTCCAGTTTTCAGAAAATGGGGATTTTTTTTAATAAATGTGGCAGTGTTTTTCAATGTTTCCTGGGTATAAGTGGTCTGGTAAATTACCCCTGGATATGAAACCCTCTATGAGAGCATTCCAGATCTGTGTTTTACAGAGATTTTGCGAAAAGCAAAGACTGAATGTGCTCAAATGCTGCTCTAAGTAAGTTATATCACAGGTGACTGACAGCTGCATTTCCAGTTCTAAGGTTTTTCACAGTGCTGCTTGGATATGTTTTGCACTAATTCAATTTTATTACAGCTCAAATTTCTGTTATCTTTTAATTACATTAATATCTAAATTCAAAATGAAAAGTGTGGCTATCAGCCTGAACAGTACCTTTCAGAAAGCTGATCTAAATATCTTGGAAAAAAGATTCTAATTCATGTTTATTGAGATGAATAAAAAAAAAACCCTTTCCTTTCTCTGCTTTTTCTTATTTATGCTCCTAGATGCCTGTTTTCTCCAGTTTTCAAGTCCCCTCTGCAGTGGACTTTTGCTGTTTAAAATAAAGCAATCTCTTTGCAGGCCAACAGATGTTTTTCCAATTCAGAAAGAAAAGTATTTGGCTTTTGTGCCTCTCTAACTCATGCTGGTGCAGTGAGGAGGTGGGCTGTTTCTGTCTTGATCCTGGCTGTGTTGCTTTGTACAATAACTGAACATCTCTGCTGTGACTTATGGCAGTTCAGAATAGCAAATATTACCCCAGCTTCATTTTCTGCAGCGTAACTGCCAGGAGGAAAATGCAGCTTTTTGTGCACCTCCTTATTTAGCAAGGGATATGATTTTTGAAGCACGTGTTTGATGTGGAAAGACAATTAATGGAGATGTATTTCCTCCCATTTGCAAATCAAACCCTCCTAATAACAGTGAGTCAATTCACAGGGAGCTTAGGGAGGTGCCTCATCTCTCATATGCTCTTTTCTTTGCTGGGTAATGAGTGATTTGAGGCAACAGCTACATTTTCCTGTCAGTCCAGACAGTGTGGTGGAATTTAGGCTTTAACATCTCACAGAGTGATATAAAATGAGCATAGAAGTGGTTTGTATAAGAAGAATCATCTACTTTTCTTTTACCTTTGCCTTTCATGGTTACTGTATTTTTAGTATAGTTTGAGGCACTGGTTGTAATGAAGATGCCAAACTCACACTATGAAACAAGTTCATCCTGCAACCAGACTGCCTATTTAGAGTTTGGAGAGGGATGGAATAGTGCCATATTCAATCTCCTTTTAATCCTTGGTTTGGGTTTAAAACTCTCAAACTCCTGGGACCAAAATTTCTTGTCCGTTCTTTGAACTTGTGGTAAAGGAAAAGATGCTGCCACAAAGAGAGCTCAGAGCCACTTTTCAGCCAGCTCTGTGCAGGTGATTCAAGATCACTATCACCAAATGAAAATAAAATTACTCAGAGTCTGAATGAACAGGATTTCGGTTATTACAATTATCCCTATTAAGATTCAATGTCTCTTGGCAAAGGCTTTGAGTAATGCAAGGCAAAGGAGCAGTCTCTGTCCCACCTTGGTCCCACCATTCATGGATCACAGCCTGTGACTGTCCCTTGCTGGCTTCAGTAGGGCCCTGCCTTGGGGGCACAATGATGCTTCTGGCATTTCCATTTGGCTCTGCTTTCTTCTGCAGCTCACTGTGGAGCTGTAAGCTGCCTCATGCATTCTCTAAAGTGGGAGTTGAGTGCTCTGGGCTCATTCTGAATGACCTTGTCCACCTCCTGTTTTCTTACTAAATAGAATTCTTTCTTCCAGTTTGTCATTTTGAAAATCAGGGTCTATTCATAGGGCCTATAGGCAGGAACTATTCCTCTGCATAGGTCTGCATAAGTCCTAAGATGGTGGCACCCAAATTTTGAGTGGTATCTTTAAGGAGTGATCACTCTTGCTAAAATGGAGACACTCTCAAGCACATAGCAGTTGCTGAGGCCATTCAGGGAGATGTAAAATACTTGCATGTGGCCAACATCTTTCCGAGGAATAGATTTGTGTGACCAGGGAAAAAGGTGTGAAGTGCACATAGGAAGCCAGGAGGTACACACCAGGGGAAAAGTTGGTGAGATCCACAAAGATGAGTCTGCTTGGTAATGTTTGCCAGGCTTGCCATCTCCTCTGTGCCCAATAAGAGCCAGAAAAACCATCATCCTGGCTTTGCATATTCCGTTCTTGGCACCTGAAATGATGACACATGAATCAATACCCATTTGTCAAAAGCACAAGAAAAATTCTCATGGCAGTGGCATTGAAATAACAAGATACTTCCTCAAATTTAGCTGCTTGTTCAATATTGATTCACCTGGTCCAAACACACAGTGTAAGGGGTGTTGACACTCCAGCCTGCTTGGCAGAACTCCATGTTATAGCCCAGTTTCATATTTGTCCCTGGCCTACCATTTGATACATGTTGTAGAAACTGCATCACATAATGATTTCAAGGGGTTGAAAATCCAAAGGAAGCCAAGAACTGAAAAAGAGCCTTTGCAAGGGGAAAAACTGAGTGTCATTGGCAGAACTGTAGATGGGAGTTGGCATTACACAGAGTCATAGAATGGTTTGGGTTGGAAAGGACCTTAAAAACAATCTAGTTCCAACCACCCTCCCACAGGCAGCAACATCTTCCACTAGACCAGGTTGCTCAAAGCCCCATCTCCTTTCCCTTCTCTTACTTTGCCTAAATAAGCTGCAATAATTGTGTCAAATTCTCTGATCTCTCAGGACTGATTTGCATGATGTGTGGGAACATTAAAAACTGCAAACCACCTGGAGTGGAGTGCCCCAGCAGGTAAGTCTGGGAGTTATTCCTTGATTTCTCAGCCTGTAGATAGTTTTGGTGGACACTTTTACTTTGCAGGCAAATCATACTAGAAGTGGAGTATTTCAGAAAAGAACATATTGTTCTAACAGCTCAGGCTATTAAAGAAAAAAAGAACAAACATCACGAAAAATGCAAAAGGAGACTACAATACTTTGCAAGACCTCTAATGGTAAAATAATTAAAAAATCAAAATAAACCTGGTAATGGAAATACTTGTGAAAAATTTGTAGCATTGTTCCTCTCTATGTAATGACCTTGTGCCCTGCCCACTAAGGAAAAAACCCTTTCAACTTGCTGCTTTGAAATCAGAAAATATGACGTGTTCATCAGTTTCTATAAGCTAGTACTGACTGAGTAGTTTCCAGGAGGGGATGAGAGCTGAACACCATCTGGAATGTCTAAATCAGGGCTGCATTATCGGTTGTTCAGAAGTGTCAGGATGGCTATTTGTGAAGGCGTTTGCCATGCCCAAAAATTAGCATAATAATTTGGAAAGCTTTTTTGGTTACATATTCAGACCTGAATCAGCTCAACCCAAATTTCCCAATTCAGAGGCAGTACTGGTGTTTCCTGGCCCAGGTGAGCTGTTCACAGGAGGAGCCTTTGCCTCCTTATAAAATCAAATGAGGGGGAAAGTGACACCTCATATTGGTAAGTGGGAAACTGCTGCCTATTGCTGCTGTGATCTCCTGTTTAAGACCTGCATGCAGCTTTGAAGTGGAGCCGTATGAGGACATCACCATTCTGGTCTCATTCTGGTTTGAGACATCACAGAAGAAAATTAAATAAAGATATAATATAAAAACTGCTTTACAAATTATCCCACTAGTATTATGAAGGCAAAGCAATGCAGATAAAATAGAGAGAGCAATTCCAAATCCATTAGTAGCAGACGTGCTTAGAAACCCCATGTCTATTATGGAAATTTGTGGGCAGATGTCCATAAATTGATAAAAATGCATACTCCATGCAATGCTCACAAAGCTGAGGCTGGAACAGTAATATGGCACCTGTGCAAGACACTGACAGTAATTGTGGACCAGAACTTTGCACACAGAGAAAAACACATGAAGCTGGGAAAATCAGAATTAATATCAATCTAACTTTACAAGGAGATGTGAATGTTTCACAAGTACCTATAGAGGGAGTTAAATCTGTTTAACACAGAAATTGGGGAAAAGAAGAAAAATCATTGGATATAATCAAGGCCTCAGTCTGAATCACACCCAAGTGAAAAGCATTTCAAAGGGATAGCTGTCTTTGCCTTTTAAAGCCTATACTATGGAATAAGGTCTAAACAAATGAAGATGCATGTGAGGTTATAAATGGGGTAACTACCTGGCTTTGCAAAAGGGTAGAAGGTATACAAATAATTTGATAGACAATGTTAGCTTTAGAGCAACTTGCTTGTTGAAAATTAGGTTCAGGGTCAACAGGGGACAGTAATAAGACAAATTTTGGAAAGGAGAATGAAAGATTACTGTAGGTAATGCTGTGTGAGGTTTTAAAGCACAGAACAGTCCCTCATCCATATGACCTGCTGAGGCTTGGAAGCTTGCCTAGAGGTGGGATTTATATTATGGACACTGCTGAGAAAATTCAGTTTCTGTTGAAGTAAAAAAAAAACCCAACAAAATAGGCATCTGCTGACATATGAGCAAGAAAATGTCACCCACAGGATTTCAGATTCAATATAAATGAATAAGTTTGTTGTGAATCAAATAAACCAACAGAGCCTATCTGTATGGGATACCAAGAAGTGCAGTTTTATAAAAAATCTCTTTCCTTTTTCTAATGCAACACATCTGAGGGTGAAAGCAAACCAACTTTACCATGTTTTTAATTACAGTTTTGCAGACACAACTGTTTGAATGTTTTATACAGAATTGTATCACAGAGAGAAACCAAAGGATCTACATCTGAGCTGCATGGGAAGCTGTAAGAATATAAATGGGGAGAAGAATTTTATTTGATTCACATGGGAGAAACCTGGCTTTATAAATTCCAGTCTCTTCATACTATATATAAAAGTGAGAAATGGATGCATATGAAGCAGAGATGTCTGTTTTTATGTTACCTTCAAACCATTGGGAAGTGCTCATTTAAGTGCAGTGGAGTATCCAGGTACAGGCTTTTGTAAGCTGCTTTTAATTTTGTTAGGTAAAACAAGGTGAAGAACATGGTTGAAGCATTGCCTGTGGAGCAGACGGGTAAGGTTTCAGTGATCACACTGCAGGGCAAGTCAGTCTGGTGTATATTTTCATGATGTCCTTTCTACTTCATGCCAGAATTAAATATTGCACAGTTCTTGGGTGGTGCCAGCTAATACGGTGTGGTGACCTTGCTTGTAGCAAGACTAGGGTGGCCTGATGTTTTGAGTTTGAGGAGAGTATTGAACAGGAGCAATAACCCTTCATGGTGTTAGTTATTAGCTATGTCTTCTTATTATGCTGTTAAGTGTAATCTTAATAGCACAAAACTGAGAAGGACTTTTGAGTCTTTTATTCCACCCTCTTTCCTGGGCCATGGCTACAAATGTTAAACCCAAACCTGCCAGGAGAGCTCGGGGGGTTCCCCTGGTTGATGTCCACACCTGTATGAGGTCTCTAGAAGTGTGTTAGGTCAACTATCAAAATGCTTCTTTACCTGCATTGACCAAGCAGCTCTAGGTGACTATTTCACATGTAAACATTTAGTCTGCAGACATCTGGAGCTAGGATAGATGAATCTCACCTCTTCATCCATGTTAGGTGGATTATGACCAAGCAAACTGTGTGACTTCCAATACAACTCCCTTCTTAGAAGAAAGAGGAGAGAAAACAGCAGAAGAAAAGTTAAAAAATTTGTCAGCAGGTTCAGGTTCTTTTATGTTAGGGTTGGCTTCTGGTTGGCTGTCTTCATCTTGCACCACTTTTGTTAGTGGGTAAAAGGGAAATGGATTGTTTTAAGATGGGTGTAAGCTGATAAGTGAAGTAAAATGAGAGTCTCTGCACTGCAAAAATAACAGCATTCTGGGGACTAACACTGTGCATGCTTTCAGCAGAATTACAAATATTCCTTCTCTAAAGGCAATCAGTAGCAGGTGGGTTTGAGTGAGAAAAGATACCAATGTTGTAGGAATTACAGCATGAGCTACAGAGAGAACAGATATTAGCCATGTTTGTTTCCTGGTGCTTAAGCACAGCAATTCAAGGGGAAAAAACCCAGAGCATTTAAGTCTGTCATGTCAGTGAGTCAGAGCTGGGGTTGCTAGAGGTGCTGGAGTGAAGTGCTTTGCTCCTCCTTCTCTCTCCTCCCAGTTCAGCTGCTGCAGACCAAGAAAATCCACCTCTTGTGTTCTTGGCCCCCTTAGTAGTGTTTCTGAGCAGTGTGCCCTGCCACTGTTTCCCAGCAGATGCTCTTGCTGCAGTCTCTACTAATTCTGAGAAAAGCAGAGAAGACTTGGACCTCCAGGAGATCTCATGCCTGAATGACTTCTAGCACAAGCTGTTCCTGGGAAGGACATCCCAGGCTTTGCCCAGGCTGTGGCAGGGCAGTGATAGGCTGCAGCTTCCCTTGTATGCTCCAGACATCACAGCAGCTTCAGTTATACAGCATAAGATTTTATCTGTGTGCCTTGGGGGTTCCTGCTCTGAAAGCAGAGAGAAAGGGGCCATCAAATTTTTATGGCAGGTGGTAGTTAATTTACATGAGAACGCCTCTTCTATTCAGTGCATGGAAAATGTTTTTGTAGCAGCTGTGCATGATGTCTATTCCAACTCTCCTACATCAATAACCATCTTTGCAGGACTGAATTTATTCATGAAAACCCAGGAACTTTTTCCAGTAAGCATGAACTGCTAGAGAAGCCAAAGATTATAATCTATTAATTATGAATTAAAAAATCCAACCAACCTTTTCTTAAAAAATCTACTATATTTGAGAACCTTGTTCTTTGTGCTCTGAATGGAGTAGTTTTACCCTTAATTTCTTCTGGTATCTCAACATTACTTGGTCATGTGCTAAGTAGCAGCAGATGAACTCCTTCTGTTTAACACTATAGCTATGTGTCTTATGCAGTGTGTTTCTACAGTAAGAAACAAGTCTTTCCTGATCATCTTTACCATTCCACTAAAGATTTTAGAGGCCCTAATGTATCCCATCTGTTTGTCTTTTTCAAGCATCAGTGTCCAAGTTGTAATTTGTCTGGAAGCTACTCCATGCCCTTGGTGATCTCAGTCACTCTCCTCTGTCCTCTGTTGGTTTCTTCTGTCTTCCTTTGAGAGAACTGCACAGAACGAATTTTACACTGCAGAGAGTATAAAAGCTGGTGTGTAGAGTGGCATAATACTTTTTGTTGCAAAATGATGAAATTGTAGATGCTTCATCCACAAAAGGGAGTCTTGGAAGTGGCCACTGCATAAATAAAATGTCCTTGAAATCCCAGAATGAATATTCACAATGAACCTCTTCATTTGTCTTTCTTTCCCCTTTCCTTCCAAAGTGTATAAGAACCTCTGCCAGCTTTGCTTCTATGTGGGTTGAGCCCTTTTCCTCATTACCTGTTTTTCCATTTCTGCCCAGCAATGTGCTTTGCACAGACTGTACTTCTCCTCAGCAGTTCAATGCACTACATGGTGTTAATCAAGCCCTCCCTTGCAAGCACAGTAGCACTGCTCAAACTAATGATTACTGTTTAATGAGCCACACCTTTTGGCTACTCTCAGCTAAACTCTTTAATCAATTTGCCTTGTCAGGGGTTGAGGAAACACAGGTGGGTAACTCATTTACAAGTCACAGTGGTTTCTAGAAGACACCTGCCTGGGAAGGAGAAAAGTACCCAGGCTTATGAACTCCTCAGCCAGGTTGTTCTCCAATGAGCACTGCAATGCTGGACGTGGGTCCAGATAGACCTACTTTTATCTTTTCCTCCTCCCTATTGAAATATAAAAAAGTTTTTGATGTTTAATCATTGGGTAGCTATTTTGAAAAAAAAAGCTCATGTGTTCTTGAGTTATTAGAGTCAATTAGTACCAACCCAAATCACACTGCTGGAGGATGGCTGAAGCCCCAGTGTGGATGTCCAGTAGTCAATAATTATCTCTCATGGCAAAAACTATTTGTGCTACAATGTATGCTGCCATTTCTGTGAGGTTGTATTAACCCTAAGATAGGAGCAGACTAAAATCCTGGTATTGTCACGTTTTCCCTCTTCTTTTCCTTCCTGGGGGACAACAGACCTTCACTACAGTCACTGTTTTTCAGCTCACAGCTATGTTTTCTAGTCTTCCTTTCCCCCATGATGTTCAGGTAGACCAGACGGCCCTCACTGGACTCCTGGGTGGCCACCTCCAGGGCACCAAAGTGTGCCTCATTTAACTTTCATCTCTTTAATTTCCAAACTTAGGGAAACCAATTCAAATTACTGCCATAGTATTTCCTAGCATGTGTCTCTGCACAGAGATTAATGCAGTTGAATTTGTCCACTGTAAACATTAATTCAGAGTAACTCCCCTGTGCCTCCTCTGCAGTAGAGCCCTCAGTGGTTTCCCAAAAAGCCAAGAGACAGGCATTTTTCAGGGAATGAAAAAAATAAAGATCTCTAGGGTGAGATTTCTGTCACTTAATCTCATGTAGCCCTTTTCAGTTCACGTAGAACAGGGAGGCACAGCCCTGCTGGCCTCCTCTGAACAGGTATATTAGGAAGCATCCTGGAGTGGTGAATCAAGAACAGCTGATACCTGATGGACGTCTGTCACCAAGAGAGATGATTCTCCCACCTTAAGATAGGTCAGTAGGCTAAATGTGAAGGAAACTACATCAATTCTGTAAAATAATGATCAGTGGCAGCTATAATACCCACTGAGCTGCCTGCTCTCCAGAAAAATGCCTGAAATAATTATGAAGTGAAAGAGGTCAACATTGTGAAATGCAAACTCTCCTGAATGTGGGAGCTAGACTGATTGAGGGTCTCTCAGAATATATTTTAAAAAATTGAGTTTACATCTTTTGTTTTCTTTTAATCAGTTTTCAAAACTGAGCTCTGCAGCATTACCTACTGAAAACTGGTGGGTCACTCAAAACACAGGCATCTTGTGCCTTTAGAGATGCCATGGAGCTTAGCCACCCACAAGGGTTGGTAAGTATAACACAGGATCCATAGGACACCCAGACGTTTCTGGAGCAATGAGGGGATAACAAGCAGGATGTTCTGAACCATCACAGATGGCACTGGTTGCCCTTGCAGAGCAGAACTGCTCCTTTTGCATCCTTATTTCTGAACCTGGATCCTCTCCTGTCTCCAGTTTCTTTCTTGATGAGCATTCACCTAGACATACCTAGAGCTTTCTCAGAAAGCTGCTAGAACTACTTGTCAGGATAAAGATATTGCTGGATGAAGGAATGAAGAAACCACTCATCTGATACCTTCATAGGCCACACAAGGGAACCTGTGAATCTAGAACAAATACTTAAGGTTGGGGTTTCATCAGCATCTGAGCCAATCTGATGGCTCCATTTCCCTCCTGTCCTTCCTCCTGCTGCCAACTGCATGATGGCTCTCCCTCCTTCCCTCCTGGCTCCAGACCTCCTGGTTCCTCCTGGAAGACAGTTCCAAATTGTCCACTCCTTTCTAGAGGATTAGTCAGTTAAACTGTCTCAGAGGAGTGTTTCTATAGTTGGCATAACATGAGCATCAGGAAGATGGCTGAGAGCAGAAGAGGGGACTTGTAAGGGGGAGTGATGCTCCCATCCCTTCCCAGCACCATGGAGCTGTTAAATTAATTCAGGTTGCCATGTGAAAAGATAAATGTCTAAACTACATGGTATGAATGAGTCCCTGGGAGCTTCCCTTAGCACCTAGAGCATCTCTGCTGAGTAGCCAAGTGCTAAAACAGACATAAACCCTGAAAAATCCAGTTAATAAAGTACTAGCAAATGTTGATGTCCTTTACTTTTTCCCTCTGTCATAAACAATTTTTAACTAAGATAGAGAGCAGACTCTGTTTGGAAAGACTCGAATTAACCTTCATGATATAAAACATTCCTCTTACCTAGAAGACAATCTTTTCTTTTCTTCCTCATTTGCTCCTCAATACCACTTTTTGGCAACATTTGGACACAAATTGCCAAGCTCCTACACTGAGTAGCAAAATGACGGCATAGCCAATGGATTGCTCATCAAGCCAGGCCTGCTCTTTTTTTTTGCTAATTGTATTAATTATAGAATTTTCTTTATCCTTGTGTGTGAATAGTATTTTTTAATACATGAAACATGTTTACTTTTGCAGAGCTGTGGAACACAGGGTAGCATGCATGTTTTTTACATGAGAGATTAAATGACCAGCTAGTTAACACCCTCTGTACTTGGCCAGCAGATGGATGTTGTTAGTTTAATTAGGTTAAGAAAGACATTGCCTAAATTATGCCTATGCTTTGTCCCAAAGTTTGCATTCATATTACTTCACAGACTAATGGAAATGATGTATTGATTGTATTGCTGTGAGACTGTAAAACATCATTTGACATATGACTAATTTTAAAATGTTATACTATGCCTGCAAGTGACCCAGGGAAATAAGGAACTAGAGTGATTCCCATATTGCAGCTGCATAAGCTGCAGTTCAGAGAGGATGTATGACTTGTGTGGTCACAGAAACGTCATCATCTCTACGGGGAGCAGATTTTATCCTCCACCCATGCTGTAAATCCTATTACACCTGCACATGCCATGCCCAGGACCAGAATATAGTACCATAGGACAGGATCATGGGAGAACTGAGCTTGGAAGGGCCCTTGAGTGGTCTCTAGTTCAACCTCTGCTTAGAGGAGGGTGAGCCATGAATGCAGAGCAGATTGCTCAGGGCTTGGTCCATCCTGGTTTTGAAAACCTGCAAGGACAGAGACCTCACAGCTTCACTGAGCAGCTTGTTCTAATGCTGGACTATCCTCATCATGAAAACATTTTCTTGTATACCCAGGGCATACAGGGAGCGATACCTCTGAACCCTGGAAGGAACTAAACCCACAAGGATTTTTCTTGTGCCTATCTACTCCACCAGTCTCGAATATCTTGACCAAACTCCTTTTGATTTCATTGGGGTATTTGTACACTGGAGAGAAAATTCTGGACTCAAGTCCAGAGAGAGAGTCTATGGATGTGAAGAAGGAGCAGAAATTGTATTAGTTCAGCAAATATCTGAACCACATAAAGCCTTGTGAAAGGAAATATACTCCATACCCCAATATACCCCAACATACCTAATTCTGACTTTGTTGCACTCCAGAATGTCAGGCTATTTTGTCTCTGGAGCTGTTTTATGAGCCAAAATACTGAGTCAGAAGCTGGTTCCGCCTGACTGCAGCAGTGGGGAGAATCCACTCATGGCAGGAGGAGGAAAAAATGTCTCTGTAAAGGAGTACTATGAGCCAAAACCACAGACTTTTTCTAGGCTTCACTGGGCAGCTAACTGCACTTGTACACCTGAGTGCTTTGAGAAACCTTATCTACAATAATTGTCATGAATATAATCAAGTGTTCAAACAGCCTCACCCTCCTGTGGCGGATCTGTCGATGGGTGGGTTAGTCATGAACACAGGCAGAATCCCTATGGCAGTCAAGAGTGGTGTGTCTGATGGGTGCTGGATGAGTTGCTGAAGGCCAGCTTGGCACAAGACAGCAGGAGGATATAGGAGATGGAGGAAAAAAAGCCAAGGTAATGCTTTTTCTTACTTTTCTAGAGCACAGGGAGATTGTCAGAAAAACCACACAACAGTGAAAATGTAAGACATTCTGCAATGAGAAAAAAAGATATTTAGGAATATTTACAGACTTAGAATTTTAACATTAAGGCGCTTACATGAGGGTTTTGTTTAAGTCAGCAAGTTTTGTATTATTATTTTCTTTCTTTGAAAGTCTTTAAGGGAAGATCATTAATTCTATTGAACAGCAAATGGGAGGAGATTAATGTCCCTGGCAAGTATGTTTTCTAGTATCTTTAGATCTTTCTTTTTCTGTCCACTGTTTTCTAGAATTTTTTTTCTTCAGGACTACCCTGATTCACACTTGGTGTGCATTGACCCAGCAGTGCAAGAACAGAGATCCCTTAGCGTGCCCCAGTACAGGACTTTGGGGCTTGAATGTTCAAGAGGGGTTTCTGTGGCCACATCAGTTGGCCTAACATAACTGGTATGTCTCTCTCTAGTTTTGAAGAAGTACTTAGAAGCAGCATTGCAATAGTTCATATGTAGATACGTGTTTGTGTCAGTTACCCCAGACAAACATCTTTTGTTTTCAATAGGATGCATCTAAGGGAAAATTTGACACTTGAATCTTTTAATGCCCAGGTGCAGCAGCTGGAAGTAGTTTTACTTTCTTGAAGTTGATCCAATTCATGAGCTGAGGGTTAGCTCTAATTTGTGAAGTGCTTGTTTTTCATGAGGAAAAATTACTGGCTTTTTGCTGTAAGAGAACGGAGTATTCGGATGATTGCGCCTTTGAATGTGTACGTATAAATTGGTCTGTTCATCTGGAGAGGAGGAGACTGAGGGGAGACCTCATTGCAGTTACAACTGTTTCATGAGGGTAAGAGGAGGGGCAGGCACTGACCTCTTCTTTGTGGTGACCAGTGACAAAACCCGAGAGAATGACCTGAAGTTGTGTCAGGGAAGGTTTAGGTTGGGTATTAGATAAAAGTTCTTCCCCCAGAGGGTGGCTGGGCACTGGAACAACTTCCCCAGGAAAGTGGTCACAGCACCAAGCCTGACAGAGTTCAAGAAGCATTTGGGATGATACTCTAAGGCAGATGGTGTGACTCTTGGGGATGGTCCTGTGTAGGGCCAGGAGTTGGACTTGATGATCCTTATGGAACCAGCTCAGCATGTTCTGTGATTTTGTGATATCCATGTTTCATTTTGGTTAACAGTAAGATTATTTAAATAGGATGTCCTGCTTATAATGTATTTTCTTGTTTCTACCTTCTTTTGCAGTAGAGCTGAATGTGGTTCTTGAAAAAAAATTGTGCCTTGGCTGTAGTAGACCAATCTTAGAGCTTTTTCTTGGATCTTATTGTGTCTGTACAGACTCAGGGAAACGGAACTGAGACCAAAGCTTGGCCAAAGTGCATAGAGCATTTGCCTTAAAATTTGCCATAAAATTGTTTATCTAAATAGTAAATAAATGGTAGTGGCTAAATAAATTTAACGTAGTGACAAATTTTAATTTGTGCCTTGCCCTAAATTCTAGGACAACTGCACAAGTTCTTTTATGTGTGTGAGAAAAAGAAAGCCGTGTTTGGTTTTCATGGTTTGCTTCCCTCGTTGAAACAATCTAAGAAAATGTACCTGAAACTAATCTAGCTTTAGCTTTGATAAGATTTAGATCAACTTTTTCTGTTTCTTCTGCTGAAATGGATTTGTTCTGCTGGGAGATATATGTGGTTTTGGAGTCCAAGTCATTTAATGTTCTGTTGTCTGATCCTGCAGAGAACAGAAATCTCCACCAGATGTCTGGAGTGTTGGATTAGTGTCTGCACCAGAGAGTTCCCAGGTTCAGGGTTCTTAACATTGACGTTAAAAAGTTTATTAGCTTTGGAAAGTGGTAATAGTTTGTTTTTTATGGATTAGATACATCTCATTTTAGTTAATGTAGTTGATTTTTAAGAAACTCTAGCTTTAACAATACAAAGTGTTGTAAACAAGCAGTGATGAAACACTTGGGAATTCGAATTATTCACAGGAATGTGTAAAACAGAACAGTGAAATGAATCCAATCTAAAAAATATTAATACCAATTTCTTCTGGGTCCTTTCCTAAGTTTGCTCTTTCTGACATCAAGAGATTTTTACTTTGAGGATGCTCAAATATTTCATTCAGTCCATGGTCTTATTTTCTTATGTGCTGCTATTGCAACTTCAGAAGTGAATCTGGTTTCTATGGGTAGTAAGGAAAGTTGAAGATGTCCCTGCTTATTGGAGGGGGTTGGACTAGGCAACCTTTGAAGGTCCCTTCCAATTCAAACTATTCTGTAATTCTATCACTCTCTGCTCCCCACAGTCTGAGTGCTTTGAGTCTGCTGACGAGCAGCTGTGTTATGTGCAATGCTGGAAGGCAAGAAAGGCGTCCCAGCTTTGGGCAGTGGCAGGCACAGGAAGCTTGTCAGAAAAGCCACACAACTGCAAGAAAAGAGCTGGGTCTCCCCTCAACAAGTTCTGGGCAGCTGCAAGAAATGTCTGACTGTGCTTACTCTGCTTTGGAGGAGGGTTTGGGTTTCTCTGTAAGCACTCAGGGAATTGAAATCCCACATTTTCATGTCCTGTGCTGCTGATTATCACCTGTACCACTGCTGAGGGAAGAGCAAGGGGAGAATTCTTTCATGAGCTACTGGGGGATGTGCTGTCATCAACTTGTTAGTGAATATTGCTTTCCATTTTCTGGTAATTCATTATACAATAGGGCCTTTTTGGGACATGTCACCTCCTCCTCTGATGACAATCCAAAGTCTTTGCCTTCTGGCCAATCCATGATCAATTCCATGGGTTGGGTGGTCAGGCACTGGAACAGGCTCCGCAGGGAAGTGGGCACAGCACCAAACCTGACAGAGCTTGAGAAGCATTTGGGCAATACTCTTGGGCACATGGTGTGACTCTTGGGGGTGGTCCTTTGCAGGGCTAAGAGTTGGACTTGATGATCCTTGTGGGTCCCTTCCAACTCAGAACATTTTGTGATTCTGTGAATTGCTGGAACTTCAGGAATGGTTTTTCAGGCAAGATGCTGGCCCATAAGGAAGAAGAGATAGTCTCTCTGTATTGCCAGAATTTCCTGGCTGACTCATCCACCCTTTGCCCCTCTCCATCTTTCCAGCTCGAGTTGGCACACAGAGATGGTGCACTCCTTATAAACTTCTGCCACATGGGCCAGGTACACTTGACTTCACCTGAATCCTTGGATAGCTGCTCCTTGTTCAGGGCATCATGAGTCACCCACCATAGTGCCTGGGGCACTACGGCAGCTACTAGGAAGAAAATTAACTCTATCCCAGCCAAAACAAGGACAACTAGCCATTGTAGGACCATTAACTTTTCTGTTCCTTGATTTACCATCTTTAAAATGAATCTATGCTTGCCCTTGCAAAGATCTTTGAAATCCTCAGAAGAAACATTTTCTAGTTACCATCTCATAGATATTTCTGCTGCATTACTCAGGAATACCTTTAAAATAAAAGTAAGTGCATTCTGAAAAGGTTTATCACAGAAGAAAGACAATAGAAGACTGGGTGGGATTATTCTGATTAATTTGAGGTATTATATAGGATCCAGGCTGTTTGATGTGCTTGAGGGAGTATTCCTCCTGAAAACAATTCACATAACACCAGATAAGCCTTTGCAGCTAAATGTTCTCAGGAAAAGCCTGTCTGTCTCCACTGATCTGGTGAGAGAATCCTGTGTGCTAATATGCAGTGGGAGCAGACCCTTCCTCCCCCCATCCCAGCAACAGTGAACACAGTGAGGGACCTTTATTTCAAATTTGGAGCTATAGTCCTATTCACTACAGCTGAGCAGCTCTGTTAGGGAATACAGCACAAGAAAAAGCAAATCATCTGAGCTAGGGAGAAAAGGTTTTTGAAATAGTGGATATGGAAAATTACTTCAGTCCTGTATTACTTTCCTCCTTGAGTCATCTGAACATCCTCAGCAAGTTTGCAGAACAGTTGATTCACTTCAGGGCCTGAAGTGACAGAAGAAAGGGCAGTGGTTTTAAACTGAAAGAGGGTTGATTTAGATTGGACATGGTGAAGAATTTTTTTATGATGAGGGTGGTAGGACACTCGAATAAGTTGTCCAGAGAAGTGTGGATGCCCCAGCCTGGGAAGTGTTCAAGACCAAGTTGGATGGGGCTTGGAGCAACCTGGTCTAGTAAAAGGTGTCCCTATCTGGGGTGCAGGAGGTTGGGCTGAACAATTTTCAAAGGTCCCTTTCAAGCAAAACTAATTTGTCATTCTGTCATTCTATGAATAGAAGATTAATGATTTCTCTGTTTATATAAAAAGGGGCATATTAGTCATTCCTGCAACAATCTTTCTTCATCTAATAATCAGTATCTTCTTCCATGTTTATTTACTTTTCTTCTTTATTAAATAGTCCCAGTAAAATATGAATGAAATTTGATGCAGACCTGATCTTCCGCAAGAGGACCAATTTTCATGTAGAGACAGGCATCTTGCCAGACTCCAGGAACAGCTGGTTTTGACCAGCCTTTTCCATCTCTGATACTAGCAAGGCTTATGACAATTGATGCAGCTTGGGTGCTTCCAAACATCTTGAGAAATACTGCAATAACCAAAAGTACTTGAGTCAACCAAATGTGCTTATTGTTGACAAAGTGTGAATCATACCCCAGAACAGCAAACTCCTTTGAGTTGCAGCTTGTGAAGGGAGGCTGCTCTCAGGAACATTGATGAGACGCAAATACTGAGACATAAAGATGTTTACTGTAGACATTAGTAGTGCTCTAGACATTTTAAACAGCCTTTATTTGAGCAACTTCCCTTCAACACTTGTCAAATGAAGGAGCAAAATTGATGAATGATGTTATGTTGATGGCTATGATAAAAGGTGAGAGAGAAGATGTTTTTCATAGAATCATAGAATCGATTGGGTTGGAAAAGACCTCCGAGATCATCAAATCCAACCCTTGGTCCAACTCCAGTC
>JAOXXN010000395.1:141928703-141956448 GCA_026770055.1 Myrmophylax atrothorax
ACTGAGGCAAAGTAGGTGTTAAGTACCTCAGCCTTCTCCTCATCTTCCTTAACTATATTTCCCTCCAAGTCCAACAGAGAATGGAGGTTTTCCTTGCCCCTCCTTTTGTTATTAATGTATTTGTAGAAGGACTTTTTGTTATCCCTAACAGAATTAGCCGAATTCCAGAAGTTTCAGGCCCTCTCCTCAAAAAGATACAGCTTGCTTTGAATTAAGGGGTGATCTTGTGGAAAGTCTGTGGTGGTCACACACTTTCTTTTTACAAGTTTGGATTTTCTGGTGGCAAATAGAAACTAAATTGCTGCAGCACCAGAGAAGACACATTTCCAGTTGAGTACAAAGGCATTTGGCAGCACTAGCATGAAGCATGTTGTCCTGATTTCAGTTGGGAATTGCACTGTGCTTCACTTGTTTTGTATAACAACAACAACAACAACAACAATAATAATAATAATAATTATTATTATTATTATTATTATTTCCCCTTCCCCCCTCATTATTTTCTGTCTTATGGAACCTTCTTTTTCTCAAGCCAAGAGTTTTACCTTTTCTCTATTCTCTTCCCCACCCCACTTTGGGAGTGAGTGACTGCCTGTTTAGCCGCTTCCAGGTTAAAGCAGAACGCACATGTACCTCTGGGTGGCCATTGCCACCTCCCTGATCAGCACCTCCAGTGGGTCACCTGGTGCTGAGTGCCAGCACCATTTTGTCCTGTTTGTAGCCCCTGAAGTCTCCTTGAGATTTGGCTGGAGCAATTACCCTCATACTCCAGAAGTAATTGTTCAAGGTGTTATTATTTTTATCTCTCTATCATGACTAGTTCAAGACTGGAGAAGAAGGGATTTTATGTGGCCTAGCAGGGTACAGGCTATCCAACATGAAAAACAAATCACTGAGCAATGATTGCTATCTGAACTTGGACACAATTACTGCAACAGCTATTTCATAAAATGCTCAGTTTAAACTTGGTATCTATAAAAAAGCTGAGGGCAGCATCAGTTCTTCTGGCTTTCAAAAGATATGTCTGTTAGGAAGATAATCCTCTAAAATCATACTGAAGATTAATTTGAAAGTTTTGCAGAAAAAAGGGTTATTCTGGAATATATGACTGGTAAGCTCTAGCGTTTCATAGCCCCACTGAATCAGAAATAAATCAGTCCTTTGCACTTTGAGATAGGCAGGATATTCATCCTGTATCAAGAAATGTCAGAAACACAAACTACTAGCCTCTTCATCTAGGAGCATTTTATACTTTGGTCAACGACTGTCTTTTAACTTATTTGGACTGGGGCTGAAGAAGGCACAATAAGAGCAAATTTATAATGGAAGGATAGATCTAAAAAGGAAAGATATCTTATGATAGTGGTGTGGAATCACAGGGACATGAGAAGTGAAAAAGTGTTGCCTGGACGTAGGCAATGCAAAACCCACTGCTTTAATCTCATATATAGGCAGTTGTAAACAGAGAACTATATTACGTACTCAGGAATTGGCAGTAGCTTTTGGTAAAACTCTGGGAGGGCAATGTACATCCCTTATACTCCACATTTGTCCATCAGGGCCCTTGCAGGTGCCTAACAGGTCTCTTGCTACTGGACCTCTGTACTCGTCTTGGTAAAGTGAGCTACAACCTTTCTGATGCTGGAATAAAAAAGCAGCTCCATGCCAGGTGTAGTGACTTCTGAGCTGCTTTGTGCTCATACAATTTTATTTATGAAAACCAACCTGCTCATCTTCCTGAGCTGCATTTGAACTTCATGTCTATCTGGTGGAGAATCTCACTTTGAGTGTGATAAACTCAGATGATGAGCACTTCCCACAGCAAACAGTCTGGCTTTGTTCCTGTGCTAGAAAGGATTAATTTGGGATTAATACTTCTCTACCAAACAGTCAATGGTTACGTTCCAATGCAAACAACATCCTGATAAAACAGAAGCACTTTTGCAAATGTCACTGCTTAATTGGCATTCACAGTCTATTTTATGTCATCACTGGAGGGTGATGAACCTTGGGGTGGGCTGTAGTTTTGGGTCATGAGCCTTGATAGCTGCAGTGAACTGAAGGCAGAGCTTTGCTTCCCCGTCAGAGCACGCCAGAGCTCATGGCACTGCCTTTGGGACTGACAGGGTTTGGTACAAAATAGGACAGCCCTAATTATATTTCATGTCCATGGCCCAGGCAGCCTTTGATGATTAGGAGTGCAAGGGAGGGAGAGAAATCAAACCACCATGACTTAATTCATACCTTGACAAGAGACTAACCTCTTGGGATTGACAACCACAACCAAACCATACATAATACTGTGCACCAAGTCTACCCAGAGGGGATTTATTCCTCTTTTTCTAGCTCTGCAGTAATTTAGTGACAGATCCTGCCACTGGTCTTTGCGAAGTCAAAGACTGAGTATATTGGGAGTACTGTAAAATAACAAGACCCTTGGGGAGAATTGGGTTGCACAGCTGAGCTGCAAAACATGGGCTGGATTGCTGAGACCTGGCATGGACTGTGAAGGGTTGAACCAGAGCCTGTGGGAAATGGCTCAGCAAGGGGTACCAGTCAGCCTGACTTCACAGGACAAAGCTTGGTCAGGAGCAGCTCCTGCCCAGGACAGAGACCCAGGTTTGTTTTAACACTCAAAGGGCACTTAGTGAGATGCCACCACCAATTATAGGCAGATTACAGAGCCCTCCTGGCTGACCTGGCAATGAGGCAGCTCTCTGCCTTGTCAGATGAGCAGGTTTCTTTTGCAGACCAGCACAGACTCAAGTTTGTCACTGATGCTTTATTACTTTTGTAGATACAATAGGTTTTTATGACACTGCAAAGGTAGAACCGAAGGCATTAGCAGGAGCCTGAGTCAGTTCGTGCTGCCTGAGCCACGTTGCAGCACCCACTGTATAAGCAGGGAGGTGGAAGGGGCAGCAAGGGCACAGAGATCTGCCAGCAGCTGCTTCGCTGCCTTGAGGAAAGTTGGGATTACAATTCAGGGCTCTCAAATACCACCCCTCTGCACTTCAGTATGTCTTATCTTCCTAAAATAAAAATTTCTAGTAGAGCAAGTGCTAAAAGATTGAGTTAGAGATGGTATCACAACCCCAAGGTCCCCCTGGGTAGGGCACTGAGTGTAATGCTTCACTTCCACAAAGCATTTACTACATTTTTCAAATTTTAAGTATTTTCCTTTACATCAAAGAATCAAAGCTCAACTTAAGAAATAAGCTCACTGAGGGTAACTCAACAGCTTTGCCCCACACCAGCCAGGTCTTGCAGTGGTTAATCTCCTGGTTCTCTGTCCCTGTCTGAGCACCCTGCAACATGCTCCCCAAAGCTGTAGGAAGCATCATTAAAATGCTCCTGCTATGGTCCTATACAGTCACTTCCATATCTGGGCTTCTCTTGGCCCATAATCAGCTTTGAGGTATCACTGAACAAATGTCAAATCCTGTTCTTTATACTTGGCTCTGTCAAACCTCATTGTTTATTTTTAGCTGGATCATTAGCTAGATGCTTCTGCATAGTGTTTAACACATGGATTCTTCCCTTAAAAATTACAATAATCCCATTTCTAGGGCCACCCAGTTACTGAGAGAACACACCAATTTATACCTGCTGAGGAGATGGTCTATTCAAGCTTCTCAGTTTTTCTAACCAAGTATCACTTTCCCTCAAATAAGGCTATTCCAATGCTTTGAGGACTCCCTGATGATTTATGCAGATGATTTATGCTCCATGTTTTCTGACTTGCCACAAAATGAATGAGCACCTTTATAGCTGCTTGCATTTGGCAGCAACATTCCCAGTTTGGGACCATTTAGAGTCATAGAATTGTTGGGATTGGAAGAGCCCTTTAAAGGTCACCTAGTCCTACTCCCTGCTATAGAAAGGGTCATCTTCAACCAGATCAGATTGCTCAGAGCTTTGTCCAGCCTGACCTTGAATGTTTCCAAGAATGGGGCATCCAGCACCTGACTGAGTGGGACAAAAGTCACAGAGTCGCTTAGGGTTTCAAAAGTGATTGAGAACAATATTCTGCACTCATTAAAGGAATCAAACACAAAACATATGGATCACTAAGTGCCTAGGGTACTTGTGAGGAGCCATTTTGTCTAAGCCTTAGATGCACCAGCCCATCTCTATAAACACTGTGGTTTTGATCAGACCACTCCTCAAACAACCCTTAAGTCTCCTGATGCTCTTCCCATGGGACAGGTAAATGTTTTAAACCCATTAATTGAAGAGATCACTCAAAGCTACATAACTTTATGGATGTGCCAGGAATGAGGCTGGAAATAGACTTTGTATCTTGATTTTCTTCTTATCCCTTCCCTTTCCCTGGAGGCCAGGCTTAGCTCAGGTCTGGTCTACTTTTTATGACAGTAAACATATTGACTATTGAAAACCTCCCCTTATGTAAGCTTTCTCTTTCTTGACACTCCTAGGTATCCTATAACTTGGTGCTGGGCACAGCCCCCACCTTGATTTATCTGGCAGCTCAGAGAAACACCCTCTCTGTAAATACAAGGGAGTTTCTGTTCAGCCTCAGATTCATAAAATGAACAGCCCAGCACTTTCTGTCCACCTGTTCCTGTGGCACAGAGGAATCCATCAGGCAGAGAGACTACTGCCCTGTGCTGCCTTGCACAACAGAAACAAAGGCACTGGCACAGGGGTGTTTCTGCTGGATGGCAACGGGAGATGCAAAGCTGACCTTTGAGCATGGCAGGAAAAAATTATTTTAACAAACATGGACTTACTGAGGGAGGGAAGGAAAGAGTCAAGGCTCAGGAAAATGTCACCCTTCAGACAGTGATTTGTGATGTGTTTTGTGATCTGTGATGGACAGATGGTGAAGGCAGGGTACCCATGGGGCTCTTTCTGCTTTCCTGTGATAACACCACAGCTGGAACCAGCTCCCTTTATTTTACACCAGTTTTAATGGGACACTGTTAATCACCTGCCGAAGAAAGCTTCACTTTTGGCTACCACCACTCTGAAGCCTGTTATTCCAATCCTGGCCACTGTTCCTCTCACCCAGAATTTTCTGTGTGCCACAGCAATAGCCAGAATTATTCTGCTGATATTTTTCACTGCCTTTGATATGATGGCAGGTAGGGGCCAGGACCCCACTGTGTTTGGGCCAGGTTATGTGCACAGACAGTCTCTGTTCTGAAGAGCTTTTCGTTTCACTAGCAAAGGGTGAGGGGAATGGAATTATCAGTACAGTGTTTGTACAGATAAGAAACATCACACGGTCTGATTTGGTAATTCAGTACCTATCTTGATATAGCAGCCATGACTTTTCTAGTGAATAATAAGAAATGCAAAAGGGAGTTCCTGGAAGAAGACTCTCCATTGTACCAGTTACTCTGCAAACATAGCTTGATTTCAGTGTATATAGACACATACAAGGGGTTTGCTTCTGCCCTACTTGTCGCACAGCAGGTCTGGAAACATAAACTTCAGGAACCATGAGCAGAAATTGCAACTGGAACGTGGTCCTTCCCATCAACAAGAGTAGGAGATACCACCCTCACAGGCTTTCCTTGCTGTTACAGTACTTAATTACAGAACAGTCAGTGGCACTTCTTGCCAGCCTTGCCATTCTGGAGACACATTTACTGAGAAGCAGTGTGCATGTTTACATTTGCTTAAAAAAGCAGCTCAAGGAACGCATCCCATATGGCCTGGAGGCTGATTTGCACCTCTTTACACATTGAAACTTAACTGTTAAACTTCCTGAAAACATATCCTATAGGAAATGAAGCAGTCAAGACACACATACTCTCTCCTTTTTCCCAACAGTGTTTTCTCTTTTAATCCAAACTTGGCTTTGTTATTATTTCAAAATGAGAAAGAAAATCAAAGCAAGAAAACAAGAGAAAAAAGAGAAATAAAAAGGAGAAAAAGAAAGGTAAAAGAAAGAGTGAAAGGGAACAAAAGAGAAAGAGAAAAAAGTGAGAAAGCCAGCAAGTGAAATAAAGAAGGAAGGAAAGAAGGAGAGAAAGAAAGAGAGAATGAGACAGAGAGAGAAAAAAGAGGAGAGAGAGAAAGAGAGAGAAAGAGAGAGAAAGAAAGAGAGAGAGAAAGAAAGAAAGTCTCAGTTAGGTCAAGGCAGCTGTTGAAAGGTCACCTCAGCTTTTGCTACTCAAGTACTAATTGAGTCCTCAATGTAGAGCCACCTTTTGCAGCTGAGCAAAGGGGATGCTTATTGGATTATTTCAGGCTGTATGGGAAGATTAGTCCAGTTAGAAGAGAAGCTGTTTGGGACCTGGATGGTGTAGGTGGCTTGCAGCCTGGCAGTGAGACTCTCTGCAGAGGCAAGGAGAGTTTGGTTGCCTGCCCAGATGCTGGCGAGTAGAGCTGATATCCATGGGCATGTACATGAATGCCCAGGGTTGTCTCTCCCTGACAGCTTTTTCCTGCAGAGCTGCTAGTTCAGCTTACTTGTTCAAAATTTTTAGGGCAGGGTAGTGGGACCATTCTGTACAGGTCATGGATCATTTCTCAATTCAGCCCTCCAAAAGAGACTCTTTTTTTTTTTCATGTTTACAGACTGTGAGCAACCCCTCCCCTGAGAGGGCTCACTGACTGCTCACCATGTTAAGCAGTTCATCTAGGGACAGAGTGCTTTAAAACCAGACTTTGGTGAATGTGCTTTGAAGTGGCAGCATTTTGTGACATGTCCCAAAGCACCACACTGTTCTGCCATTGGCCAAGTCTGCCTGGACTAGGTGTGCTATTATGTGCTATTACCCATGCTGCTATTCCTTTTCTTAGTGTAGCTCATGCTTTTTTATTAAAAAATTATTCAGCCTTTTAAGGGAATTAAATCGCTAAAGCAACAGTAACTGCCTGGGGCATAGGCACATCATCACTCAGAATTAAGGCATGAAATGCTGGTGATTTCTGTTATTATTATTTTTCATGGTGGTTTGTTTGTGAAAGAAAGAGAAGGAAGATGAGACAAAGTAGGAATAGAAATTGAAGAAGAACACCATCAGTAAAAGACAGCATAAGAACTTGGGGTTAACTGCAAAATTCAGAAGGATGAATGACAAAAAAAGCATTAATTTTCTGCTTCAGTGGAGAATAGGGAAATTTTCACATGCTTTTTAAAGATATAGGATTGTATGAGGTATCTGATTTAATTAGCATTTCTCCTATTAGCAGAGTTTTGCTCAATCACTCCAGTCAAATGTGTATGATTGATGCTGGTAAAGGACTGGACAGCTCCTGGACAGCTAGGCTGGAATCTTCTTGAAGAGAAGCAGAGCAAATAAGCCTGACTTGCAGAGGCAGCTGTCTTCCTAAATTCACCAAAAGAAGCAAAAGGACGTAGAATTTTGAACCTGTTTGATCACTTGGGTTAAGCTGCCTAATGTGGTTTCATTTCTCTGCATTTTTCACTCCAATAAAGCAACTAATGCCTCATGTGCTGCGGGTACTTCATCACTGCAAGGAACTTAATTATTTATTTGGGGAATAATGAATCCCTCTGCTGGGGTTCTGCTGCGGTTCAAATATTTAATTACAAAGGTGTCTTTAATGACATGTTCCAACTCATGATAATACACTGTCCTCTCTAAAGGTCAGTTCCCATCAGACGAGGTTAAGAACAGTATGAAAATGGCCTTTGGGAAGTGCGGAATAAAAGAAGCCTTGTGCCTCTCTAATTTGTTCTCAGCAAGGACTGGAGTATGTCCAAGAGGAAATGTCAAGGAAGTACCTGTATATACAAGACTGGAGGCAAGAGTTGTGATTAATGTGATGGTTTATTAACTAAAAATAATGCATATTAAGCCTTTTAACTGGGGAAGTGTGAGGAATAGTAGGGGAAACCACAATCCAGAGCCCTGTACTTTGGGCTGCAATAGAGAGAAGTCAGGCAAGCTATGGGTTGAAAAAGAGAGAGAACAGAGAAAAAGAAATTATGTTCTTGTTAAAAATAAGTGGATGCAAATACAGGAATACTTTAAATAGACCTATTTTCCCAGAGAGTGGTTGCTAGGTCTGTAAGAAATCTAAACTTTCTCAAGGTGTCTTGATGGGTGGGAAACTTTTGGTGGCCTTTTATCAAGGGCAGCATGTGGGTCACTGACTAACTCCCACAGTTCTCTGCAGAGCAAGAGAAGTTAATGTTTGCACAGAGGTAAGTCTTTGTTCTTGTTCGGTGTTTACCACATTGACTAAGCAGCCACCACATTTGCTACCAGCAAGAAGCAAACTTAAATGCAGCCTTAAATGCAGATAGGATAAGAGGAAACAGCCTTGAGTGTTGCCAGAGGAGGTTAAGATTGGATATGGCAAAAAGTGGCTGAGTCATCATCCCTGGAGGTATTTAAAAGGCATGTAGATGTGGCACTCAGGGACACAGTTGAGCAGTGGACTTGGCAGTGCTGGGTTAACAGTTGGACTTTGATGATCTTAGAGGTATTTTCCAACCTAAATGATTCCATAAGCTTGGAGAACCTGTTCACAATGTGAAAGGTAGCAACTGAAAAAATCCCAGCAGGATGGAGCCCTCAACAGTGGCACCTGAGGCCCACAGGTATGTCTAATTCCTCAGGGAATTCTTCCAAGGTTTGAATTAAATTCAGATAATTATCTTAAAATACTTTTTCTTGAAGGAAAAGAAAACTAACAAATCCTTTAATGCTTATTTCAACTGCTCCTGAGAGGTGTGATTATTATTTCTGTTATTTATCTAGTCTATGATGCCTTGTGCAGTCTTTAGTAATTTCTAACTGCTTAAAGTCATGGAAGGTCTCTCTGAGCTCAGCAGGTAATGGCTCAAGGTCCCTGTGGAGGGAGGAAAGAACTCTAAAAGTTGCAGGAACAAGAGAAATGACCTCCCTACCTGTAATAACTGTATTCTTTATTTTGGTGGTAGTAGTAGACATATATTAGTATTTAGTAGGGCTGTTACCCAGATCTTGTGTATTGAGATAGGAGTAGTTGTTGAATATGACCACTAATCTGCACCTGTTCAGGATGTGGCTTCTTCGCTGTCATGACTCATGATGTATAAGGATGCTAAATGTGTCACTAAGAAATAATTGATTTTATGCCAAAAGGACAGGATTTGAAAGAACCAAGGCTGTATGTGCTGGAGTAAATGGCCAGTGTTTGCAGAAGTCCCATGCTGTGGTGCTGCTGTTTCTGGAACCTTCTCAGACTTTGGAGTTTTGGATTATTTGTGGCACAACTGTCCACAGTTCAAAAGTTCAAATTACAGGCTCTTCATAGTGTGTATTATTACATCTGGTATTTCTTCTTCTGCATATAACAGCATCTAGGGAAATAATCTTTTTTAATTAAAATGCTGAAAAACATGGAATCAACTGGGCCAAACCATAAAGTCTCCTTTAACACAGTTTCTGCCTCCCAAGAGGGGCAAAAGGTGGATACTTGTGAATACAGTCTGTGAAATGGGTATGAGCAAGGCATCAGGCCCTCACCAGTTTCACACACTTAGAGAGATTACACAAGCTGGATGGATATCAGGCCCTCTGTCCACAAACTCCATAAATATACCTGAAATTTCTTTGAATTCTTCAACCGAACAACTTTCCTTGCAACACTCCTATGATTTATGTGTCTCACTGAAGAACTCTTCATTTGTTCACACCCTCATTTGTTTTAAACTTGTGGCCTGACAATGTCATTAGAGCACTGTGGTTTTGTGGTCTGGGGACCGAAACTGAGAAACTCTTTCTTTATCCATCTTTCCATGTCACTCACTATTTTATAGCTCACTTCCAAACACTGCTTCAACTATGTTTAAACAATACAGTAAATCCAGATATCTCTCAAAAACATGATGATCACATGAGGCTGTGCTAATTGGGGATGAAATCACCTCCCTGTTCAAGTGTGTTCCAAGAAAGGATTAGTTTTTTCACTATCAGCCTTTATGCTAGATTAGGTATAATTTTGGCAAAAGCTTGTGCTATGTTCTTTGATCATTCAGACAAATGTGAGGATGAACCCATAGCCATGACTGCCAGGTGACCCAGCCATGAACAGATTTAGTATTTCTGATGAGGGAACAACCAGAACATGAGAAATACCCTATGAGGTCAGATCCCATGTCCATCTGGCACTGTGCTCTTCTCCAGAAGTGGTAAAAGGAAGTCATATTCAGGGAGAGTACAAGAGTCTGGGTGCTTTCTCTGGTCCATTCTCCCCAGCATCCAGAAGAACATTTTTCTCATGAGTGTTAATAGATACATCTGTCTGGTCCTTTTAGTATTTTCAGTCCTGTTTCATCAAGCTTATCCTCATTCTAGTCCTGTGGGTTTTGCTGAGTAACAAACAGCTCTGCTTTCACCTCATTTGGCCATTTAAATTTATAAATTTTGATCCTATTCCCACTTAGTCATCCCTCCTCCAAGGAGTCACAGCTGTTTCAGTCTGTTATAAGTTGGCTTCTCCCATGCATTTTCTGTGCCTCCTCTAGCCCTGTTGTCTTATTTGAGATGTGGAGACCAAAGCTGCACCCAGTATGTGAGATGTTGACCTGATTTATTCTGTGATCCTGTCTTATGAACTTGTGTGGGTTCACCAGTGCTTTAGAGGCAAAATGGCACTCACTGCTTTCTTCCTCACACCGATCTTGACCATACCCAGCATTGTGCTGACTTTTTCAACTGATGCTGCACACTGAGCTGCTTGACTTCAGAGAACACCACTGATGACTCTAGGGCTATCTTCTTGTGTCTGATTGCCAGTTCAGTGCTTCTCATGCATCCTTGATTATTTTTACCTCACTGCAGTGCCTTGACAATACAGGCTATTGTCTCTTTTTCAGGCTCAATAGACTCTGCCAGGACTCTCCTCTGATCACACATAGCAGTGTTTTCTCCACATTGCTGAGTTTTCAGTTCCTTTTGAGAGGGACAAACAGAGTGACAAGCTGTAGCCAAAATGCAGCAATTTAGTGCCATGATGATCCCTGTCATATTTTCAACTCATTTCTTATACTTTCTAATGGCTGATTTCACGTTTTGACTGCTAAAGTGTAGGAAACTGAAGTTTTACAGAGAATTATCCTCATAGACAGTAGAATTTCTTTTCTGAGTAGCTCATTTAGAGTCTGTTCTTGAATTTACAGCTAGAGTGTGTCTAATATTGACAACTGTATTTTGTTTTCAAATGTATTGACAACTTGCAATTTTGTTTTCTTATTGTTAAGATATTAATAGCTGAGACCTGTAATCTCGTAGTGTCATATGAATGTAAAAAACCCCAAGCTTTAGAACTTGTGTGTGTGTGCTACAGCTATTTTTTAAATAACAGCTTGTCATACAGGATTCTGTATTCACCTTCTTGAGGAGCTGAAGCTTTTCCATTGCAAACCTTGGACCTGTCAAAACAGCAGAACCAGGGGGAAATCAGGAAAAATGGAAACAAGACAGCTTGTAAGAGCTCCAAGCTGTGAAAGAACCACAGCAGAAATAATGGAATTTGGGACAAAGGGAGGCTCATTACTGAAACAGAATGAAGGATCTGACAATACACTGTACAAAGCCCCCCTGCGCTGGGAAACAGAATAAATTAAATTAATAAACAGACAATATTTTCCCTTAAAAGAAAGGCATGAAATGAGTGCATCATTAACCACTCATTAAGATTTTTTTGCTTTCCATAGAACATAGAAGCTATAGAAGATATTTTATTCAGCCCTCTTTGATAATTAAATGTAGTGTAATAAATTTCTTCCCTGGAATTTCATTTATTATCACAAATGACATACTAGCTTAATAAATAAATAGTTCTGAATTGACCAGATCTGCTCATGTGATTTTTTTTAGATAGATTAGGTTTTCATTTTGAAACCCTATCTTTGTATGGTAATTATGTTTTATTCTTTGAAAAGAGGGTTTTAAATTATGAGATAATTTACTTTTCCTTTCAATTTCCTTGACTAGTACATACTGTGGAAGTGATAAAATGAACCAAGAGTAGTTCTTATGGTTTTGATTTTTTTTTTTGCATTTGAAAAGGTATAACATTTTTATAACCTAGAGATTTAGATTCTTTTTGCTTGTGCTAATTTGATGGAAATTAGAACAATTATGTGTAGATAATTATTTACTAGTGCAATACTCTTTAATCCACTGCAAAACTCTTTAAAAAGCGAACTTATGTTGAAAAAACCCCATCCACCAAGCCACCTTACAAAATGCAAATTACAGACACACCTATCAAATTTTATGTTCTTGAGTGAGAACACTGAAGGCTTTTTCTTCTTTCTTCAGTTGTAACACTTCCTCAGCCAAGGCAATCTCTGTACCCATAGCTTTATATTCCTGAGGCACTGGAGCTGGCTCAGATCTGAGCTGCACAAACCTTTGATCATCCCTGAACTACATAATTTTGATAGTTCCAAAAGGTTTGCTGAGAGTGCTGCTTCCAGGAAGGAAGTGAATTGAGGGGAAAAATCAAGGCAGCTGCTCCAATAAGGATTTTCTGCTGCCAGGAACACATCGCAGCTCACTCACCATGTCCACACGAGAACTGGATGGTCCCAGGGGACATGCTGGGTAAAACAGGGTTTGTGTCTGTGTCTGTCCTTCATGCTTCCCAACCTCATTCACTGGTTTCATTCCTCTGTTCCCACCAGGGGAGCACGTCACACACCAGCAGTAGGGAAGGGCATCCCAAGGCTCAAAGGTATGACAATGGACCTTAAAAAGTATCTTGGTCTAATGCAGGTTAAGCCCAAGACTGGGTTTTACTTGAACAAGGGCTAGAAAGCTGCACTGAGAGGGGGCTCTGCAGAACAGGACAGAAGGTCCCTCCTTGAGCCACACATGCCTGTGTTCAGATGGCTCCAGCTTACTCTTCTGGCTTTATAACTGATGGAGAAGTGTTTTCTGCCATCCTGCAATAAGTGTCTAGAGTGAGCTAAATAAGTTGCACCCCAGAAGTGCCTGTTTGTCTCTGGATGACGTGTGACCATTCCCACAGCAAGAAGCCAATCTCCTCATAGGTCAGTTCTCCAAGCACATACACTTCTGAAAGGATTTTAGAAGATGAAGAAACAATGTGGAGAAACTCCAGGGAAATTCAGTATTAGTAAGGTCACTTGTACTCTCATACTGACTACTCTGAAGTGCTTTTTTTGTCAACTTTCCTTTAAATTAGACTGCAAATTGCAATTATTGGTTATCTGAGAGAACGTTATGCTGTGCAAGAAGTAATTTTGAAGCCTCTGTGACTGTGGGACAGCTTAAATGAAAAAGAGCAAAAAAGGATTTTTAAAAAGCTGGAAGCTGCCATGGATGAACCTTGATGAGAGGAGAATGCAATTTCTGAGTCTTATTTTCAAAGAGTATGAGAATTAATTCAGAGACCCAGTGGACCTGTGACACTGATAACGGGAAATGAACCCTTGTATTTATAGAGTTCTGGTGCAAATTCAGTATGATCTTGGTACAGTCAAATGCTGTGTTATGGTTGGTGTCCTACTATTATTTACTATTTATATCAAGGAAACCTCACTGAATCACAGTCATAAAGTAAGGCCTACGTTGTTACTGTCCATATGCAGAAGAGAAAAATTTGTCCTATCTCCAGATTTTTTTACAATCCCCATGTGAAAGGAGTTGGGAGACTCAGTCCTCTTTGAACTAAGCAATGCTGTTTAGCTGAGATGGCTGATTTTTAATTGCTTCTGATCAAGGCACTTACAATGGGAAACCTGTTGGTAGCCTGCAGGAATTTTTCATCTGCTTCTCTTTGGACATTAAATGGTTTTATTGTATCTTAAGTTAACTTGTTGGATTCTGAAAGGAAGAAAATCCTTCTCTGTATTTGTGCACCATGTAGCATATGAGGGCTAAATCTTCACTGAAGTTTGTCAGTGCTACCACAACATTAACAACCTCCAACCTCACCTCAGGTCCATGACATGCGAGTGATATCTTCTACACCCCAAGTCCCTCCTGATTTCCCAGCCTCTAGCAGTGCCATGTTAGTGCCTCACTGATACCCAGGACATCCTGTCGGGAACATGGCAGGCGCTTCCTCACATCTTTGGGGTTTACCTAGAAGAGACACAGAGTTTTATGCCTGGCTTAGGGATACAGATGGGCAGAAATAACTTTGGGGACATTATCAAATCTAGTGAAACTGCATGGAAGGCTGAGACTTTTTCTTTTAAAATTTATGCTGTCTTGGGAAAGGGATGGAGTAATTTTCAAGTTTTTAGCAGTTGGTTGAATTTATGTTGAAGATGCAGTGAAGAAAAACATTTTGTGGAAGCTTGAGGGAAGATTAATTTTGTCCTTCCTTTCAAGAGAACCAACTGTCTACTACAAAAAGAGTATCCACAGAACATTTTAAAGAACCTAAATGGTTTTATTAAGTAGTGTGGCTGTTAGCCATGTGCACAATATTAGTGTGTGTACCCTGACAGTGGATGAAAAGCAGTTTGCATATCAAAGTGATGAAGCCTCTCTGTCGTGAAGGACTGCTACATTCAGTTCCCTGAAAACTTCATTTACTTAGTTTCTCTCTGGCAAATCCCGTGCATATGAATGCATCCTGGCAAATAAACCCACACTCCTCTTTCCCATAGCTGAGCCTTGCAAGTGACTTGTGCTTGCTGCCTCTCTGGTACTGTTGAGGGACAGTTCTCTTCATGGTCACAGCTGCCCTTGGCCATAATAACTGCTTAGGCCAGGGGGCCATGACAGCTCAGGTGCTTTCAGGTGCCCCTCTGTGTGAAAACTTCTGGCAGACAAAAAACCTGAGACTGAAATCCAGGTTATTTCAAAGATAGATTGGAACCCTGTAGTTATGGTGAACTCGACTGTTTCTGTCACCCTGTGGTACCTTCTGCAGTTCTGTCTTTAAGCAGTTTCAGTGTTATGTAAACTTAAGAATCACATCAGGCTTTGTTAATGGCCATTCCCTCCAGTCACCCTCTGACTCTTGCTTTACTTGAGCCATTTTTTGTCTGGATACTACATTTCCACTCATACTGGTCAGATTTTGGTGTTCTTTGGTACATAGGAGTTGTGCATTTTCTGCTATTGTGTCCTGCATTGCTGACATTCCTCTTGGGCCTGGCCAGTAAACTTAATTTGCTTGCTCTGAATACCATTTTTAAAGGTTATCAGCTTTCCTTTCCAGTTGGTGATATCTTTTCCTCCATAGCTAAATGCACCTCGAGTTTGCAGGTGATTTCAGATATTTGAGCACTGGTTGCTATCAGGTTTACTCAGCTCGCAGGTGCCTGCTTGTTTTGGCTCATTGGACTGTGTGCTCACCCAGGTAAGTTTTTACACCTACAGGAATTTTGGCAAACTACTGATTTCTACTCTGATGAGAGTAGAAAAAAATGTGCTGAGTGTTTGTCACTGCATGTTTGTGGTCAACAGGGAACCTGTAAAATGCTGCCATTATACTGAATCCTCTATGTTTGACTCACCTCCTGGTTTGTTTGCCAACAGAATCAATAGCACAAAATTCTCAAGCAGCACAGGTTATTTCTCCCTCTGAAATATGCAGTGTATTTATTTCCTTGGAAGAACTGTAGTATGAAATCATAACCACAGAGAGCTCCTCTTGAACCAATGGAACCAATAATTGGGAAAATAGTACAGAGCAATGTACTAATAAAAGTGAAGTCCTAGGTAGAGTGAAATCCACCACTGCTCACAAATTTGTGTGAGATTCAGTGAATGTTTCAGCTCTCAAAATGAGGTGTAAAGAAGTATATTTTCAAAATACAAAGCCAGGTAATTTTAACATTTCAGAATTAAATTTTTCAGATATATTGAAATGTTTTTCTTGACATTTCAAATTGAAAACCAAATTGCCTGCAAATTGAGACATGTATTTCACTACTTTATAATAAAAAATCTGAAGTATATTGGTTTCAGCAAGCAGATAAAATATGCAACAATAGGATTTACATTTTCACTATCAAATAAAGATAGGTAAATAATTTGCAATGACTTTGGATTTCTGAGTATAAGTCAGATCGATCTAGTTAATTCAAAATTTTAATTCCACAGGCTTTTATTTAATAAAAATAATCATTCAAGGTCAGTCTGAGTCTATTGATTTTTTATCCCATTTTAATTTTTAATTTTGGTTGAGAGATTCAAAGCCAAGGGTCCATAACTACCCACTTCTACTCCAACCACAGTCCAGTTTACCATAAAGGAAGAACTTTTGTATGTGTTTCCTGTCTTATGTTTCCTATGGCTATTTTACCAGGCCTTGATTTGCAGCAAGACAAGACATATGTAGACTGTAAGGGTCATTGTTAAACATTGATTCAAGTCTTCAAAAACATTCAACGACCCGGAAAGATTGAACTGCATGCTCCAGAGCTCAGAGATTTAATTTCCACTCCCCAAATCCCTCTTGAATGATGAATCATGTGCCTTAAAAACACACACTTTGAAAAAGGATGAGGAGATAAGAAATCTATGAAGATAAACAAAAATCAACCAGTCCTTTTCCAAAATGTAAAGATAACTGCTAAATTGCCCACTTTAATCTCTCATGGAGTCAGTTGCAGGACAACTGACATCTTCCCATCTCTTCTCCAAAATCTTCTGTTGAAAGGGGCTCTCTGGGCACATTTTATTGCAGAAAATGGTGTTTCTTGTCCACGTTGCTAAGAATGGATGCTGTGTTCAGCTGGGTCCAGGGTCAAAGGGGAGAAATCCCATCTTCTTCCCATAGCTTTCCTTCTCTGGAGCGTATCAGCTCCTTGCTTGGCTCTAGGGTATGGCAGAGCAGAAGTTGGAGCAGTAGATCAAGTGTGAATTGGATACTGTTGAAGTTCTTAGTCTTGTTATCATACTTTGTTCTGTGCTTGTGAAGTGTCAGAACAGCATCGGTGTCCTGTTGCAGGACCAGTGCTCCTGGACCCTGATTTGAGACAAACAAGGAGTTTTGTGGGATGAGGCTGGCTGGCAAACAAGAAGGAGGGACTGGTGGATCTTTGTCTAGAGGAAAATACTGTATGACATTTGTAGAGATATTTAGGTCCACCTCTTGTTAAAAATCAACTCTACAAAACACAACTGCTCTTTATCCCTACTGTCTCTATTCGCTGAAGAGCTGCAGGACCAATAGAAGGGTAGAATATGCAAAGGACAACCAGCACAGACCTCTGAACAGGCAGCCTGGCCCTGTGCTGATGCTGGGAGAGGTACTTTGGGTGCTTAGCTTGGCAGCTGTGCCACCTCCTGTCTCAGGGCCACGGGTGTTTTGCCATCAGTTTCCCAAGAAGCAAGACTACACTGCAGGTCCCTGCTGAGTGCCTTGCCATGGTTTACCTCTGATGGCAACCAGCTGGGGCCAGGCTTCGCTGCCTGCATCTCACTCCATGAATGCATTGCATTCCTGGACGACTAAGGTAGGCTTCTGGCACAGAGTTGTGGCTAAAACTGAGTTGAACACAAGGAATAAGGAAGACCTAATAAGGCCACTTTATCCAGGCATGACCTGATAAAGGACCTCATCAAGTTTTAACTGGATTGATATGTTTTAAGGTGCTTTAATTCCCTAATCCAGTATAGGAAGGAGGCAGATAAGCCCCATGCAGTGATAGCTGGTGTTGATGCCAGGCAGAAGCATTTCTCTAACACAGCTTAAGGAGAAACCCTTCTCCAGGCTTGTTCATGGCTTTGCTGTTGGAAGGGAGTGAGAACTAAGTAAATAAAAGGCAAAGCTGTTGTGGTGTATGTGCCATTGACACCGTGGGTGTTGTCACCAAGGAATTAATGCAAATGCATTTATATTTATCTTAATTCAGTGGAGAATTGCTTTTGGTCTGGATCCTGTAATTTGTCTTTTATCTCTGGTCTTGTCACAGGCTTAAGAACTACATGTGTGGGAAGTCTTTGATTTCCTTTCTTTGCATCTTGCAAAGATACTTTGGCTTTTCTCTCATTATTTTTGCCAGTACATGGGAAAAGTTTAAAAATAAACAAAATTAGTTGAAGCTTAAAGTTAGAGTTTTCTCTTGTTTGCTTCCAATAAAAGGAAATTCGGAATACAACGATCTTGCTTGGAAATCAAAACTTCTTAACAGCTCCTTGAATTAAATTAGTCGGGCACAGAAAAGGCCTTGAAGATACTGCACTGAATAATTTTCTTTACTTTTTCAGAAAGGGGCTGTTTGCTGGAATGAAGTTGAAGAAGAAAAAAAAAGGCGAGAAAGGATTGACTATTGCAAACAAAGATGCACTGGGTAAGGCCTCATAAATCAATATTGCAACTGGGAAGAACAGTTGGGAGATTATATTAGATCTAATGTCATGTGAACTCCTTTGCATTGTGTCTCAGGCCTTAGTATTGATAAAACAGGCAGTAAAACTCTTTAACACTTTCAAATAAACAGAGAGTTAATTCTTTTTGCATTAACTATTTCATTAATGCTACACTCAGATTCTGTGAGTTCTGCTCTGTCTGGTAGAGTAAACTAAAAATGCCTGCCTGATTTTACAATAGAGAGATGGCACATTTTTGAAAACATTTTTTTCTATTCTAGATATAGATAATTCATTACAGGAGTGTAATTCCTCCAGAAGTTCTGCTTCTTTTAGAAACTATAAGTACACAACATGTGTAGGCCCTGATGGTTGGATGGGCTCGCTCAATAAAGATGGGAACTTTACTTAGTAGCAATTCTCCTCTTAAATGCAAATAAGTTTTTTATTTTACTTTATTTTATTTATTTATTTTATTTTTCATTTTATTTTATTTTGATGTGGGTACCTCCATAAGACACACAGATTCTCCTAGTTCTTACTTTTAACACACTTTGGTTTCCAAAGTAAGGATACATTCCCCTGCATATTGTATCATTGTCATCTCTCTCCTATCACCACAGTCCTCCAATTCACCAAAACCTGTATTTCAGCAGCAACAAAGTCTTAACCTTCTGTAGTTTTATTTTTGTAGTCTCATGCCTTAAATTTCATGAAATTTTTAAAACCTGGACTACTCTGAGTTTAGAGCAGCCCTTGAATTACAGTGTTGTAATAAACCAGCCACATGTGTCTTGACTTATGTCCAGACAGAAACAGGAATACACATTTTGTGGCAAGTTAAAGGGCACTGCTTTTAAAAGGGTTATCCTTTGGTCCTTAGAGCAAGGGGTTTGGCAGAGGAAACTAAAGACCATTTTCTTACTAATTACAAGACATTTGTCCCAAGTGGGGAGAAGTTTTATCTGCTTTAGCACCAGAGCAAACAATACAGGCTACTGCAAGCCCATAATCAAACAGGGTGCTCTAGAGCAAATAGGATATGGAGGGCAGTCATGGGAACTTGGTGCTACAGGTGCAAAATTATGGACTTTCCCTCAAGATCTGAAGACCAGGCTATGCCTACACAGATCCAGAGACAATGTCACCTTCCCTGTGTTCTAGGAAGGCTGGACAAGAACCGGAGGGCAGCAGGGAACATAGATGTTACATGAGATTGCTGAGGGAGGAACCTTTATGGAGCTGCCTCATGCCTGGCTGCCTTGCAACAGAAGGAAAAATTGTGCTGTACCTGCCTGGTGGTTTGCACAGGAGGGGAGCTGCTCCTGTAATCAATGCTGCTCAATACAAACCACTACTGCATCTCTAATTGAGACATCCAAAAATTTAAAATATTCAGTTCATGCTGATAATTTCACTGCTCTGCTCCAAGTGATCTTTTTGCTAGTAGAAATCAGATGTGGGTTATGCTTTCTTGTTTTATTTCTTCATCAGGTGACCATCATGAAAGTGCAATTCTTCTTCATGACACTCTTGCAGGAAGAGAAGAGGGAGAGGAAGACCTAATGAACAGTGATGCTCTGTCCGATGTTTTCAAATCCTTAAACCCAAACAGCAAAAGGTGCTCTTCCATGTATCTTATCTAACACTCCCCCAAACACCTTTTCCATCCTTCCTGGGAATGGTGTTGCCCTAGGACAATGCATCTGATGACAGATAACCCATTTACTGACAGCAGTCATCCCTTTACTCCTGCTCTCCCACATGACAAAGTCAGATGCACTTGTGAGCAAAATACTGTCAGCTCAACGCTATCACCAGGTGCTATCCAGTGCAAGGAGAGATTGCAAGGGATCCTGAGGGTGCCTCAACTGTGCTAATGAGTTCTGCTGAAGAAAATAAGCCAAAGGGAATGGCAGTCTATAGCAAAGATCTTGTGTAATAGTTTTTTTTTCATACAAGGGAGGAATACAGTCAGGTTTGATGGGATCATCAAGTGAAATCATTCCACCAGCATTGCGGATGCCAAACATTTCCCTATTAACAAGTATATGAGAGCAGAGATGGTCTCTATTGCTGAAATCAAGCCTGACAGTTTGCAACAAAGATACCTTCCATGAACAACACTAGCTTAATGTCGGGAAGTCTTTCCAATGTGTGTCCAAGTGTGCACTTGCCTAGAAATGCCTAATGACCTGTTTTGTCATTTAAATAGGGCAAAGCTGGTAACCAGAATTCATGGAGAGGAGCTGAAACCCCAGAACTATCAGGTGAGCAGGGGGTGAGTGCCCTTATGTGCCTGTGAATTCCTCAGGCAGGCTGGACCTAAGCCCAGGACTGTGCATGGTATCCTTGTGCCCCACAGATTGCCATCACCATCATCGAGGCCAGGCAGCTGGTGGGGGAGAACATTGATCCTGTGGTGATCATTGAGATAGGTGATGAGAAGAAGCAAACAACAGTGAAGGAAGGCACAAATGCCCCTTTCTACAATGAGGTAGGTAATTTCCCTTAAAGAAAACACTTTCTTCAGTGGTTCTGGGTGGACTCTACCGTTGATTAGTTCCAAAGGGAATGAATTAAGTTTGTAGCACATGCATGTCTGAGCTGGGAGGTCTGTCCAGAGGGCCAAGCACCAGCAAAAGCTTTGTTGGATTTAGTTTTGTTGCCTCTTTCACTTCCCTAGCTCTGTCCATCCTGTTCCTCACCCTCTCCAACTCTTTCTGCCCTAATCCCACTGCTGCCACAGTTTGTCAAATGATATGTTTGGGAACTTTGTCTACAGTGCTGCCCATCCTGCCCTCTCACTCTGCTTCTTACTATTTCACTGTTTCAGTCTTTCCTTGACATATGCTTGCTCTTGTAGCAGACAAGACCAAAACAACCCCCAGAACAAACAGGTCCTTTGGGTTTCCTTGTGTCTCCTGTCCCTTTGACAATATCCTCTCACAGGCACTCGTGAAGTTCAGTGTTGTGCAGCTATGCCAGGAGGAGAGTAGAAAACAAGTCAGGGCCATGGCAGGCATGAGCCAGGGGCAAGGAAAGGGTTTTGCTGTATCCACCACTGCCTCCCCACCATCGCCAGTGTCTCACTGGACTCTATGCTGTAACCCAAAAACCTGAACCATGCAGCTGACCGTGCTGGCTGCCAGCACAAAGATGATTCTGATTTGCTGTCACCTTTTCCCACAGTACTTTGTGTTTGATTTCGTTGGACCACAGGTGTTGCTATTCGACAAAATAATCAACATCTCTGTAAGTACCTGAAAAAGCTGAGCACAGTAAGTAAAGGTCATTATTGGTTGTGTCACTTCAGCTCTAAATGATTCTTAATGTAATTAAAAAGAGAAATAATTTTAGGAACCAAGCATGCTATACCATCAGCAGGTAGTGTGGGAAAGAGAAAGGATAGTGGAGAAGAAAAGGAGAAGAGGCCACTGGCAGTGATTTGAAGGACATAACCCTAAAGGAAGTTTTAGTCTGCATTTTCAGGGACACTCATTACTGGCTTGGCAATTGGCAAGGTAGAATGAGAAAATTCAGCTTAGCTCACTTTTATCATCACGGTCTTCATCTGTCTAGTTTTCAAGCTGCCCCTTGATTCAAATGACTGAGTTGAAATGTCTGGTTTATGTCAGTTCCTGAGATAAAATTGTTTCTAACTAAACTGAACTAATCCAGGTACTTTATTCACAGCAGTGGCTCTTAGGCTGTCTGGGAGTGTTTGTGGCTGGTTGCTATTAGCATGGGAGTGGGCTCCAAATGTTCAGTGCTGCTTCCACTCCTCACTGCAAGTAAAATCCCAGTGAAGGTACAGAGGGACCTTATCGCTCTCTACAATTACCTGAAAGGAGGTTATAGACAGGTGAGGATAGGTCTTTTTTCCCAAGTAAGTGATAGGACAAGAGGAAACAGATAAGAGCAAAAGGCCTCAGATGTTTCCAGGAGAGGATGTTTGAAACATTTTTTCCCTGAAAGGGTAGTCAGACATTGGAACAGGCTGCCCAGGTAAGTGGTTGAGACACCATCCCTGCAGGTATTCAAAAGATCTGTAGATGTGACACCTGGTGACATGGTTTAGTGGTGAACCTGACAGTGCTGGGTTAACAGCTGGACTTGATGATCTTAGAGGTATTTTCCAACCTTAATGATTCTATGATTCTGTGACATCTCAGAACAGTCCTGATGGAAGACAAATATGCACTTGGACTTGGGGCATTAGATAATGATGTTGGAAGTGTGGAAGTCCAAGTCTATGGAGCCATGCTAATTTATCTTGTCTGAGACACATCACCACATATAACAAAGCTGCTAAGGAACTGAAGATCTCATAAGATTCTGGACAGTGCTCTTCATGAACTGTTTTTTTTTGCCAAAAGTCCACCCACTTTATCAGAGATTTTTCTGGCGTATAAACAGTGAGTTGTTGCTTGAGGAAAGGTACTTTTTCTCTGAAATGCTTTATCCATTTCAAAAATGTACACCAGGAAAGGGTCTATGCAGTTGTGTTTGACAGAGACAAGCAGTGGTCAGGAGCTATAGGACACATCATCTACTTGCTTTTCTGAGCTGATAATAGAGTGACTTTTCCCAGATACAGAATAAAAAGTGTTCATTTATACATGACCAGATGGACAACTAGGTTTTCAATGCTGGTAGTGATTTGACAGTCTGAATCCTAAGGTTCAGTTGAAATGCCCTTTATCATATGCACAGCTCACATATATGAAGTTCATACGTACAGAAGGTATCTGCAGGTCTGATCTCCTCTGATCTCTGAGGACAGACTTTACTATAGGCGGACAATGGCCCATATTTTGCGTGGGAGTAGATATCTCCTTGCTGTTGTGTATGGCCCCTATATAGGTTTCTGATGTGGTTCATATCAGCACAGTGCCAAGGCATTAACTCTTGTGTGCTGCTGCTGCTGCTGATGTTGGATGATGAGCAGTTATTTTTCTCCAAGATAAGGCCAGTCTTTGCAGTCTTACATTCTTTTGATAAAGGTTCCATATATCCAGTAGTGGAGGGGAGAATGCCAGCTTTATGAATCTGTTGGGAGTATAGGAAAATGCATCACCTTTATCTGCTGTATATCTGCATAGTTTCATTAGGGTCACCAAAATTATTTTATAGCTGATGAAGGTGCAACACTAAGAAATTAAAGGTCTTCTGGAAAAAAAGATCACTTAAAAAAAAAACCCCACAAGCAACAACAAACTAACCCAGTGTGGTGCTCATGTATGGTACTGAAAACAGAGATTCATTGTGTTGCAAGATAGTTTTGAGGAATGCATTCTATCAGGGAAATAGAAACAAAGAGAGGAAATTTTTGTGCTGGGAGTAAAGGGAACCCTGAGGGATGGAAAGTTTCACAGCACTTGCTCAGCATGAATCCCACAAAGAAACAAAGACTGGCAGTCTCCATTACCAGCAATCATTCATGCACTGAATTTGCTTAATCTGTAAAAATTAATTTACCTCATAGGGAAGCTCAAGGAAAACAAAAAAGATTAGTGTCTCTGTCCATCAGTTCACTAGTTAGTCTAGCTGTATTCAAACTCCGCATTTGAGGGGAAAAGGAGGCTTCGTGAGCATCTGCTAATTAATAGAATTTTTCTTCATGATTATCTTCCAGTGCATTTCAGCAAACTTGCAGTAATGTCAAACTCAGGAGCCTCTTTCATGCTAAACCTGTATCTCCAGTACTGAAATAGTCCTCAGTTTAACACTGTTCATGCTTGTTCTCCTTCAGAAAAGCTGAAGAAAATCCTTCAGTCATCTGTAGAGTCAAACAAGTGTGAAAAGACACAGAACCTTAATTTGACACTGGATATGACGCTCCCTCTCAGAGAAGAAAAGCCGTGTTTGCTATAAACTTCGTGCTCACCTGCTTTGTAGCATTAGAAAAAACATACCAGGAAAGATGCAGAGCCTTTGATAGAAGCATCGAGATATTTCCTCAGCAGTTAAAAGGAACACGTACTTCTGGGAGTGAAAACCCACCTCATTTCAGTGGGAACAGGGGCGTTTACCCAAGGGCACCACATTTCACACAGCAAACCTCAAGGACAGAGAAGTGAGGTTTACACATTTAATGTTTAATGCTCTCTGAACATACTTCATGGAGAGGAAATTAACAAACAGCAAGGAGACAACCTTGGACTCACTGCACATCCTTCTGTTGTTTTTCAGTATTAACAGAGCTTTCTTTGTTTTTTTTTTCTGTGTGTTGGTTTTTTTGTTTGGTTTTGGCTTTATTTTTCTACAGATAGGCTACATCCTTCTTTCCCCTTTAATCTATCCTAGTTGGATCAGTTTATTTGGGCAGACTACTATGCCCATGTACTTCCTCCAAAGCTGTAATATTGCCTGGCTTCATGATGAAAGTCAGCAATTTTCATGGCTTCTTCCCCACCCCTGTGTGCCCTAGTCCAGACTCATAGGAGGGAGGGTGCAGTGCTGTGAGGGGACCTGGCAGCACCCGGGATTGAAGAAAAGCAGTATCAGTGCATGGAGCAGTGTCTTCTAACTGGCTCCTTTCCCATGTGAATGTTGCTTAATTTTTAAGCTTTAGTAGTAGACTAAAATAAAATTACTCCTTTATTCTCTCTTGATTTTCAGTCCTAGAAGCTGCTTCCATGTTGAAGTGAGGAATTACCAAGAGCAACTGAGTGTGTTCCCTAAATCATAGGGGCACAGCAGCCCCAGGCCCTTAACAGGGATGACATTATATTTCAACTAGAACCCTCCTAGCTTTTCTGGTGAATGTTGATGAAGGCGTCAGTGATATTTACTTTGAAAAGTGTGGCTTCTGCTCTTGAAAGGTACCCCCCAAAAAAGTCACATTGCAAATCCAATGCGAAATCACAGAAGTCTTGTATCCCTATATAGGATATATAGGTCCAAAGAGAGGTTATGATGTCATCCAGATTCCTGAAGTGCTGTCAGAGGATTGGTTGTTTACTTCCAACATTTTGATTTAGTTTCTGCGGATTTGAATGTGCTTGGTCTCTCTTTGCAGTTTGGTAAAGGTGTTACAGAAAATTCAGCCTGCTTTCAGAGGCTTTTCCACAGCCAAGAAATAGGTTTCAACCTTTTAAGCTATTCTGAAACCAGGTGAGATACATTTTTTTGAGAAATACAGTTCTGGCCTCTGCTTTATCTGTAAAGGGAGCCATATAGAAGTACTTAAAAACCAGACAAGGAAATAAATAGATCTGGGAATCATGGTAATTGAAAATTATTAATTAAATTTGAATTAAATTAAATTAAATTCATTCCTTGGCAGGAAGAATAAGGAGACAGACTCACTGGGGCCTGCTTGCTATCTCATTTACATCTATATCACTTCTCTGATTTCATTAGTATTGTGGGAGGTAAATCAGAAGTGAGTCTCTTGGTTTATGTGTGCATTGAAATGTTGCAAAGAAACATTTCAAAACTTTCTCCTCTGAGTGTACTCAGTTCTTATGGCAATTCAGCTATTGCACAGAAAATGATAGGATTTCTGCAGCCTAGTGTGAAGCCATTCATGCCCCGTGTGTTTATACTCATTATGATTTATTTAAAACTGCCAGCATAAGCAATATAACTGCATCTGCTCTGAAGACATATCCATCTAATTCCTCCTTTATATAATCCTGGGACCTGGGATGAACCTGTGTGATTCCACTCAGATGCAACTATATTGTTTCCTAAATTGGCACAATATTGGGTAAGGAGCATATTTCAAATTCTTGCTGTATCTGCTGTGGCTATGTGCCTCCTGTTTTGGGTGGTGCTGAATGCTGCTGCTTATTACCTTAGAACCAAATGTGATCTTTGGATTGCTCTTTCTTATGCTGACTGGGAAGAGAGATAGTGATGTTCTTGAACCAGCCTTTTTCTAACAGGTTATGCACAACAAACTGATTGGAAGTGTGCTGATAGGCTCCTTCAAAGTAGATCTGGGGACAGTGTACAGTCAGCCAGGTAAGTGGTGCATTTTCTGCCCTTTTTGTCTGTTAGATGAGATGTGAGGCAGGGAAGGAGAGGAATGGGAGATGAGATGTGCTGTTTTTCTTCTTAAATGCCTGCGGTTTATGCCAAGAGATAGACTCAAAAGTTTTTGGAAGGGTTGTACTCCTATTTGGATAGCTAAGAAAAGATCACCTGCCCCCTCTTTGGTGTGTTTTTACAACCATTCACAAAACATGTACCTTTCTCTCTTCCATAATTATTCAAGGACCTGGTATCTTCTTGGTCTTTGGAAAAAAAACATATTTAAGCCAGCTTCTGTAGATGTCACACACTTGTAGAAAAGGGTAGAGTCATTCAGGGCACCCTCTCTTCAGGGCTCCTGCAAGACTCACTAGAGAGTAATGGCCTATCTGAAGTGAGTAGCTGATGTCTGTATTCAGACTGTGTTAGTCCCTGAATTCTGTCCTGTATCTTCTGCTCACACTTTAACAGGAGAGTGGTGTCTGAGGATTGATCTTGAGCTCATATGCCTGGTACACTGTGGTCTCTTCTTCCCACTCCTTTACACACCCAAGGTGATGTCCAAGGACTTAATGTAAGATGTTAGGACCTTTTTCGAGGGGTTGTTGAAGAAGGGGTTCAAAGGCCTGTTGTGAGTGAATTGTCTTGTGCATTTATTTCTCCCTTGAAAAATGGAGCTGAACCTGCATCTGGCTACCTCTTCTTCTGATGGCTGTCCACCCTCTTTCCTCCATTTCTTAGCTGTCTGCCAGTGTTACATCTGGGCACAGCTCCCAGAAAGGATTTTGCTGCTGCAGAGTTCTGAGATCTTCAGACAGTTCTCATCAAAGAGTTGGCCTTTCCTCATTAAGCCTCAGCCTTAATTCACCTGTTGAAATTTCACCCAACCTTCCACTGGTGTTCAGTTCCTGATCTTAGTAACCATTGATGAAAATGAGCTCGTTCTTGATGAACTCTGGATCAATCCTTTGTTTGCCTTTTTTGTCACACATTTTGGACCCTCTAGTATGGTAAAAAAACATACTTCAGCATTATCCTCCTGAAAGCAAAAGCATTGTTTGATGTGCCCTTTCTGGGAGTGGAGAGGAAAATATTTCCATTTTTTGCATCCTCTATCTGAGTGTTTAAGTTTTTCCTTCTTACAGGTCATCAGTTTTGTGACAAGTGGGCACTTCTCACAGACCCTGCTGACATTAGGACAGGAGCCAAGGGATACCTGAAGTGTGACATCAGTGTGACTGGGAAAGGTGATGCAATACAAGCTACGCAGAAAACAGCTGATACTGAGGAGCAGATTGAAAAGTACTGCAACAGTTTGTCTTGGGTTTTTTTAACTGCTTTCTTCTTCACTGGGTGCCTCAATAAGTTCTCTGTCCTTCTTTCCATCCTTTCCTTGTTAACTCAGCATTAATAGCAGGATACCATTGTACACTTGGCAGTTCTGATGTACTCAAAAGTGTTTTTTAAAATCCTCTCAACTAAATTGAAAGGCATGTTATGGTCACTTCTCTGCAGCTGAT
>JAOXXN010000395.1:141968908-141979036 GCA_026770055.1 Myrmophylax atrothorax
ATTGAACACATCCTGTGGTGTCTTCTTTTCCTGTGCTGTGAGAGCACCAAACAATTTTTTTTTGCTGTGCTTCCTCTTGAACTGCTCCCTCACCTTCATGTCCTGCTCCATACCTTGTTCCCACAGGAACTACCAGTACCTGCCATATGAGGAGAGGAAGCCTTGTATCTGCATCAAGAGCTACTGGGGCAACCAGACCTTTCGTCTGTACTCTTCCAACACCCTTGAGAAAGTGGCAGATCACCTGGTAATTGGCAACCATTCTCCCAGGCTCATGTATTCAGCAAAGTATGGCAGCGACAGGGCACATCCCCCAAATTAGGCCTTCAAAATTTCCCCCAGCTGTATTCCTGTTGTCCATTTTGTGAGAAAGCAGATGATATCAACCCTTTCCTTTTTTTTTTCCCCCTCAAAATTCTTTGAACTATTAGAGCTAGTCAAACATTCCTGTCCACAATTATTTTGGGAGGCTGTAGGTCTGTCTTCTTTGCTCAGAAATGTTTTATTTTTTGTAAAAACATTCAAAGAATTAAGATGTAATTCTCTCACCTCTGGCTCTTCCTTTGATGCCTTCTTTCCATATATTTATGCTGGACCCTCTTAAAGGACATTTTTTGCTTTCAGTTTTCCAAAAAACATTGGCAGAGACAGAATGACATATCATCTCATGAGCAGTCTCTGTGATGCCCTAGTCATAGTGTTTTCCCATAATGATGGTTTTTTTTCTACCCTGGTTTAAACTGACTATCAAGAGTCTCAAGAAAGTAATTTTTGGTTGTTTTTTAAAGTAACTTCTAATGTTGAATATTTCAATTTGGGGCACTCAGATTAAGGCATCTGATTCACCCCTCATTTATCCTTATATACCTCATATGGGCAACAACATGGAAGTCATACTTATGCAAGGTTGTACCATGAGAAAACAGTGGCTTGTTAGTTGTCAAGACATAAGTCAACATTTCGAACTCAAGTATTTAAAATTAAACATCTGAATATATACATCTATAAATGGAGACATATGCTTGTCAGTGCACCTGAACACCCACAGGCCTTGCTGGAAGTCCAGCCATTTATTTTAGTTTCTAAGAACAGATTCAATTTCTCACTGATAACAGTAAGTGTTACAGTGGACCTTGCATATGGATTCAGGTGTCCACGGAAGTTTAAAAAATTAACTAAATTTGAGTAGCAGGGCTAAAAACAGAACCAAAGAGAACTACTTTTTTCCTACTAGCTAGTGGGCAACGTTTCTCACTGTCTGATCTTCATCAAAAAAGTGACAAAACAAAGCTGCTACAAGCATTAGTGTCTTGGACTGGTAGCTGGACAGACTGGGGAGAGGTCAGAATACACCTGCTGCCAGTCTGCTCTCTGTGCACTTCAAGTGTGCTGATACATCAAAGGTTCTGTTCTGTCAGGTTATAAAGTCGCCTCCCTCATTCTTCTTCGTCATAACTAATGGTGTTGTAGCACTGGCAGTGACAAAGTGCCCTCCTTTGCATAACAGCTTTTTCATGTGTTTGTCATAGGAAGAATCATTAGAGCAAGTAAAGGACTTGATCAAGGTTTCAGAGACTGCAGCTGAGGAGAAAATGAAGAAGACTCTAAAAGATTTTATCAGTCAAAGCAGGTAATTACAAATACTAGACAAATACAGAAAATCACCTTTAACATTGGCTACAAATTCAAGGCTAGACAAGGAAATTGATGACAATTAAGAAAAACTACAGTAGACTTACTGAGATACATATTTTTTTATTCTTCTATAAAGGAAAAGACCTTCCCAAACTGCAGTTTCTATTTAGACAGGGAAAATATTTTGTTATTTTTAATATTTATATTGACAATAGATCACTGCCAATCATTGTCATATTATTTTGACTTTCTGGACTCTAAGAATAGACTGTATATGGGATAAATAGGATTTACTAAAGTGTGAGATAGACATCCTGCAAAAAAAGGATAAGGATTCCACATGCTGGTATAAATCACCCAGTGGGCTCTGTGTCAGTTGACATGATTTGGCTCAAAGAACATATAGACCCTGATTTCTACATATAAACCCATTTCTGTGAAGTGTGGTGCAGAGGTTTTGGACTCTATTCTTTGAACCTTACAAGTGCATAATATTTATTTTAGAGAAATTCAGCATCTTTGTCTTCTGGATCATGTACTGCAGCAGACACAGAGTATTCCAATTTATTTTAACAGCTCACATAACCACACACATTTAGAGAACCTGTTTTTCTTGTGTCCTAGGGCCTTTGTGACCATTGCTGAAAAGAAGCCCAAAGGGTTGAACTACACTGCTTTGGACAAAAAGAGACTCATGCTGTTCAAGCAGGAGCTGGTATGTGGGGTTTTTTTTCCTACAAGCATTGATGCAATTATGTTAACTGGAAGCATGCTGGTTGTAGATATTTTATTTTCTATTTGATTTCACCATACTGGAATTCCTTGTAATTCATATATAGTATCCAAGAGCAATTTTTTGTTATATAACCTGCTGTGCCTAATAGAGAATTGTAAGATGCCATAAAACAAATCCAAAAATGTTGTTTCTAGGTGTAAATAAGACATTATAATAATGAGCTGATATTTCTTTTCCATGCATCTAAAAATGGGATGATGCTGAGTTCGGTGCGAGAACACCACATTAACACTGCTGTTAGGCATTTAATTGCTGTGGTGGTGCTGAACTTCAAAACTAGTAATGCATTTGATATTCTTGGACATAGTCACTTCCTCCAGAGAACTAGTGAGAAGAAACCAAACTGGCTGGAGGTTGCCTGAATGTTTATTATCTTTATTTACTGTTTTTAGCACAAAAGGTTGTGTCTTCTGTCAGGACCAAGGCCCAGTAATTCCATGTGACAATCACATATTTCTTGGGATTTCCATACATGCAGCATACATACAAAGATAAAATGGGGGATATTCTCATTTTATGTTACTCAGTTCCAAAGAGTTGATCAGTTTCTGTTATAACAGAGAAACCTTGAACCAAGTGTCTCCATTTCCTCATTTCAACTTGAGTCAAAGACTGTTTTGTCCTCCAGTTCAAACTACTTGATAACGCATAAAAAGTATATATTGTCTTTCCTGCCTGCAGGAAGGAATGTCCAGTGATGCCAAGGGAATTGTTCAGCAGCAGAAAAAGAAGATGTCGCTCGATGAAATGATTCACGAGACTCAGACCTTCATAGAAAAAATTAGATTCTTGGTTGATGAGGTAATCCACACAGAATTCAGATGAATTTAAAATCCAGGACTTGACTTTGATTTTAATAATCTCAAGTGAATAGTAAGTCCTGACTTGGTTATCTAAAGGGTTCTCCTTTGGATTTCTGGACCCGATCCTGTTTTACATTAAGTGAGACTGTTAAAACAAGCCAGGGTAGGAAACACTGGGCTATGTGGTGTGGAGAGAATACTCTACAGAGAGAGTTTTCTTTTCCTTTCCTTTTTTTAATTTTTTACTAAGGTCATCCCATAACTGGTGACTTGGAGAAACCAGCTTTCTAATCTGAATTCATGTCTCCACTTGTATGGATGTAGTGATTTGGACTCATAGAAGCTCAGGGGTGTCTGTATTACTAAGCCTGAGAATAACAGAAGAATGAACATATTTGGTCAGCCAAAATCCAGCCAGCAGTGCTGTCCCTCTGAGAGCTGTCTGTGCTAGCAAAAGAAACAGGGCCCTGGCTATTCCCTGGCTTAGAGAGCAAGTGTCACAGCCAGACATGATTTGCTGCCTACCCCAAAATTCTCTTCCTTCCTAAACCAGTGACCTTTTACACAGTTCTTTTCAGGGAACAGCTCCTTGGGAGGTCTTTGCTGCAAACCATGCCCAGGCTTTGCCTGGGGAAATGTTATTTGGGACAGGGCAAGGCAATCTCACTGAGCATCCTCACAAGCAGAATAGATGATCATGTGCCAGTGCTTGAGTTTGGCCCTGGTCTTTTTTGGTTGCTGGTATAGATGAAGTTGATGGTATTTCCATGGTAGTTGCTTATGCAGTCTGAGGGTAAGTTATTTCCTGAGACAGAGTTGTACCCAGATCCATAATTTTAGTTTGTCCTGAAATGATTTATTAAGTTGGTGCTCCTTAACCACTCTGCAAAGCTCTTTACCTTCAGCTGTAATTAGAAATGGAGGTATGCACAGCAAAGCATGAGGTGACAGTGTGTTTTTGTTTAGGTGCATATCTGCCACTACACAGGAGCCATGAGGGAATCAGCCCTTAGTAGAATGTTTCAACAACCAATAATGGTGGTGGATGATAGAAAGAATTCGGGTTTAGTTCAGTATTCTTCATTTAACAGCCACAGAATACAGTGCCTGATGTATTCATTTGGATGCTCAGCAACAACAAGAGAGTTGCATACGCAAGAGTCCCAGCAAAAAACATACTCTACTCCCCTGCAAGAGAGCAGAAAGGCAAGGACTGTGGAAAGATTAAAACCCATTTCCTGAAAGTAAGTTTGTGGCACTCTGCAAACACAGGTAATGCCTGGGGAACATGTGGTATTTAAATGTCTTCCAGGGATTTTATTTTACAGACTCATCTTTGTAATGTAAAAAAGTATACACATTTATACCTGCCATTTATTAATATTTGTTTCTTACACTTATGCTTGTCATTCCTTAAGCACTCTGTCACTGACAGGCTTTTGATGTATGAACAATTAATTCTCTGACTACTTTTTATGGAAAATATAAAGCATTGTTTATCTATGGCTGTATACACAAACAGAGGAGGTACTGCCTCTCTGATGGCAAAGATGTCAGAATGCAGCACATGAAAGTCTGGGAGGAGATTGGTAAGAGATCAGCACTCAGAAACTCAGATAGCAAGAAAATCTGGGTCTTCAGGGGTAATACAGCAAGTATTTATACTTCTTTTTTTAAAGTGTGCCTAGGTTTGTGCAATATATGTGTAAAATATTTTTATTGGATTACTTCTCCTGAAGAAAAGCCTTAGTGTATATACTCCTACCAAAGGGAGTGTGACTGGTAGTACCTGCAGTGAAATATTGTGCAATATAATTGTTGCTATGGCCAAAAAAAAAAAAGCCCAAGCATGCAAGACAACAGCAACTGCATATAATGACTTTTTAGCAGATTTCCATGTTGTTCTGCTGGGCATAATCCCATAAAGCACAGCTAAAGAGCAGATAGAAATATCTAAACTGTTGATAGTTGCCATAGGTACATGTTAAGCAAACTACTATTTGCCTACATGAAATAAAAATTTCTGCAATTAATTGTCCACCTATTTCAGTATCAATAATTACCTTAGGAACAGATAATACTAAATTCTAGTTGCAGTCCAGTGCAAACATCTAGCAGATCTAGATGGAACAGGAAGAGAGAGAGGAAGGAAATAATAGGTCAAGAATGGGAACATTTTATAGTGGAGACATCATGACATGAAAGTGGGCTGAAGTCTGGGCAAAGTAGGGTATGAGCTAGCACTGATATGATTGCAGCTATAAGGTAGCCTGCACAAACCTCTGCATATTAGGCAGTATGCCATTTACTTAGACTATTGATTGAGAAAATTACCTATTTCTTTCCTAATAATCACTGAAATTTCTTCTAAATGAGTATCAGGGCCTCTCTCTGTGGAGAAATGCCATTTATCATATCAGTTCAGTGAATGCTGCTTTGTTTCACTGTGGCTTGGTAGTACTCAGCATCCAGCCCTCTCTCTTGTGCTTGTTGGTGATGGGTGGATTTTTTCTTCAGTTACCAGGCAAACGCCCTCTGGGCTGGACTGTGCAGGCAAAGGTGGACATCTACCTATGGCTTGGACCTGCCAGCTATGCCCACAGTGTCATGGAGAATTTGCCTGTAGGATATGAGATTGAATTACCATCTAACACCAACTCAGGGCACAGTGTGGTGCCCTCACCTGCCTGCCTGCTGTATAAAAGTAAGGGACTGTTTCTTCTCTGTATTAGCAATTAAGAGAATTAAGCTCTAATCAAAAAGTGGCACAACTCCTGTATAAAGTAACTTTTCTAAGATGATCATGGCCTAGCTTCTTTCATCAGAACAGGCTGGTTTCAATGACAAGTAATCAGTTCTGTCACTGACACTTTCTGTCAGGGAAAGAAAGAACCTTTTGGCTTGCAATATCTGTTCCCTGTCTCATGTGTCTGCCTCCTTGTGGAGGAATCATGCCTCAGTTCTCCTGATGAAGCTACTGCTATTGAACACCTAGTAGATAAGACAGTGATGGGAAATAAAAATCTGAAGTTAACAGCCTTGTAGTAGGGACTTACATCAATCATTGGTTTTAAGTGAATTCAGAAGTCTTGCACAACTTCTGAGGATCTCAGGTGTTTCTTTAGCGAGGTAGCACTAGCAACAGTTCCCCTTGTCAGATCCTGGCGAGACAGCAGGGAGTGAATCTTCCCTTCCTACCTCTGTGCTGCATCATTTCCCTGAATCTGACATTACTGTTTCCTTTCCAATGATGTAGCCCCACACCTCTTCCAGCTGAGAGCCCACATGTATCAGGCGAGGGGGCTCATTGCTGCTGACAGCACTGGACTTTCTGATCCTTTTGCAAAAGTTACTTTCACATCACGCTGCCAGACCACGAAGGTAAGTTCCAAAGTCTCTTTTGGTGACTGAAAACTCTTTTTCTTTTTTTTTTAATTCCCCCATTATGTTATGAAAAGGAAAAATCTTGATTTTGCAAGCAGGCACCTATCAAGAAAAGTTAGATGCCTGCTGTTAAAGACCAGCTGCTGACAGTTCATGGCAAACAAGGCAGAAGTTTATGTGTTACCTACCCACTACTCTAACATGAGGTGCAGAGTATTAGTTCATTTTAGCTCAGATGTCAGATTCTCTGGAACTTTATAGCAAGTGAATTACTCTTCTCTACATCATTTCTATGCGTTTTTAATTTGATCTCTTGTCATTGTTTGGTATAAAAATGAACCCTTATGGTTTGCTTTTCCTATAGTCTGTGCTTGCACTGATTGAGCATGGTAAAGACCTTTATTGGCTTCTGCAGCCATGTGATCCAGGATGGCTCCTGGGGATGGAATTCAGCAGAGCACACTGGTAGTTTCAGAGTGACAAAGTGGAAATAAGCTGAAAACGGAAAGGTGGGAGACTTTCTTCACCACTTAAATGCTGCAAAAATGTGCCCATAGGCTTCAGGCATCTCCAGGAGACAAGTGGACTCCTCTGGACATTTTATGGAGTCTCTAGGGAGAAGGGAGAACTACAGATTTGCAGCAGGAAAGGCTGAACTGGCAAATAAGCAGGAGGATGGTCCCTCACAGAACATGACGACCAATTTTCAGAGATCCTGAGCCCTCTACAACTACCCTGGAGTTAAAATTGGGCAGGAGTTCTGAAAGTCATGCCACAAGCAGAATTTGCTGGGCCACATACTGTCTTACTTCAGAAAAAGTATTTAACCTACCCCTATCCAGCCCCACCTCTCAAATTCACATAAGACTGTTTTAATTTAATTAATTCAGAAATATCTCTGACAGCTTGTTCTCTTATGAAGGAAGTTCTGTAACATGTGCCAAAGGGAGCAAGAAATAAAAACCTTTCTCTAAGTTGTAGATGCCTGTTTGTGCTGTTTTTGCCTCAAGGTTATGAATGGAATTTTTCCTGTAATGTGATTTTAACTTCTAATAGAAGCTGCTGAATGAGTCTGATGAAGTCAGTGTTTAGATGCACCAGATTCTGGAATGTAGAATTTGGCCTAGGAAAAATAGGGTTTTGTAGTCACAAAAGTGTTAAGTTTATTCACTGCCTGAATAAAATATTGTAGCTGATAACTTACATGTTTTTATAAGAGTGTCAGCCAAGTGCCAATAAACTGTAGACGAGAGCCTTATTTCCATTCAAAAGAATGATAGCAAGTTATGAGTAATTTTGCAGTTGGCATATTTTTCCTCTTTAAATGTTACCTTTGTTATATTCCTGCCTGGATAGTTAAAACATTGTCTATGATGAAATACCATAAGCATCCACGTAAGCCAAATTACAACAAATTAAACACTTTTGATTTAAGTGATTCATGAAAATACATTCTTTCCCCACCCTCCCCCTGCAAAGAATTATGTGTCATCACACTGAAGCAAAACAAGATTGAAAAAATGTACCCTGGAGAAGTGAAAACTGGCCTCAGTTTAGGGCAAAGGCTTTATTGCAATAGCAATAGGCATGCAACTGCTTTCCTAAACCAACAGCTTTCCTCTAACTTTAATAACTATAACAAATGAGGTTTATCTACACAGACTGGTGGTCATGTGTTGACATGCTTGTGAGGGATCTGTGAGGCAAAGAGATGGGTGAAAATTTCACGTTCTTCTGGCTGGGAATAGGTGCTGAATAGTGTGGTGTCTCAGACATGGGATTGTTCAGACTGTGGGAACGGATGTCACCAACAGATCAACATGTCTTGTTGAAGGACTCCAAACCAACAGTTCATAACTCATTAAACACTTCTTCTCTTCCATTAGATCATTTCCCAGACATTATCCCCAACCTGGAACCAGATGCTGCTCTTCAACAGCATTGTGCTTCATGGTGACAGAGAGGAGATCGCTCAGTTCCCACCGGAGATCGTCATTGAGCTGTACGATGACGATGCAGTGGTAAACTCAAAAATCTTCTTAGTGAAAACCTGGGCTTTTACTGCCAGCAAGAAAACAAAGCTGAGCCACTGAATAGGCATTAAAATTGATGACCTTGCTGAATGAAGCTCAGTGTTACTGTGGTTTGTGGTTTAGCATCTGAGAACAGCCCTGAGATTCACTTCATGTCCTTGCAAAGCTACGGCCTTGTATTTCCCCAAGAAAATCTTGCTCCCAAAGGCTGGCTTACAGAAATCAGGAGGATCTTCCTCCCACATCTCTTGAACACAACTATAAATGTTGTCTCTAAGTCTGGGGCAAGATGGCTTTATCTCTGACCATGCAGACTCTGACACAGTGTTACTGATGAACTCAAACTTTGGATGCTCTGAAGAGGTAGTAAACACTCAATTCTTCCATCTTCATTGCTGCCTTGAGTTTTACCTTGCCCTTTTCTTCTGAAGAAGATTATTTTCACAAATACTAAGCTCTGCTTCATCTTGGCTCGCAGGACAGCTGCAAAATCCAAATGGATTTGACACCTGTATTCTCTTTTATTTAGGGTAAGGCAGAATATATTGGGTCTACAGTGGCTGCCCCTGTGGTGAGACTTGCTCATCAAAGCTACAAACCACCTAAACTTTCTTACCACCCTGTGCACTGTGGAAATCTTTCAGGAGGAGACCTTCTTGCTGCGTTTGAGCTTTTGGAGGTAAACTCAACTTTCTTGTCCTTTACACTTTTGCACCGTGGGCTCACAAAAGCTGCCATGGCATCAAGGTCCATCATCCTCTTGAATTAATGGGAATTGCAACTGGGGTAAGTTCATTCTGCTGTTGGACCTCATAGCCCCCATGCAACCTCCATTCCCTCCACCCTGCCAGGGGCCACTGTCCATGTACACACCACTGCCAGCCTCTCACATGCTCTGAGCCTTCTTTGCCTGCCACTTGTCCCACCCTAAACTGTGCTCTGACCTGACACCTGTGCAAATCCCACTGCCTGCTCTTTGGCATAGCACATGGCCTGGACTTTACCAACCTCAAAGCTCCTAGTGCTGCTTTCACTCTTAGGAAAAGGAAGTGGTGAATAATATGGATTGAATTAGGTAGGCTGAGTTTTCAGGTACCCCTACTAAATTAAAAGAAATATTTCATGGTTTCCAACTGCAAGACAAAAGGAAAACTCAGCTTACCTCCTGGGTCAGCCTGACAGATGTATGATTGGGGTGTATCAGGCCTGGGATTTCAGGGAATTTCAGTGGAATTTGCAGAGCCACCAGTTAGAGGAAACTTCTATCTGCTGAAAACCTACAGCAGTTTATTCTGAAATCTGAAATGGGAAAAATATGGAATGTTGTGATATGTTTTCTAGATATTCCTGATTAATAACAGGCTTTTAAGCATGATAGCTAATTATGTTTTTGGTGAAAGCCTGAAATATGAGACCGAGTGGAATATTTCCTCATTATGGTAGGCACCAAGGGATAGAGACTAGTATCTTAGCCATA
>JAOXXN010000395.1:141981486-141995260 GCA_026770055.1 Myrmophylax atrothorax
AAATCTATTGAATACTCTTTCTGCCAAATTATTTAGCATCACAGCATGAGAGACAGTAATCCGGGTCACATTTCTCTCACACCACAACTGCTCTGCTCTGCAAAGTGTCTTATAGAAGAGCATTAAATTGGTGTATTCTCTGTGTCATTCACAGATACTTCTAATAGTGGTTTTATTCTTCCAAAAACCAGCCTAAGTTATGACTGCTTCATTTTTCAGATTCCTGAGGCAGATCCAGACAGACTTCCTCCTCTGGATCCACCAGATGCTGGTCAGATTTACCCAGTCCCAGCTAACATACGACCTGTTTTAAGCAAATACAGAGTGGAGGTGAGTTACTTTGAATGTTTCTGTTTCCTAATATCAGCTTCTTTTATTCTCTTACTGAGCTCTAACAGTAAAGGATGATGGTTTTAAAGTCATGATCAATAGGAATCATGTATAAATAACATTTAGAACCCAAAATTAATGTGGTAAGCTCAGACCAAATTGTTTCTATGAGGCTGGACATGCAAGGCAGTGCTTCCATTGAGGTCAGCAAGGACTGTGTCTCAGTCCTGATGTGCTGGGAAGGGACTGTTGTATGGCAGAGCACAGCTGATGGGCCCACACTCTCTGCAGCCCAAGGAATTGTCTACAGGAGTTGAAGAGCTTCCCCTTGCAACTGACATCACTGGAGCTGAAGTTTGGCATCAGCCACTTCACAGGCTTTTTCTGGGTTACAGACTGAAGCCAAACAATATAGTTGCCTGTCTACAAATGTCCACACCTTCTCTGTCCTTCTCTCTTGCACCATTTGTGTCCAAAGTACCCTTATGTTAGAAAGTAGGGAAATGTGGCAGCTTTTTGTATCAGTGTAATGCCTGGATGCTGTCCAGCTTCACCACTCACTGTCACTCATCCTACAGCTGTCACACCACCTGCTTATTCGCCCATTTTTCCATGCCAAGTCAGACCCTGCTGGTGTTACCTGATGGCCTTTCCCCAGAAATCCTTTTTCAGAAGCCCAGAAGCAATTTAAGCTTTGCATTCAAAGATCCAAGCACTGAGCTGCTGAAAGGGAGAGTACAGTTATTAGGTCATTTTGTTAAGCTATTGCTTTCTGTACATGGGAATGAGGGTTTGTTAGCAGTACTTGTTAGCAGTGTTCTTTTTTTTTTTTTTACACCTGCTATTGCCAGGTAAATAACCCCATGGACTACTCTGTTGATGCAAAATGGACAACCTAATCCTTAAACTTAGGTGTTTCGCTAAGTATTGTTCAATGAAGGCTTTCCCAGTGCCCCAGCTGCACACTTGCTTTGTGCTGCTTGTACATTTCTATTTCACATTGCTGTGACTTTCATCCCCACTCTAGAGCATCCAGCTTAGAATTTTTCTTACTGTAGGCTTCTTGTTTGGACAGCTGACCAGAGCAGCCGTCTTCCCAGAGTATTTCAGATCTTAAATAGATTAAATTATGTTTAGGAAGTGTACCTCTGTATCCACCGGTTCTGGAGGCACACCAGAACAGTTCCATTCCTCCATCTGATACCTTGGGCACCTTAAAATCAGGTAAATTGATCCAGATCCAGATAGTTAAATTGCTTCTAGAACAGGTTTATAGTTGAAGTGATACCGAAGGAAATATGAACTTTGGACAGTATCCAGCATACAATTTACACAGAATGAATATAACACAACTATTTTTGTTAAGATATTATAAATGCTATCTTGCACTGGTGGAAAAGGCCAGGAAGCCATTAGCAATTCATGTGGGCCCCAGTTTTAACTGGGAACTTCTGGCAGCAAAGCAGAATCTCATTAATCAGCACACCTCTCCAGTGCTCCCCACTACTCCCTGACTCACACAAATTCCCAGTCCTACCAGTGTTCAAATTGTCCACAAAGCCCCCATGATTCCTTTGGCTTCCAGTTTTCATTTGAGGTTCATGAGACTCATTGTTTCACTCAGCAGCCATAACATAACCATCTCTCACTGTCCCAGCCTTTTACTTTGGGGCCTCCCAGCATGTACTGTATAAAGTCCCATTTTACCTACAGACCCCTATTCTACAGGCCCAGCCTCTTTGTCCTCCAGACCAGGAGCACAGTCCTTTAAAGGGTAGCTACTTGGAGACCTCCGGAGTGCCATCCAGTGCAGACCTGAGGGCTAACTTGGCTGGCAAACCTCTGTTAATCACCTCTGCTCCTGCGGGATTTGTTTGCTCCTTCAGCAGCTCTGACACTTTCAATGAACCAAGCCCCTGCTGTTCAGATGAATAGTCCCCTTGACCTGCTGAAAAGACACCTTTTGCAAATGTATTATTATGACTTGCTGTTGGCAATAACTCTTTACAGTTGGATGTTATTAATTGTTTTTACTTCCATCATGAATTTTCATGTTTATTTGATATCAGATTTATGTTTCCTTTTTTAGTGTTTGTTGTGCAAACCCAGTGGGATATGCAGGGATAGGATCCCAGCAGGGGCTTCCCAAGACTGAGGGGGTTTCTGCAGGCTAACAGTGTTTCTCTTTGCACAACACAGGTCCTGTTCTGGGGTGTTCGAGAGCTGAAGAAAGTCCAGCTCCTCTCTGTAGATCGCCCCCAGGTTCTCATCGAATGTGCAGGAAAAGGAGTCAAATCTTGTGTCATACAAAGCTACAAGAAAAATCCCAATTTCACTGGCCTTGCAGACTGGTTTGAAGTGGTGTGTACACCCTGCTGTCCTTTGCCTGTCTTGCCCTGGTTAGGCAAGGTGTTAATTGCCATTGCCCTTCCTTTCTGGACAAATAGTTTCCCTCGTGTCCTGATTAAATAGTAAGGGACATCAGTTCTCATGCAAAAGCTACTGATTTGGTGGTGCTTTGAAAGACTTCTGCTAAAACTGTATGATAAAAGAAGATGTTGCTCCTCATGTAATGTCCCAAGTAGTCAAGGAAATATGTTGCAATCAGATTTTTACTTATTAATCTATTTTCCAACTGATAGATTGGAACTTGTTGAAAGTTTAGTTTCGTTTATTTTCTTTCCGTTCTTTTAATTTTCCTCCCTGTGTTACTGAGCTGTTAAGGGGATTGATCGTTTCTGGCTTATGAGCTCTGGACCTTTTCACATTGTCACCCTCACTTTTATGAACTGGAAAGTTATGTATCACCTGTTGATTGGGTTATAGAAGCTGCTACTTTCAGTGGACAAAGGTCAGAATCAGAAAAAAGTAGTCTTTTCAATTTGCTCTTGTTGCCAGGATCTGGAGAGAAGTTTATTTATAAGAGAAAAGAACATCCAAACAATAACCTGGATACTGAAGTATAGTTTCTATGGTAGTTTTAGCCTCCACTGTATGTCACATGTCTAAAGAACTGTTTTCCCTTTGGTAGTTCATCCTATAAGGCATGTAACCACCCAGTGTCCACATCTCCTGGTTGGGAAAACTCAGGCAGATAGAGTTAATAGCCTTCAACACAGCAGCAGTGCCGCTGGAACTCACAACTTCCAGCATTCATTCCTTCTGGATGTTCCTGATTCTCCCAGTTTATTCTAACAAGAGGTGCTTGCATATGACAGCATGGGACTCAACCCAGCAGTACAGTCTATACAGTCCACTCTGTATTCTTAAGAACAAGACTTCCTCCAGGTTTTGCAGAAAACTATGGATGAAATTGTATTGCCTGAGCTGAATGCATTTTGCATTTTGAGAGTTTTAATTGCTGAGGAGGAGAAGGGAGGGAAGAACAAAAGCCTCATTGTTGTGCATGAAAAGTATTCTATATATGTTCTGTATTCTCTAGCAGTCCTCATGCTGCTGTCTGTCCTCCTGCACTAGGAGCTGCCTGAAAGTGAACTCTTGCATCCACCACTAAGCATCTGTGTGGTTGACTGGAGAGCGTTTGGGAGGAGTACTCTTGTTGGAACACATACTGTCAATTGCCTTAAGCAATTCCTGTGTAAAATTCCTTTGGGTTCTCAATCTGCACCTAACAGACTAGATATTGCAGAGGTTGAGGAAGGTAAGTGTTCAATTCTAACCCCCAATAAAAAGGCAAAGGACCTACTTAGAGGCTTAACCCTTAGAAGTATGCTTCATTGTGTTGAGCATAGGGTCAAACCCTTAATCATGTAATTATTTGATGATCATCAAAAGTTATTATAGCATTTCTGGCAAAAACCTTACCTAACTTGTTAAGTTTCAATTTCAGCTTCACCTGAGTCATCCCAGCCTGCAGACTTATTCCGCAAAGAACCATTTTTAGCTGATCACATCTACGTAGACGTGGAGCAGGGTAAATGTACAGTGGTAGAGCCAGACCCATCTCTCACAGCACTTCCTGCCACTGAACCAGAGCACTCTGCCTCTGAGACAGGGAAAGGGAGGAAACAGAAGGTGGGTATAGCTGAAGCTGCCAGCTAACTCTTTTTCAGTCTTGCAGACTTTAGCTCTTCCTTATAAAATGGTAATATCTCACAGGCCTCAGATTTAGAGATTTTAGGTACTGATGTTAATACCCACATTATTTTGCTGGCACTGAAGAGAACTAGTTACAAATGTAGCTTTAACCCTACATAATTTCATACCTTCCATTAGTAGATTCTTAAAATGCTTTCAGACTCAAATGGAGAAACCAATCTGTATCTGAATGTTTACATCCCATAAAACATCATTATTTATTTACCTGAGTATATTTGCCCATTGTATGGGTTGCTCCTGAGGCAACAACGCCAATGTTCAAAGTTTTGGCACTGTCAGCAGGAAATACCGAGATAGTTTTAATAATATGACGATCACTGATGAAGTGTCTTGGAATAAAAGACAGAGACAGTAATTCATATTGCATTTCATTTAGCTCTTGGAGGTTGAAATTTTCTATATATACATCTGTTCATGCTCAATGTTTTGAGTCAAGTGATGAGTTTTGATCAGTTCTAGAGTTCAACAGTGTTTTCTCCATGATTTTGTAGGATATGAAGAAGTCCATCCGACGGTCAACAAAGAGGAGAAAAAGAACAATTGCAGATGAATCAGCTGAAAATGTTATTGACTGGTGGTCAAAATACTATGCTTCTGTGCTCAAAATGCAAAAGGTAAATCACCCAGCATGCCCAAAACTCTCATGGATGAGCAGTGTTGTAAATATAGATATACTGCTGAATGATTTCTTTTTGGTATGACACTCATAATGAACTGTTTGTCCATCATCTTTTTCTTTCAAAAGGCAAAAGGAATTTTTTCCAGTGAAGGAAAACCTGAGGACAGTAAGTAAATTATTTGCATTTTTCTATTATTTTTTACTACTAATATTTTGCTTCTCTACTGTTTTACTGACAACAATTAACATCTGGTAACAGAACTGCTGATATCCTGTCCTCTTTTCTCTACAGCTGATCAGATGGTGGGTAGGTTAAAGCCTCAAAGCCAGTGTTGGGTTAACATGAGTTTCCTGTCATTTAAATCTCACCCACAAAGATTTGCAAAGTCAAAGTCCTAAATGATGAGAGATATTGTCCCAATCTTAGGCTACATTTATAACAGGTTCAGAAAAAGAAGCTCCTCTCAGTTTTGAATCCAAGTCAGGATCAGTGATGTAGCAACAGCTTCTGCAAGCAGACTTTTAGTCATGTGTGTTACTTCTGTAACTGAAAAGTGTTATCTACCTCACGTTCCAGCAAAACATTTTTGCACAAGAACCTAAAAGAATTGACCAGCCCCAGGTTCTGTGTGTGTATGTATATATGTCTTCATACATATATACTCCATTGCTTAACAGGTCCTCCCACAATCAAACTGAACTCTAGAAAATTCTATTTTTGGACAAATGTGGTTGCTTGAGCAGGCTGGGAAAGAATATAAATATTTGCTGTTTACACAGAGCTCTTATTCAGAATTGAACTAAGCACCTTCCCATGCCAGAGCTGACTGCACTTCACCAGTGATTGAGGTGATTTCTCGTTTAAAGGAGCAGTTGAGGTTGCTCTGGATGGGAGAAAGGACCTAAACATCACATGATATAATTCCAGAAATAGCAGCTGCCATGCTTCAGTCATCATTCAGGCTGCTGAGAGATGAGTTGGAGATCAGTTTCTAAATGAATCACACTGGAGGAAAATATTTAGATAGAAGATCTTCTACAAAGGTGTGGTGTTCACTTACAATTAGAAATTTACTTGATATTGTGACATCCACCCACAGGCTATTCAGGTAGTTTTGGCATATTGGTTTCCACTGATGGCTTCAGATCTTGTAAATTCTCTTCTGATAGTTTTTTTACATATTTTCTTCTGTGATGATAAAAATTATACATACAGGACAGCACTGATAAAATGTTTATGTCTCTAAACACTTAGTGCTGTCAAATGTACATGAACTACTCAAAAAATGAAAGTTAAATGAACTCAAAATTCAGATTTTGGCCAAAGAATCTCAGTGCCATTTTTGAGGGTTTGTCCTCTTTGTTTTTGGAAGTCCCTTGTCAATGTTTAGAATCTGGCTTTAGGCTGGTCAGATACCTCCTCCCATTTCTCATACTTCTAGACTTTCACAAGGTGCCATACACTCTATTTTGTGCTACCTTTTAGCAGAGAAGGACTTGGGTCACCCTGATATCAGAAGTAGCAGTCAGCCTAAATGCCATCTTCCAGTTTTAAATAAGCTTTAAATTTTATGTGAAAGCTGTTAAGATCTGTTAGTTTGCACTGGGAAGAAGTCAGAGAGGAAGGAAAAGGGTGTTCTGTGTCATGCAGGAATGGAGTGATACAGGACACCATCACACTTGGTCCAATAAGTTCATCATGAAGACTGGTAGCCACAGAGAAGATAAAATGCCACCTATCTGCCTGGGAGGAGCAGTGGGGAAAGAGAGGACCCTGAAACAGAGGATCCTATCTCTGACAGTAGAAAAAGTAATGGAGAAGGAGCAAGGGGGACTCTTTAGAATGTATTTTGCATCGTTATCTGAAGCATTTGATATGCTTTGTTAATTGAAACCATTCATGATGCCATCAAATCTCTGTAGATGAGCAGAATTCTGACCACATAGCATTGGTCGTAGAAGATGAGGCAGACAAAAAGAAGAAGGATAAGACACTGAAAAGGAAACAGAATGAAACTGCCAACCTCGCAACACTGCAGGTAAGAGAGAAGTAAGACTAAGAGGTAAGGCTGTTATTAATCACTGTCTCCCCAAAGTTTGACATCAGCAGCTGAGTTTGGCAAACTCTCCTTACATTTATTTCAGACATTTTAAGATGAATAAAACACACAAAATGATATTGAAGGTATAACACTCTTCAGCACACGGGACCCAGAGGAAACCAAGACCTCACTGGATGGATGTGGCCCATTTGGTCTTAGACATTCAATTTATTGCTATAGACAAACCCATAGAGGCTTCAGTGAAAATGCAGTGTTGTTTGCATGTAAAATACTGAAGTTAGAAATCCCAAAGTTCATGTTGGAAATATTAGTCTATTAAGAATGACTTTAAAAAGAGTATGGAAAACATTTCTGCAATTGCTGGTGCATTGTCCCTGATGGGAGATAACATTCAGCTCACACTAGATTTGGTTGGATAATGATAGAAGGAATTAAAAAAAACTATATGGGTCATGCAAAATGACTGGAGAGATGAGAAGTTTGAAAAGATTAGGACTGTTTGGATTAGATTGTAGCTGAATAAAGGGGAATTTGAAACTGCTGTTTCCATTTTTTAAGGGATGACTCTAGTGTAGGCCCTTCTATTTCACACTGAATAACACTTGATAAATTACAGGGAGAGAGTATTGAAAGAAATCATGTTCTTTGAAAAATGATTTGGTCTTTTAAGCTATCCTAAAGCTCTGTCCCCGCAGCACTTTGTTATTGTCTGCTTTGCTCTCAAGTTCTGACACATTAAGGCAACAGAATGGGTCAGTGCATCAAAGGCACAAAGCAGAGAGGAAATGGAAGTAAAAAGTGGCACATCCACACTGTTTTTCACACCAGGGCTTACAAACTTTCATTCTGGCCCCTCTACAGACACTTCTAACTGCGGCATTAACATGTCATTTCAATAGTTGTGAAAACTTCGGTTGAAAACAAAACTGATCCTGTTTTAAGTGGGAAATTAACTTTTTCCCCTCAAGGACTTTTGCAAAACCTTGGTTTTATTAAATTCTGCATTTTGAGTCAAAACGAATTTCTAGTCATTCTCTAATAAAAAAGTTGCTACAAATATATCCACTGCATCACAAAAAAAATTTCTTCTGTTTTCAAAGATATATGAAGGAGACTTGGAAAGTGAATTTAATAACTTTGAGGACTGGGTGAAAACTTTCCAGCTTTTAAGAGGAAAATCTAATGATGAAGTTCATGCTGATGCTGAAGACAGAATAATAGGAAAATTTAAGGTAAGATTTAATGCTGATTAAATGGGTAATAATTTAGAAACTTTAGGCTTTCATACATATTTCAAGTATACCAGATATGAAAGTAATAGACATCGACAGTCTGTTGTAAATATAATTACCTCTTTTATTAGGCCTAGAGCCATGTTTTTTCCTTTGTGATTATCTGATAGAAAAAAACAGCATCCAGCATCAGGTATTCACTGCTGTTTTGAAATAAGGAATTAGAGTTGGAAAGAAAAGTTGGAAATCACAGAAGGGGAAAAGGAAATATATTGTGTAGTCCAGATTTCACAAATGCAACTTTATTACTGCACTATCAGTTACAGCACCTTACATGCAATTTTGTGTCATTTAAATAGCGCCCCTCACAGATACAGCCTGATCCAGGGCACCATCGGGCAATCTGAAAAGTTCAAAGCATGAGTAATGGTAACCAGATTTTAAGCACTTTGTAGTTTAGGGGAACTGATTAAACTCATTGATATCTCAATTAGTTTGCAATGCAAATTTGTATCCAAATGACTTTTTAGTTGCTTTCAGGCAATATGAGCTACTCAGCAGCATGAGTCAATATTGATTTATATGAGTTATTTAGTGGCTGCAAAAATACAGTTAGATTCTGGTCACACTGTTGTGAAAATTACCTAGTGGAATGATTAATTTGCAAATATACAGTTAAGGTCAAAATATTATTTTTAGAATACTAATAACAAGAAAACTGGATTTAGAATACCTACAGGTGTTAGTTTCATATAATCAAATAGAGAGCTAAAAGCAAGCAGGTACTTCTTGCAAACATCTAGATGTGGTGATGGTACCATGTTATGCAGGAAAGACATTTTAAAAGATGATGTTTAGTGCACTGAAGACTGGGTTCCCTGTGAGTGGTACCACAACATATGTTGTGTGTATGTATGTACTGCAGCACGGGCTGCATGAATGATGTTTTGTTTGTGTTCAAAGGGCTGTTTTTGTATTGCATTTGATCTGTTTGCAAGGGAGATAAAAGTCAGTGTCTTACCAGGGCTCCTTCTGCATATACCCAAGTCCTGAGGATGGCAGCTTGCTGGATGGAGGGCAGCCCCGCATCCTGCAAGGGATACCACCAAACCACTCCGTCAAAGTGCTCATCAGGGTTTATATTGTGGCAGTAAGTAGATAGATGATCTTTGAACCTTGAAATGACTTGGATGCTTCTTTTCAACTCAGTTTACTTTCAGTGTCATTGCCATGTGGAATCCTTGTCCACATGGTATAATTTTTTCTGGTCGTATTTCAAACAGTTTCATACTGTAAAAATGGGTGTTCAGAGTACAAAATTTTTGATATTCCTCAGGAGAAATATGGAGATTTCTCCAATACTGGAGAATCATTTTAGTTGTTCAAACTGAAAGGGCAGGATACATAATTAACATAGTACAGACAACCTGTTCCAGCCATATTATGCAAACGCAGACTGTTTCAATCAGTAGAACTGTTTCAAAATCTCACACACTTAAACAAAACCTTAGTAAGGGGGAAATGGGAGCATATTTTTTGAGGGCTGTGAAGTGCACATTATCAAAGTGGTAGATATTGTGAATAAGTTTTGGAGTCAATAAAGGCAGAAATATAGAAGACAAGATGATGAGAGAGCATGATGTGGGAAGTAAAAAGGGTAGGAATAGCAAGTATTTCAGAGAACCAAGAGAGCTGCAGGTAATGTAAGAGAGAAAGATGGCAAGCAAAAAAACAGAGGCAACAAATCAGAAGAGAGGAATAGGAAAAGATTGTTTTATTTCCTGAATATAAAGACTTAAAGGTCTTTTCCAACCTTACCAATTCTGTGATTCTATAAAGAATTATTTTGCACCATTCAAGGATCTGGAACAATATCTTTGGAAAACCTTTCCTGTAACTGACGTGCACTTGTGCAGCCAACTTTTTCCTCAGCATTGCTTCTTCAGCTCATTTTTTTCCATTTTAGTGGTAGGACAGCACTTACACAGCTACACCTTTGCAAACTCTCTTCTCCTCCAGATCATCTCTTCCTAGCAGCCCAAACCCAAAGTTTGAGTCACATGAAGCAAGCAAAGCCCCTGCCCTTCCAGAATACTTGGAACCAGGCAGTAAACCCACAGTCCTGTGCTGTGACCACACTTCATTTAAGCCATCTGCATTTAAGTGATCACAGCAAACTGAGAACACAGGTTTTTTTGTAACAGGCATTTAACCTCAGCCCTGCTGATCCAGATGGGAAGTCAGATCCTTACATTGTGCTGAGATTGGGGAACACAGAAATCAAAGACAGGGATAACTACATCCCCAAGCAGCTAAATCCTGTGTTTGGAAGGTCAGTGATGGCTTATTTTCTTATTCAGTGTAATTTGTGCTGTATCACTTGCTACTACTGTTGTTGTTGTTACTATTACAAAGTGTTTACTATATTCTGATTTCTGCATGTTTGGATGTTTTGTAAATATGCTGGTTAAAATGCTGACAATTGGTGTCACCCTGTATGATTATAAAATATATTATTTTTGTATCTATCAAAACACATCAAGTAATGGAATCCATAAGAGGGTTTGCAAAATGATGCCTGAGAGGAAATGAAGCAACAAATGGTATTTTCTGTGCAAATTAATACAAAAAATAAGTTTAAAGTGAAATAAATGTCAGAACAGTAAAAGAGTGTTTTCACAATCTTTATTGCTATTTTAGGTTGAATAGAGTGCCAAATAAATCTCATCATTTTAGGACTAGCACAAAAAAATAGCTTTTTGAACTTGTATGGCCTTCTGAATGGGGGAGCCAGGGGCAAGCTGTCAGTAAACATCCACTTTGTATTATCAATGCTTTATAATTATTTATATTTTTGTTGGTAATAACTGTGATTTTGTTTCCCTGTAAATTTCCCTGTTTAAAGAAGGTTGAAAATATTTTGAATTGGGATGGAATTATACTGCAAGAACATCAAAACAGAGATACTATACTACTTTGGGCTGAAAGCCTCCTACGACAGGGTCCTGTCTGCAAAAACAGAGACTTAGAGACAAAAATTAACGGAGAACAAACAAGAACAGAGTGGTCCCTCCATAGCATGACACCTCAGTTTCTATGCTTTAAGCTTTTCTTAGCAGAGGTTGCAACTGATCCATCATTATGATAAACCATAGAGCACGGCCATTATAGACACTTATAGATGGAATGGGAAATCATTATTGTGTTTGTTTCAGGCAGGAAATGGGCTGTTCATTTTGGGCTGAAATTTGGATAGTTCATGCTGCTGCCAGTGGTAGTACTGGAGTGACTAGACCAGCAACTCCTTTCACAGCAGTAGTATTATAATAAACACCTCTTCCCATCCTAAAGACCCTGGTCAGCAGGACACCACCAACCTCTGTCAATTCCAGACCATCTCCAAACCTGTCTTTCCTCCTAAAAGTACTCTGCTGTTGCTACAAAATTGACTTTGATCACCTTGAGTAAAAGAACAAAATTCATCCATCCTTCAGGAGTCAAAGCTTGGATTTGCCTGTGCTTTGGAGAAATCTGGAGTGAGTGTTGTGCTGATGAGGATGTCCTGCCTTCCACTAATTTGTCAAATAATTTTTAAAATCCCTTTTATATTTTCATCTGCCCTAAACATCTCAACAACAATTCCTATCCCTGAAAATTGCAGTGAGTGGAAAAGGCATTCTGTCTTTGCTTTTTTGTGACTTGTTTAAAACTTCTGACTGACCATTTTGTTGAGCCCCCCCAGATTCTTATTTTCAGTGTTTAACCTGCAGCTTTTGGGAGAGAATAGAAAAGACTCGTATGTACCTTTTGGGTGTGCTGACAAGCATGTGAGAACTCTTGCATACAGCTTCATGAGCCTTGTAATTTCCAGACTTTCACCTCTACTGATTCAGGAGGGCCACAAAGATGATGAAAGGCCTTGAAGGGAAGCCATATGAGGAGTGGCTGAGGTCGCTTGGTTCAGCTGGAGAAGAGGAGACTGAGGGGAGACCCCATTGCAGTTACAACTTCCTCGTGAGGGGGAAAAGAAGGGGCAGGCACTGATCTCTTCTCTGTGGTGAACACTGACAAGACTCAAGGGAATGGCCTGAAGTTGTGTTGGGGAGATTTAGGTTGGATATTAGAAATTCTTCACCCAGAGGGTGGTTGGGCACTGGAACAGGCTCCCCCAGGGAAGTGGTCACAGCACCAAGCCTGACAGAGTTCAAGAAGTGTTTGGATGATACTCTAAAGCACATGATGTGACTCTTGGGGATGGTTCTGTGCAGGGCCAGGAGTTGGACTTGGTGATCCTTGTGGGTCCCTTCCAAATCAGCATATTCTGTGATTTTGTGATTGCAGCTGACCGGCTCCATTCTGTCTGTTGTAGGTAGGAATAATCTTAGAACTCTATAGGGAGTGGGAGAGAAGCAGGAGAAAGAAAACACTTTTGCAGTGTGTGTTTTTAGCATGTTCAAATATTTAATCGAAGAAAAAAGCACTACCAAAAAAACCCCAGTTCTTGTTAGAAGAGGCACAATGCACACATTGTTTGCACAGCATTTGTTAGCTTAGTCTTTTAGGCTTCAAAACTGATTTGACTGCATACAGGTCTCAATTTTTCCTGTAGATCATTTGAAATCCAAGCTACATTCCCCAAGGATTCCTTACTCAAAGTCTTGATCTATGACCATGACTTTGTGGGGACTGATGACCTCATCGGAGAGACAAAAATTGATTTAGAAAATCGTTTCTACAGCAGACATCGAGCTACCTGTGGGTTACAGAGTCAATATGAAATGTAAGTATTTCTTCAGACAGCAGCAGAGCACACAGTGAGTGACTTGACTTGAAAGAAAAATTCCAGATGTGGATAAATATTAAGCTTTCTCCAGCACAAAAGTGTCACAGGAGGTATTTTAATTAAAATATACCAAAGAGCTTAGTGGTGGCTCTGGGTAGCTGACAGACTCAGTGGGAAGTGGATATTTTAAAATTAGCAGTACTGTTTGTTCAAGAAGTATTTTAGATAGTAAACAGCTGATGTAATAACATACCTGGTTGATAAACTACCTTGGACAGGCATAAAGGGCAAGTGGGGAAAAAAGTCTCTCAGAGAAGTTATGCCAGGGCACTACTCCGCTCTGTTATTCACCTGCAGCTGGAGTGATTGCAGCAAGGCTGGGGAAACTTGTGTGACTCTGGGGGGAGTGGGAGCAGAGTGGGGCTGCTGGCATGGCCTCTGCAACAGGGGTGAGCCACAGGGCAGTGGTGCCGAACTCCTGGTCCCTGCCATACAGCTGCACTCTCAAGGATGTTATGCACAAAATCAATTAATGTGCAGAAATTCATTCTAAAATAACTCCACTGCCCTGGGATAGATTGACGGTCTGCTCATGTCACAAGGGGTTAGGGTGAGGAACAGCCTGGGG
>JAOXXN010000395.1:141998571-142016086 GCA_026770055.1 Myrmophylax atrothorax
AAAGGAAGCACTACCATTTCCACTGTACAGGTGGAGAAAATGACACTTATCCATCCAGCTTTAACTTGCAAGGGAAAGAAGAATTTAACTTTGCTCTAGGAACATGGAAGTTAGACAGAATAGAATAGTTCAGTTGGAAGAGGCATCATCTTGACCTGCCCACTACTTTCAGGTAGTCTAGGACTACCCGTAGCCAGTGGGAAGAAATAGGCATCTCCAGAGGTAAAAAACAGTCTTTATAAAGGTGTCTTTGATAGGACATGGGCTATCATAAGACAATCTGCGTCATTGCTAGTGAGGCTGCCTGACTGATTAGCTCAGGCTGGAGACCTTGCTTTTAGCTGGCTAAAATTAGATGAAACTCATCACACCTCAAACAAATGAGGGAACCAAGATTCATAACCACAGGATCATACTTCCTCACTCCCTGAGCCATTAGGAAAGGTTTAATACCTACTGTTGAAATTCCAAATTAGTCTTTTTATAACTACCAGCAATTCAGAGATAGCAACACCTGTAGCAAAAGTGGTAACAGTTTCCTGACAAAAATAAATCTTAACCTTCTTCTCACTTAGGGACTTATCTTCTAATCTAGGAAACAGCACTCTTCAAAAGTCTGGGCTCCTTTAGTGTGGAGCCCACACAAAAAGGAAGGAAAGAGAAGCTCAAGAGCTCAAAAGGCTCCCTCTGCTTTCAATATTAGCACTGGTCCTTCCTTGAGGTGCCATTCTCTGGGGTCTCCCTTCCAGTGGCCAAGCTGAGCTGGTCAGAAGGTGACATTTGCTCGCCCATAGACTTCAGCTCTCTTCCCTTGAGGTGTGACTCAGTTCTCCAGAGGGGTCTTTGCTGTTGCTGTCACAAAGCAAAATGAGGTGTAGATAACTGTTAGAGCATATTTACTGTCAGCTTTGTGAAATCCAAGTCACCTTGTCTTTCATGAGCTTTAAAATTTTGCAATTTTCTGTAAAAAGAGCAGTTTACAGGCTTCTTCCATTTTGTAATTAAAAACTGCTAATGCAATAGTGAAATGATTTGCTGTTTTGCAGGTAAACTGCTGCTCAAGTGCTAAACTTTTAGTTACCCTGGTGGGTACCCTTATTTATGAGAACTAAATGCATATCAAGGCCCTTCTTTATTTGGCTGTAATACATAAAACCTTCCTCCTAACTCAAGCAAATTTTTAACTACTATCTTTAATAATTAATGGAACATATTACCAAGGGGTTCAGTATTATAATGCAGCTCTCTTCATTCTTTTTTTTTGCTCTTTCCTCTAGAGGAGCCAGTTGAATCGTATGAACATCTCTCCTTAAAGGTTTTACGTGCTTGGGAGGAAATCCCTGGAGCTGGATACAAACTGGTCCCAGAACATATTGAGACTCGGCCTCTGTACCATAAGGATAAGCCAGGCATGGAACAGGTAGACCAGCTCAGAGGGGGTTGTGATGGTAGACCCAGGAGCAGTTTTTGTTTTCTTCACTTCTTGTGGTTTCTATCTGTAGCTGCAAACTTACAGAGTCAGCATCCGAGTGTTGCACCACACGCGAGACCTTGTGTAGTGTCAACCTGGAAATTGTCACCCACGTGTGTATACAGCTAATTACCCAAATATACAGTAATCACACAAGGTGTAACTTCTTTTTTTCATTCTTTTAATTGTTTTAGTTTATTAGATTAACAAAGCCTCTGCTTATATTTGAATTTTCGTTCTTTTTTTTTTGTGTTCTTCACATACTATTTCACATGGATTTTATCTTGAATCTGACAATGTTTGAACTCTATTCCAACTTCATCAAATTCCTGAGAAATTGAAAGAATATGTGTATGAAAAAATACATTGTATAGAATGTTTATAGATGAAATCATGGTTACAGGACAGTGAGATGGTTGGTTCTCATAGAGAAAGTGGTGGTTTTGGATGTCAGAACTATATTTAAAGCCTTTTGAAGTCTTCATAAAATAGGGTTACAGAGGTGTTTGTCTCTTTTTTTTAAGGGTCGTGTACAGATGTGGGTCGACATGTTTCCTAATGATATGCCTCTTCCAGGACCCCCAGTGGATATTTCACCAAGAAAACCCAAAGGGTAATGCCCCATGCTTTTCTCCCAGTGATAACTCTTCAAAGACCAAGTCTTTCTTAAGTCTCTGGAAATAGATAGAAAAAGAACTATTAAAACGAACCTCTCCAGTCCTGAGAAAGCTTTTCTTAGGTTCACGTAACTTCAAGTCTAACAAGAGCATCTGGTTTGGTTTCCTCCAATAAACGACTCAAAGAACTGTTGAATTTTTCAACAAGGGTTATCACACAGCTCTTCTACAAAGATATCACTTTTTCTTATATGGATTAAAGTTGGCTAGAGGCGAAAGTATCTTAATAATTTGGATATTATCCACTTGTTGAGCTGAAAGGTGTAATTCTGGTTTCGCTACCTCTTTCAGTGAGATGACTTACTTGACCCTGGTTGAGCTCTCTAATCTGATGCAATAGGATTACACCTACTGGATTTCCAGCACTTCATCCAAAGATAGATCAAGAAACATATAAAGCAGTAACAAAGAGATAAGATCCATTTGGAATAGCTGTCTTTCAAATTTCACGTTTAATTATTGCTTTATATGCAATACTGTGCATAGTTCTTCAAGGTAATTGAATGTTTGTAAATAAAACACAAAATGAGCAACAGAGTTCTCAGCCCATCATATGTTTTAGCAAGGCCTTTACTGATAATTTTATGTCTGAAGTAGCATCAGATACTATTCCTGTATTATTTATGTGTGAACAAGATTTCTTTTCCTTTCCTTTTACAAAAGTCAAGATTTGACAAACAAAAGTCCATGTAAAAATTACTTCCTTCAGACCAGAACTTTCTACCAAAATCCATTTACAACAAGCATTTTTCAATTCAAAAAGATTTAAAGCTAATCATGCCCACAAAATCAAATTGTTGTTGCCATTTTTGTAGCAGGAGAAAATACTGTCAAATATTAATTATGAGAAAAAAACATGAACCTGCAAACACAAGTTACACATCTTGCTGAGAAATGCATATTTGCCGAGTTAAAACAGGCTTGAGGCTCCATGAAACTTCAAACACTTTGTGAAAACATCTCTTAACGATAATTTCTGACTGAACAAGGCTCTGAGGGAGCATTGCAGATGCGAGTTTCTTTGGCTAGTGCAGAGGCTTGGTTTTCATGGTCAACATCTCCTTAAGAGCTCCATGATCTGGTAACTTCTGGTTACTTCTGGAGCAGAATATCTGGTAACTTTTGGAGCAAATTTTTTTCACACTCCGAGACTAAGGCTATTTCCAAGATAAAATGTGTCATATCAGAAAAACTATACATTTGTGTTCTCAAACAGGGGTTTTTTGCCTTTTTTATTTATTTTGTAGTTCATACCATAAATCAAGGAATACCTGAATTTTTTGGTATCAATTTTTTTATGTCACCTGCAATACATGTATTTTGGATCAAGCTTTGGGAGCTTTGAAAGGCCACCATAAATATCTCTATATAGGCAGTGGAAGAGATGGGAAAACTTTAATGCCTATTACTATTGTTTCTAAAGATGGTTTTACTTGCTTAGATGAAAATATGTCTAAGCAGTCCTTCTCTTCCCTTTAATGCACTAGATTGTACCAAATGCACTGGGTTTAGGCATTTCTTCTGAAAAACACCTCTCAGGTAGCTCTGGTTTTTAAAAACAAGCTGATCACTGTTTTGAAGACTGCTCTGATGATGTTCATATTAACTTTGCCTTGTTTCATTGTAGTATTTTTGTGAAAAGAATTGACATGAATAGTTATATAAAAAGTAAGGAATTTTCTATCTCTCCGAAGCTGGCAGTGATCTTGCTGTTGTGCATCCTACTCCATGAACTGAGAGGAGCCAACACCTCCACTCTATCACTAGACCCTTGTAAACATAAGAGGCCTGGGTCTGATGCACAAATACAACATTTCTCATTTTATAAAAGCATGATTTGATGGAGGTTTTCATTAGTGTCTGACCAGAGCTTGAGTTTAACAGGCCTACTTTTTCTTTTTTCAGATATGAACTGAGGGTAATAATCTGGAATACAGAGGATGTAATTCTAGAAGATACAAATGTCTTTACGGGGCAAAAATCAAGTGACATCTATGTAAAAGGGTAAGTTCTTCAACACTTGTCTTCAAAAGAACGTAATAATTCATTCTAAAATCAGGGGAGAAATTATGTTGTGAGAATATTCAATAATATTTGATTCTGTGACCTTGGCACTTTTCTCTAAATCCCACCCTAAATTACTAACCTGTATTGGATACTGCTTCTTCCCCCCGCCGCTTGGCCCCCTTCCCCACTTTAAATCAAGTAACTGTAAAATGACACGAGTTGTTAGTTCGTACTCAGGCAGAGTTGGCACAAGACAAGAACCAAACTCACTGTTTAGTGGAGATCAAACACTTACAGAACTTGACACTGTAAGAGCTTACACAGATGCAGAGAGGTTTGACATAATCAGAGGTTTGACATAATCAGGGAATTATGACCCCATTAGGAACAAGAAAGCAGATATTTCCTAGACTATTTCTATTGGAAATATTTCTAATTTCATGTGTGGGTGAATGACAATGGCCAAGCTAAGGAGCACATAACATGAGCACTTTCTGCTTTCCATCTCTTTCCTTTCCTGGGACTGTAGCAGGTTACTTCTTAATTAGTTGCCTATTTTGGAGTACTGCTTTGCACTTTCTACTTCTGAGCAAGATTTGCATGCAGGTACCTGGAAGGAGTGGGAGAAAATTATGGCAAAAGTGACAGCACGAAATACTGAAAAGCTCAAGTGCCAGACTGGCCATAGATTTCTTACCATTTTTCCACTACCAGAGAGTGACATTAATGTGTCAATATGAATTGTGTCATTGTGGAGGCATATGGCAGAATGAATTTCCTTAAAAACCTGATGCAGTGTTGCCAATAACCAAATGAAGCAAGCTGAAGGAGGGATAACTGGGGCTGATGGATCAGGAAAGAGAGGATGTTTTCCACTTTGCAGGTTCTGAAGATCACATGAATGTAATAAGATATTAAAAGTAAACATAAGGATGGGGAAATCTTGTAGCAGCTCTTACTCCTGTGCAGGACATACCTACATGCATTTTACCAGGGAAACTTGCATTATCTCTGACCAAGCCAGGTGGGGCACCAGGAGTGTCACCACTCCTTTGGAGCAGGGAATACTAGCCCAGGTGAAGCACACAGTAGTACAGCCATATGGCCCCAGTGTGCCTCAGGTGCGGGTATTGCACACACTGGCTGAGCAAACCTCCCCTTGCAGGTCCCTGAGAGGACCTGCTCTGAAATCACTGGTGTTCGCACAGATATATCCAACTGAGCAATGAACTAACATCTTCAGAACAGCAGCAGAGTAGCTCTGAGTGCCCCAAATTGAGAAATTAAATAGGGAGACAACCTTTGTGCTGAACTGTGTGATAATATGAGAACATCACTATCAATGTCAGAGCAATCTGACAGGGAAGCCAGGAGAGGAAAACTTTTTGCTTCTGTGCCTTAGTGATGATGACACAAATCTTACTATGTTCAAACGGTGCATGTTACACTGCATCTGACACCAGGCATGGATTTGCAGTAGGGACAGTGCCATGTTTCAGATTGTTATCATTTTTCCAATTCCTTTTTGAAATATTGGGCCTAACAGGGGGAAAGCCACTCTTTTGAAGCAGTACAAAATTTCTAATTACTTAAGCTGTGATAAATCATCTTTGGAACTCATGCACAGCTAGCTGGATCATTACCTCTGTGGAGCTCTTCAGAAAAGAAAATTATGCTCAGGAAAACCTTGTCCTTTAGTACCATAGCACATCCATTATTGTGCACACTGTAGCAGAAACCAAGACAAAATTCACAAAAACCCCGAAGAGTCTTCTACAACCATACTTATGCCATGTTTATACCTGCAAAGACTAACTGCAAACAATTTAGACTCCAATCAGTCCACTGAAATCAGTCTCAGGACACTGACACAGAATTTATTAGCGTGGCACATGAATGCAGGGTGATTAGTACTGGGAAAAATGGCTGATGTTGTCATTGCCTGTCCTAAAGAAGAGGATGTCCTGGCCAATAACAAACAACCAACTGGTATTTTGGGTTCTGATTAAAATAAAAATCACTTTCACACTCTCAGCTTTCAGTCACCACTGGCCATTTCTGCAGCCTGTGCCACAGATGGGAGGGGGCTGAGATAACCAATCCAGGGCTGTTTCTGCATGTCAGTCCTGAACAGTGCATTGCCTCTTACTGATTAGGTAGGAAATAGTAAATGGTCATGCCTGCTACCTATTAACCACAATTACAATTCAAGCTCCCCTGGTGACAGCAATGTTTTCCACTGTGCTTCCTGTAGGTGGATAAAGGGCCTGGAAGAGGACAAACAGGAGACAGATGTACATTACAATTCCTTGACAGGAGAGGGCAACTTTAACTGGCGCTTTGTGTTCCCGTTCCACTATCTCCCAGCAGAGAAACAAATCGTGGTTAGTAAAAGAGAAAATATATTTTCCTTGGAAAAGACAGAACGCAAAATACCTGCTGAGCTGGTGCTTCAGGTGTGGGATTTCGAAAGACTCTCTTCGGATGATTTCTTGGGTAAGTATGCAATGGATCTGCCTGAACTTCATGTGAGGTCTCACCAAATCTGTATCTTACAGAGGTAAGTACAAAATGGTGTCTGAGCCCCAACTTTAGCTTGTCTTTTTCTGAAGCACCACATTGCAAACTTACACATTTCTTGGAGAGCCAATCAGATGAGAAAACGCCAAGGCGATACAAATAATGACTGACAGACCCAGCTCTGATATTTGGGGCCAAGCTGCAGCATTGCTCCATGTGTCTTGTCTGGAAGCTCCTTTTTGAGTGCTTTTGTGTCTGTCTGGTCTGAGTGTAGTCACATTACTTCTTCCTCCAGGCACTCTTGAATTGAACCTGAATGGGTTCCCTCGAGCAGCAAAGACATCCAAGAGCTGTGACCCAGAAATGATTGTGGCAGTAAGTGAAGAAAACAAGATCTCCATATTTCAGCAGAAGCGCGTCAGAGGCTGGTGGCCTTTCATGAAGGCTGGGGAGATCACGGTAGGCAGCTCACTGCAGATGACCAGCTTTTCTCTAGCACTGATACTCTGCTGAGATCCTGAAACAGATAGATGGTAACCTTGGATATGCCATCTGAAGAACAACAACCACTGGCAATCTATAGGACTCCTCCAAATGCTTTAGTGGTTCTCCATAGATTTGGTTCAGAAAAACCCAGGCAACCAGAGCACTTTGTACTTTCTCTTTGCTTTCTGCTACTGTTTGTCTCACAGCAAACTGGGTGGGTGAAGTGGAAAATCAGGTGTTTCCAGCTAACTTCATGTCAGCTGAGAAAATCAGAGAAAGAATCTCACCTGATTATTTGTTTCTTTACTATTTATGGCTAACTTCAACCCACGCAAAGGAACTGATTTTGGAGTCTACCAATATTTTTACCTTGCTGGTGACATATCTCAAGTAGAAAGAGCACAGTTCCCTCTTCTTGTTGCAGTGTGCTCAGGATTTTTTTGGTTTAGTGGCAGGATACACAGTGTCATAGAGGAACACAAAGGACAATTATAGCTACCCCAAAACTCTACAAGACTTGTTATGTTAGAATTATCCTCCTAGGCAGAATATAAAAGCTGCCACGCAAATTTTCATTTATCTAAAGCCTCTAGCATAACAAGGCTTGCAGCAAGGTATGAAGCTCACTCAGTATGTGCCTAATAATTTCACAGAATGACAGAATTTTTAGGTTTGGAAGGGACCTCTGAAGACCATCCAGTCCAACCCTGCTGCCAAAGCATGTGATGCAGGGATGTGTCCAGATGTGTTTTTAATGTCTCCAGAGAGGGAGACTCCACAAACTCCCTGGGCAGCCTGTTCCAGTGCTCTATCACCCTAATGTGAAAAAGTTCTTCCTCATGTTGAGGTGAAAATTCGTGTGTTTTGTTTATGTTCTTTGTCCTATTCCTGGGCACCACCAAAAAGAGTTTGGCACCATCCTCTTGGCACCCACCTTTGAGGTATTTATGTGCATTAATAAGGTCCCTCCTAGTCTTCTCTAAATCAAACAGGCCCAGCTCCAGCAATCTCACCTCATAAGAGAGATCCTCCAGACCTCTAGTCATTTTTGTAGCTTCCACTGGACCCTCTCCAGGAGCTGCTTGTCTTTCTTGTAATGAAGAGTCCAGAACTGGACACAGCACTCCAGATGTGGCCTCACTAGGGCTGAGTAGAGGGAAGGATCACCTCCTTCAACCTGCTGGCCACACCCAGGGTTTATCTCAGGGTTTTCTGCTGCAACTTCTCTTCATAATGTTGAAGTACTTTCTGTGCATAATCTAAAGCTACACTGCAGTTTTCATTGTTGAACACAACTTCTCCATTTTATCTGTGTCTAAGGCTCCCTTTTGCTGTCATAGAATCCTCAGTGTAAATGAAAGGCAGCTCTGATCCTGTTTCCAGGGTGGAGTGCATGTATCAAGGCATGAAGTACATCCTGATAGTAAATTCTGCACACAGACTTTGGGGCAGGTCTACATGAAACAGAGCTGTGTGAGCTAGTGAAGGAAAACCCAAGCTGATGTGCCTACATGGCCAAAGAGCACTTTGGAAGCTTGAACACAAATTTGGGCATCCCTACAGCCCTGTTCTAGAATTAGTGTGGTTGGAGTCTCTTTAGGTCCATTCAGATTCCTGTGGGGTTACAGACCAAGAGCTACAAGCTCTGTTCCTGTAGTATAGCCCTCTACAAATTCACCTGTTTGGCCCTTTTTAGGGGATCTACCTTTGTCTCTAGACTTTTCATTGATTCTCTAAGGATTTTTCTAAGCCTCATCATTCCTTCGTATTTCTGTCCATTCCAGCAGCAAGAACGTTTTAATAAAAGGTGCCATCTTCAAGTTCATTGCCTTCTTCAAATTGAAGGTGACTGTGTACTTTCCGAGGATGTAGTGAATGGTCTCCACTCCTAAATCACTGCTTTACCTCCATTTTCTCAACTCTAGTACAACTGATTCTCTTTCTCCCAGTCCATTTTCATCTCTTTATGCCCTTGTCTTCCAGCCCCATTCTGTGCTGAATCATAGCCACTGGCCATAGATTAACACTTTAGATTAACACCATTCACAAATACATATAAAGCCATTTGTCTCTTTTTAATCCATCACAGACTTTAGGAAGCTGATTTGATTTACTTATTCTTCATTGTAACTGGAATCTTTAAATCTCTGAAATCTTATTTTTTTTCCTTTGGCCTAATTAAGTCTTAAGTGGAGACAGTTGTGAGGAACAGACCTGAATCCTGAACAGGGAAAAGCAAGAACTTCTATACAGGCAGAATTATCAACAGATTTGTTACTGTGAGTGCAAGGGGAAAACAAATGTTTAAGCCATGTTCAGGAAGATCTAACTTCCATAGCAGATGTTGCCATTGATACTATGTGTAGTAATGGTAATTACAGATTACATATGTCAGATCAGATATTTCCACTGCAAGGTGTGGGAGACACAATCTTTTACAAATGATAATATTTTACTGGTCACTCAACAAGCTTTAATGACTTCTCAGAGTGAAAACAAGCACTAAACCAGCAGTTACATTCCATTTTGACTTTTCTGAATTCTAGAAATTATCAGTAAGTTGGTGCTGAACAAAGTTGTCCTCTTGTGTTACCACTCTGAGTATCATTCTCTGGCCACCCATCAAGAAAATGGGCTCTGGGTTGCCCTGCCAGACTACTATTCTTTTGGCCTGAGCAGAGCTCTAAGACTACATGATGCATTCTTCACGAGGTCTCATTTCTAACCATCTTCCTTTTGTGAGCTGAGACCCAACAGCTGCACTGCTACAGCATTTGTGACTGGCTGAATTTCCCCCTGCTGATGGACTATATCTTGCCCATGCCAACAACACGACTACCAGCTCAGCCATTCGGTCTGTCGGGAGGTGTCATAGGTAGAAGACACATCTTCCCACATGAATTGCATTATAATTTAGGAGCCAGAAAATATATGAGTCTGGAAGAAAATATTTCACTTCTCTTTCCCACAGTCCTTAAGCATAGGTCAGGAATCTGGTACCTAAGGCTTTCCTTGTGCCTTTTCTAAGACTGCAAAGACTATCTTATTTTCTACTTTGCCCTCAGCTGGTTTCATCATTTCTCCACAAGAAGAGTGCTGTTCTGAGTTAGCAATAATAACCCAAGACTGGATGCTTACATATGATCTCTCTGATCCAGGGCAAGGTGGAAGCTGAGTTTCACTTAGTCACAGCAGAAGAAGCTGAGAAGAATCCAGTAGGAAAAGCTCGAAAGGAGCCTGAGCCTTTGGGAAAACCCAAGTGAGTAGGAACATTCTCATTAAACAAGTTGGGACAACTTGGCTGCTGGCACTCGTTGCTGGTAGCACCTTCCCGGTTAGCTGAAATGGCTTCCTCTGGAAGGCCAAATAAATTGAATTGCTGCACTTTTTTCCTCAGCCAGAGATCACACATGAGCTCATTCCACAGCTGACCTGACATGATAATATCTTAAATCATGATAACTTACACATACACCCAACACCTCGGTTTGGCCATCTATAAATACAAGATGGATTATATTTATTACAATCAATATTAGAATCAATATTAGAAAGGACCTCTAAGATCATAGAGTCCTGTTAACTCAGCACTGCCAAGTTCACCACTAAACTATTGCCCCTAAATACCACATCTACACGTTTTTTAAACACCTCCACAGATAGTGACTTCACCACTTCCCTGGGAAGCAAGTTCCAATGCTTGATGACCGTTTTGGTCAATAATTTTTTTCCTATTATCCAACCTAAATCTTCCTTGAAGCAACTTGGGGTCATTTTGTCTCGTTCAGTCACTTGTTACTTGGGGAAGAGATTGGCCCCCATTTCACCACAACCTCCTTTCAGGCAGCTGTAGAGAGCAGTAAGGTCTCCCCTAAGCCTCCTTTTCTCTATGATAAACACCCCAAGCTCCCTCAGCTGCTCCTCCTAAGACTTGTGCTCCAGATCCTTTACCAACTCCATTGCCCTTCTATGGTCCTGCAAATAATATACAACTTTGAAACTCTTTCTCTACTTTTATTGTACTTCATACTCAAAGAATGAAGATGCTTATTTTTTCATCATTATTATTTTTCATCATGAGACATTTAAAGTAATTTAATGAGGGCATTTTAAGTAGTTCAATGATGGCAAATGATCTAGAAGCATTTTATCTTTCAGTATGTCACATTAAAAAAATATTATCACCTGACATTTTCATTCCGAAAAAGGTACATATAATCTGTTTAGCTCGAGAGCTTTTTTCTATTAAAGCAATGAGGTGGATTAAAATTTAAAAAAAAAAAAAAGGAGAGAGAGAAATTGATGTTGCATTTCCTGCTATCAAACTTCTAAAAATCAATTTCTAATCATCATGGTAATCATCACACATTATCTTTAATTTCGTTTGTTTGAAATATATCCCAGGATAAACATGAAAAAGGAGAAAACAGCATGAAAGGAATTCCCAACACCCCTACAAAGGGTATAAATTTATCCTGAAAATTAGAGGTATTATAAACTTGTTTAAACTTAACCTTGGAGGCTTTAACCAATCATTTCACCCAAAATCTTTACCCAAAGGCAGGATGAGCCATGCCTGACAGATGTCTGTGCCTGAGAGAGTCCCAGTAATGGAGACAGAAGAGAGAGGACTGGGGTAGCTCTGAAATACATGTGGTGGGAAGCAACCACCCTAAGGAGTTTCAAGAGAGACTGCACTGGGCAATAGAGGGATTTCATGTGCAGGAGGTCATCAAGAGGATGCAAAAGGCATCACCACATTTTCCTCTCATTTTTTCAGTCCCAGGCCATGTACCCCAAGCAGTTTGGGGCTCCAGGCCTCCCTGTGTTTTTACATCAAGGGCATTTAATTCATAAATGTGCTGCTGGGCCAAAAGGTTGTCAATGTTCTGGTGGCTGCTTCTCTGCTGCACAGTCAGCCTAGAGGTGTTTTGATCCAGAAATCATAAAACCAGAGTCTTCCCCCAGATCTTGCACTGAGTGATCAGAGGCTCCAGATATAGGTTTTTGTGATGAAATACACAGCCAACACGTGGCTCAACACAGTTCTATTCTTAATTAAGATGTATGCCTCAATTAAATCACAATTAGGATGGGGCAAGTGTCACTTGACACCACCCACCCCAGAAGCAAAAGATTCAGGCTCCTTTTGTAGCTGTTCATGTACAGGTAGGGGAACCATCCCATCTACCTACTACACATATCCTAAGATGGGAGCTGGGTAGAGAGATGACTTGTCCTTTGGAAAGTCCTTCCTCTTCCCATGCAGTCAGTCCACAACTGACCAGGCCAGGCACCAAAGTTTTCAAGTCAGGCAGAATAAATCCTAAGGTAACTAAAGCAGTATCAGCATGTGAATAGCAATAACTATTTTAGCTAGACACTCACTTACTGGGAAGAAAATAAACTGATAGTTGAAGGGACTGCATGCGTCAGTTCCATTAAAATTTAAAGGTAATAAAGTTTACCAGCTCAGTGCCTCTGAGTGATGGAATGTGTGGTTCATATATGCAGAGTAGCCACAATCACCTGAGAGATAACTGTTTCTGCCCTTCAAATGAGTTCTCTTCAGGAAGGAGTGGGTCTCAAGGAGCTTTATGTCAGGGCCTCCAGCTCTCTATGTCAGTACTGTAGGTTCACATTTTTTTTTGTTCATCATGTAGGATCACCCAGAGAAGTGCAGAAATTTTCAGACTGTTTTGTGTAATTGAATTTTTTTAATTAAGAAACAAAATAATTGCAAACCCGAAATTATCTTCTGAGATCTATAAACAGTAGAAGCCTCTTTAATGTACTAGTGCAAAGGTGGACAAAGATTAAATATCTGTGAACTAGAGAGAGAAACATGTAAATGAAGAATAGGGTGCTATGAGTGTAATTTCCTGCTGGCCAAAGCACCATGAGGTTATCCATCTCTTCATCTCTGCAGATCAAGACAGGATGCTTTTCTGGCTGCAGAATATAATGAATGCACTGCTGTAACTGGTATTGAATTCTACTGCCTGCATTGCAAAGAAAACAAATTAAATGTACAACAGTCTGGGGTTTTTCTCCCCTGTCTTTAAAGGTTATGAAAAGCCTTTAAACAAAGGGAACATGCAGACTATTGTTCAGACTATTCAGTTTTTTAATAATTCCTTTTAACCTGGAGGGCTTATTTGTTGATTTATTTCTGAGTCATTTCCACCTCAGTATGAAACACAGTCTGTAATTAAAAGGTATTCCATTGGCTTTTTAGATTTACAGACTTTCTGTCATGTTTGCATTCACTTCCACATGCTGAATGCTGAGTTCACCAGATAACTCAGACACTTTAAATTCCTGAAACAGCTCTCTGGAGTGAGACACAGCCATAGCTTTCTGTGACCTTCAGTTAATTTCTTTCTCCTTATTGCTACACCATCTGCACAATTACAGTGACATTGGATAAGAAAGACAACCTGCTCCAGTTTTGTAGGTGTCAATTTTGCTCCACACCACTGTATTTGTCAGGTCACCCCACCATGCCAAGCTGACAGACGTTGTCCTGGGTAGGGCTATTGAAGTCAGAGACATAGTGCCCTCCCGAGCTGAGTGGCTTGTCAGAGGAGAGACTATGCCATCATTTCTCCTAAGGAGAGCAGTATTTTCCTCTCTGTATACAGTCAGTTTTGTTACACAGTGCAGAGAAACTTCTGCTTATGGAGAACACAACATGGGGCAACATTTGGAAAAAGCTTGGATTGTGGAATGCAGATATTCTCCCCTGGAAGAAGGTGGCTCTTCTTCATGTACATAGGCAAACTACATGGGTTTCATCTCATCATTTCCTGTTTTCAGGAGGCCTGTTTTAAATTTCCTCCTGAAAATGCACCACTTTGGGCCTTATGCCAGGTCTGAACTGGCTCTAACTATTATGGCACCATGACTATCACTGGGCAATCAGCTATTTTTTAGTGGCTCATTACCACTTTTGTGATGCTAAATTCATTGAAATTATTAGAAAGCTTTTGTATTCAACTTCCAGATGCCCACATTTCTTCTTTAGTATTTATCATGATCTTGTTTGCAATTTTGAACCCCCTATTGTGACATAAATTGGAGTATTTATGAAGTGTGAGCTGGAATTTCATTTTGAGTGGTGTGTGAAGGATTGGGCTCAGGGATGAGTGGAAGAAAAGTGATGCAATATCTTTGTGAAACTTGTGGATGTTCCCTCTAAACTCTGTAGTAGGCAACCAGGAGTTAAAGGTCCCTTTTAGACTGAAATATATATTTTGCTATGGGATAACTTTGGAAAGAGACAGATATGCCTTTATAAAAGTTTTTCTTTCTTCCCCTTTAGCCGACCAGACACATCCTTCTCTTGGTTTGTAAATCCTTTCAAGTGTTTGTATCACCTGATCTGGAGAAATTACAAGAAGTACATCATCATTGGCATAATTCTGCTTATTCTCATTGTCTTCCTGGTGCTCTTCATCTACACACTGCCAGGTGCAATCAGTGAAAGGATAGTTTTAGGAAGAGAGTAGGTTATGGCTCTCATTGTAATCAGTCATATACAAATACTTCAGCTAAAAATAAAACTCAGGCAAAATAAAGTAATCAACCTGAAACACATCTCATTCCTTATAAAAATTAAAAAAATCTATTTGCATCAGAAACTGGGGCTCTGAGGTTATTTTAAAGTCTTTTTTTGAATGCTCATTCAGATCCATCACTGGTGCAGCTTTATTGATATTACTATTGAAAAGGTCATTATGTACCTAAAATGGAGTTTGAAAGTAAATTCCTCAATGCTATGCAGAAACTGATTTGTCAGTCAAGTATCTATTTTTCCAGACAAATTATTTAATATTAAGAGCAAAATCTGTACACAAAGATAACTGTGGAATATAGTCTTTGCATAGCTTTGCAATTAATTATTTTAACTGTTTTTCAATGGAAATATAATGGCATGCTTACTTTTAAATAAAAGGTGTTATTAAAAAAATTGATTGTTAAATTGTCTTATTTGGTGTCCTGTGCAGAATTCATCCCGCACCTCTCAGTAGGAACATGGTGTTCTATAAAAACATCTCACACACTGATAAATAAGGTAAGTGCCAGTGGCAGGGGGAGGTAAAAGCAGAGATTAAAAGAACCTTTTTCAGTTGCAGTTTGAAAGTGCTGGAGGTTGCTGGAGGAGAGGGATCAGGAAGATGAAGACTCAGCCATGGGTACTGTGGTAGCAAATGATCCTTGTAGAGGACAGGGAACAGGGAGAATCCTGCTGCTTAAAAAGCAGAGCCAAAGAGCAACAGAAAACAGAAGGTCTGCAGAGTGGAACAAACTGTGGAGGATTAAAGAAAACAAGGAATAAAACCTTACATAGTGGGAAAATCTTTATCCTAAAGAATATGGGAAATTCTGCTGCCTTGTCATGCAGAAGGCAAGGGTTAATAACTCAAAGACCCCACTTGGCCTTAAAATGAGTGGTTATGAATTTGAAGTACCTATTGAAATTTCCTTCAGCCTCACCAATGGTTAGACATGTTGTAAAGGTGACCTTTGAGAAAATGCTTTCCACTATGCTCCACTCATACAAAGTGTGAGCACCCCTTGCATACTTTAAAGTATCAAAAGGCAAGACAGAGAAATACTGGTAATTCTGCCAAGCTCAGGGTGCAGCAATAGGAAAGCAGGCACCTTGATAATTCTCAGAAGCCACTTCTAAGTTAAACTTGTCTAGTACTGCTTGCACCTGGCCTGTTAAGGCTGTGCAATGAACCTCCCTTTGTGTTCCCCTCTGGCCTAAAACACAGGTAATTGCATTATTCTGGAAAATGGATGTCAGTGAAACTTCCACAGAGAAAATATTTTACATTTGAAAAGCATTTCAGAGGCTTATTTTGGATGGAATGAATTGCTCTAGAAGTGCTTCTTTCTCATTCCATTGATGATAGAGGCAGATGGATAAAGGCAGGCTGAAAGCATCCAATTCCCACCCCATCCAGCAGATTGTGATTCCGTATTTCTTCTAAAGGTAATGTTCAAAGTATATAGTAAATATAACTAAATTATGCAGATAAGTGAATAAATACATCACAACTAGACACATGGCAAAGAACCACAGCAAATGAGTTTTTCTGTTGGGCTATTTTCCTTTAGAAGTGTATTTAATATGCCCAAGAAATTAGAACATGGTTGAATCTACACTAGTTAAATGTAGCAATATAAGCCAGTGATGAGGAAAGGTGCTGATCACCCTTTTAATCTTGAGTCCCTTTTTGTCTCGTGGGCCCTTGTCTGATACAGTCTCTGCTTACACAGCCTGAGATGTGAGACATTCCTTTGAAACCATTTCTTTTTTATTTTTTATGCTATTTTGCAATTGAGCCTTTATGAAGCAGAAAAGGAAATGTTTCTTCTCTCTCACCATACCATCAATTTTGGAAATGCAATTTAAAAGCTCCAATAGGAGCAAATTAAATTATTTTGGTGCAAAAGGGAAGAAATTAATATTGACAACCAGAGCATGTTGTATCAGCCAAAAAGGCAATAGACCTGATTTTTTTGCAATGTGTCATTGGTCCTGATGCTACATGACTGCTGCTGTATCCATCTGTCCTTACTCTGCTTGTTTGATTTTTATGCCTTGTACTGTGTGGAGCACAGGACTGTGGCTTGAGCACCTTGCCCTTGCCAGAGGGTCGTCCAGCATGACTTCAGCACCAAGCCTTGGCTCTGGACCCCAGCAGCAAGCCCACAATAGCAGCAGCACTGTTAGGACAGGATTGCTGAAATTACATCCTCCTCCAAGTCCTGGTCTGCATCTGGCTGAGCAGGGACCATACAAAGACCCTGTCCCTCTTCATTCCCTGCATTCTAGTGAAAATCACCATGTCCTTCACTCCTGCTGCCCCAGGTGACTCCACTGCCCTGCAGCATGACCATTCCTGAGCCACTGGTATCACTGATCACCCTGGCAAAGCCCTACAGTCTGAGCTAAAAAGGGCATCATGCAGACAAAATGCAAGCAAGCAAACTCTTCAACAGCTCTTAAACTGCCTGTCATTATGCACAACATGTGTAGGCTGAGCTGGATAGCATTGTCTTATGGGATGAAGCTAAATCAAATACCTTTTTATGATCTCACAGATGGTTGCAAAGCAGGTAGAGAGGTAGGGCTGTCAGAAAGTGTTAAGAGACAAAGAATAGCAGCACTCAATGCTGGACTACTCATACAAATGAGAGATGTAACAGTTTTCCATCTTACGTGAATTTACAGTGACATGGGTTTTGTGGTTAACAGAGAGGGAGTTTTATTCCAAGGATTGTTGTCATTGTCAAGAGCTCCTATCTATTTCACTGAAACAGAAGAGATCCTTATCCT
>JAOXXN010000395.1:142023978-142038407 GCA_026770055.1 Myrmophylax atrothorax
GGAAGCTGCATGTGAGACATTAAAGGCACTTTGTGAGACTTCCACATAATATCAAAAGTGGCAATAGAAGGAACTTCTTCAACACCTGATCAGACATCACGTATTTTAAGAGCCAAGTGGGGATGAACTCAATTCCCTGAATGCAGAGTCTTTCTGTTCGAAACCCACAAAATACAAATGTCTCTGTTGGGTATGTACCAAGGTTTGTTTGGTTTGGTTTTTTGAAGTAGCTCCTCCAGTTTGGATTGGATGACTGAGAACAGTAAAGACTGCAGTTTTCCCAAATCAAATCCTTCCAGTTAGAAGTTAGAGAAGTGTTAGAACCTCAAATTTTGTTGCTATTTGGGCTGAAAGCTTTGCTAAACCTCAGGTTGGGAAATTCCATCTCCAACTGTTACAACTGAGCAAACTTACAAGTGCTGCTAGACATGCTTGTAAGGCAAATTGTAAGATTAGAAGGATCGTGTCTGCAGGGCAGGCAAGTAGGTCATTCCTCATATATTGATCTCACAGAAAGAGTTCTCTGCTCTTCAATAGGTAACTTCTTCTATGTATCTTTGATTGCTTTTTATCCTGCCCCTCCTGGGATAGAAATGGGTATTACTCCTTTTTCCCTCATAGGAACCTGACATATATTTCAAGGCCTTTTTGTTGTTTCTGAGTCACTGGCTCTGAATGGATCCAAGTGTTCCAGGTGAGACTGCATTCATGCTGAACAGGGCAGCAGGGTGACCTCAGGGGCCTTGTAGTTTGACTGCAAAAGTCACCTTCATAATTAGCCTGATGTGCACTGCTGAGCTGTATTGCTTGGGGAAAGGTGGGGGAGTCAGGCAAATCCAGTCACTTGCTGTTCATGTTTCATAGGCATGCACTACAGTCAGCCATGGAGAAGGAAGAAAATGGTCAGAGAAAACAGTTTATTTTCTCCATTGTTAATCCTAGTGGTTCTATAAAGCTGTTCTTAAAGCTTTCCAGTTATAGGTGCTTTGGGAGCATAAGGACAGATGTGCACAATACATTGAATTGTGGAAGCTGTCTCAGGACATCACTTTTGTATAAGGATACTCCTAAATCTTTTTTACTCTAATGTACCATAATATGCAGAGTGACTTTACGGACTATTATATACAGAATCTGAGCAGAAGAGATAGCAAGAAAATATGTCCTGTAAGGATACAGAGAGAACTTGGACACTTCAAAAACAAAAAAAAAGGGCAGAGAAATGACTTACTTACATGTAATCTAAATTCTATGTCTTAACCTGACCTCAGGTCAGATCTCAAGTATAAGTGAACTTTGTAGATCAGACATAAAATGAACCACATAACAGCATTCCCCAAAGACTGTCTCCAATGCAAACTCAGCCTCCCACTTCTGTTGGTAGTGGATTACTTGTGACAGGTTAGGCAGAAGATTGATTATTGTCGTATTTTATGATATCTGCTGCAATAAAAGGCAGTGATTCAGCTATCCAAAGAGTGGTGAGTGGAAAGAAATGAACTTAGTTAAGAGTAATTCTAGATCTTAAAATCTTTCATGGAAGGTTGCTGAATCCATTTAGAATTCCACTTAGTTATTTTTATTTCTATGAAAGTCAATAGAATACCAGCAATTCACTGTGTGAGGTTGCACCTTGGCTAACTATAGTCAGTGAAGTTTTTTTTTGAATAGTCTGTTCCTATTTTAATGTATTCTTTTATTTAATAAGATTAATATTTCCCCACATTTTCTACAGAGTACTGCAGTTTTTTTATCTGTGTCAATGCAGCATGAAAATTTTCCAAGGCTGGAACAGAAGAAATGTGTAAGAGAAACTGGTTTCTGCTAGTGGACAGAATACTGCTATAAAATTGATGCTATGTTTTCTAGAGGGAAATTTAAAATGGATATTAAAAGTATATAGGTACATATTAATTCAAGTTTAAAGAGTTAGATATAAAGTATTTTTAAGAAAAAAACAGGATATTGCATCAAGCAAGCCCTGGGAGTGATCCACTTTAGAAGAATCTCAAGGACAAGTGAGTGAGGTCCATGAAGGGAACTGGCAGTACACAATATCCCAGAATGAGGACTCAAGCCCTTGCCCCATCTCTGAAGCCCTAGACTTGAGCAGAACACCTAAACCCTCAGTGTGATGTATGAACTGTATTACACAATTGTGGCAGGGATAAATATAAATGGTGTCCTTGGGTTTTCTCAGGCACTACTTGGAGAACTGCACAACTCTATTCCTCCTTCATCTTCCTCCTTGCTCCTCTTGCAGCCCATTTGATGTAGTTTCTGCCCCTGACACATGAGCTTGTGAGAAAAGGAAGAGGCTGTGGTCCTTCCCTGCAGATGTGCATTGCAGAGACCATGTCTGAGATGGTCTGTCCATAGCTCAACTAAACTGTGTGCTCCAGTCTGTGTCATGTAACACCCACTGTACACAGCATTATAAAGTGGCAAGGAAGACAAAATTAATCCCTCATACATTGCCATGGACACATAATTTGCCAGGGCTGAAAATTCAGCAAGGACAGAATGCCAATTAACCTCTTTCACAGCATGGAATTTCTTACATCTGAATTTCTCTCAGTCAGCAGTATCTGGCATTCACTGAGATGCTGAAATTCTTGAAATTTACTTTTTACTCTGAGTTTGTGGCATTGTATTCTTTGGCCAGAAAATTCACCTATTAAAAATGTCTACTTTTTTTTCTTGCTTTTGAGACTAGGAAGAATAAAATCAACAAAAGTTTAGGTGAAAGGCAATGAAATGCTCAAGAAGGGGGCAGAGAGAAAAAGATGGATCATCCTAGGAAAAAGGTAAAGTGCATGCCGGGAAAAAGTGGATTGTGGAAGCAAGACTGCACAAGCAGCTTCCCTTTCTGATACAGAGGCATAATACACATATTTTCTCATTGGTAGCTCACACATAATTCTGAAAAGTGATATGGCAGGTGAAAAGTTCTCTAGGAACTAAAAACCAAATGGAATGTTTTTGATCCAGGGAGGAGAACTGATAAAGAAGAGACACATGAGAGACAGAATAGGTGGATGTGGGAGGTCCACTGTCCAGTCCCAGCTGTGTCACTGGTTTTCTGGTGATTTGGATCAGCTGTCCTTATCTACCCTAGCAAAAGTTGGTTCCACTTGCAGGTTTGTGACTTGTTCTTCCTTGCTTCTAACTTTCCTCCACGGAAAATAAAATGAAATAATTTTTTTTCACTTGAAAATCCAACATAACTCCTAATTTTTTCAATCCTCTCTAGACATATTTGTATTCTTTTACATATCGGACTAGAGTAGGAAATGTATGCTTAGTAGAATTTCCATCTCTTTCCATCTCCTGGAAGTCATGGAATTTCATGAAAATAACCTGATTCATGATCCTACCTGAATTTGGGTTTTTTTCCCCACCATCCTGGCTGCAATAATGTCATTATTCTCACAATCATGGAATTAAATATATATGCATATCTCCATTAAAAAAAATCAGTATGAAATGAAATCTGCTTTCCTGTTGTCTGTATTTTGAGAGTGGCTCATGGGAAGTGCTGCACAGAAGGAGCCATTTTCAGGGCACAAACTTCTCCCCAGCCTTGGCCATCCTGGGACCACTCTGTGCACTTCTGGGTGCCATCTGCGGGCACTGTGGTGCCAGCAGACATGTGGAGATCAGACAATGCTGCTCAGTCCTGAACATTCTGTAAGGATTTGCACAGAGCTGCCCTTATGGACAAGTTGCAACCCATAGAGAGCTGGGTCACTCTACCACAAGGCCAGGGGCAGTCCAGCTGCAGGGTGTACACATCACCAAATCTTCAAATGTATCATGCTCAGCTTTGCCCTTCTGACCATCTTCTAGAGCGTTTCACTCTTGAACCTACATCTTTCCTTACAGGGATGGGAATTTATGAACATGGCTGGACCATGAGCTGGAGACAGGTCCCAGACAGGATTTTATCTTCCATTTCCTTCCAGGTCACCTAATTAGGTGTCCTGTCTCCTTTCTGTGCAACACTCTCTGTGTTCCCCCGCTGCCCTTTCTTTATGCTCACATTCCTCCATCACATCACATGTATATAACAAAGTACCTGATACTTTTTGGAGAGAGAACTTTAGTGACTCTTGTCTGCTGGTTCAATAACAAGTAAAAGGTGCCAGCAGGATTTTCTAAAGCTCTCTGTTCAAGACAAACACACAGTGTGAGGCTCTTCCCTGCAGCTTTGTGGGTCTCTAGCCCTGGGTAGGTTGCCATGGGGCACTGTCAGTGGATTTGTAAAACCTCAGCAGCAGAGAGAGATCAGGGTGGCAGGCTGAGCTACAGAAGGCAACACCTACATGGCAGCCTGCCTTGCCTAAGGAGGCAGGTGGGCACAAAATATTCGCAAAAGTTTGGGTCAGGATATACAGCAAAGTGTCACTGTGGGAGTGTAGCACTAAGAATTCAAATTCACGAAACTCAGTGACTGGAGAATATCACAAGAGATGCAACTTCTTCCGACCTTGACTTTCAGACTTGGCTGAACAGAAGACATAAAAGTCCTTTTCCTCTGGCCCTTTTACTTTTGTACTTCCTCTCCACAATTTTTCTGTTTTGTTTTTTGGTTTGGTTTTTTTTTTACTTTTTGTTTTGTTTGTTTGTTTTCATATTCAGATATGATTTCAATCAGCTCAGCCAAAGAAGATGACATTGGAATAACCAGAAATTGTTCTCACACATGATTTCAAGTCCAGCATGGTTCAGGTAGAGCTGAGTCTGTCCAGTACAAAGAATCACAAGATTGATATAAAACCCAGACATATTCCTTCTTTACATTTCAGTTTACTGTTAAGGGTTTTTGTCCTGGCCTGCAAAGCTGACATCTGTGAGACTTAACCCAGATGAAAACTGAAATGATGACCAAGAATCCATCTGCCCTTTATCTTCTCTTGTGGCATATGTGCACATGAGTGTCTTGATTTCTGAACACAGTATTTGCTTCTAAATATGATTTAATCTTTTTTGCTTGATTATATCAGAATTTTAATTTCAATAATTAATTCAGCCAAATGGATATGATTCTTTAAACATACCCATCCTCCCACTGCATTAAAATTATATCCGAGATGTGGGGGGTTTTTAATCAGGATAAAATGATAATATTTTATTTCTCTGTTTCCTCTAGTTAAATCAAAATGCCCTTTCAGGCATGGATAAATGGTTCCTGTGGTACTAAGACTATGAGGATTTAAATGGGGTTTGAGAATAACTGCTTCAAGAAGATATGTATCCCACAAAGGGCTGTACAGGCAATAATGGGATAATTTCTCACAGGCAAAGGTGGGCTGGCTGTGCTGAGATGAGATGTCTCACAACATTACGAGACACTTTCTACATTGCTTACCCAGGAGATGTGGCTTGGGTCTTCTTTACTGGAAGATGCAATGAATGAGAAGTGCTTTGTTTTATCTTTATCATACGAGATTGTAAAACTGAAAATGAAGATAAAAGGAATATGATATTTCATACTACCTAGAGACTTTGGCTCTGCATAATCCCAGTCCTACAGATGCTGTTTTCCAAAACATGCTGGTGAAGCAGCTAACAATGGTTAAATTTGATAATCTGTGGACATTCTGAACAGGGCATTTTTAACCTGGGATTGGCAATGGCCTACACTTGAAAAAACAAAGTATCTCTTGCAAGATGCACAGCAGAAAGTGAAGGGTAGGAAGGACAAGGCTTTCAGAAGTTACAACAGTTGTTTATTCTCCTTAGCCAAGGCTAATTGCTTTTAAAACTCTGTAATGTTGACTAATGTCAAGATCAAAAAATAGTCCTTTTGTCTTGTTTTCTCACCCTTTTGCACAAGTTATGGCTGGCAAATGTCCTTTGTAGTCAACTACCTTGAGGAGCTTTTCAGTCATAAAATTTGCTGAAGACATTAGATAAGAGCTGTTAAGTTATACCCAAGACCAAGCAACATCACTCTCATTTGTACCTTGGAGTTGAGTCTGAACATGATGTTCATGACAGGGCAATAGGTAGTCTTGACAGTGTATCAAAAGTAATCTCAGAGGATGCTGACATTTATCACAAAGAGGAAATGCGACTCACTGCACATCAGCTTCTAAAACATAGACATCTGTTGCCAAGCTAGTCATCACTGCATTACCTCATGATCAGTGGAAAGGAGTAAGTGCAGTTCATCTCCTCTATCAGAGGAATGATGAATCACCCTACTTCTGCCAGCTGACTGGAAAGGTGACTAGTTCAAGTGGAGGTATCTGAAGAGGTGATTATCCCGCTGTTGAGGACCGTAATGCATCCTCACCTTGAGCACTTTGTGCAATTCGTGGCCTCATCATTTAAGAAGGATGTGAAGATCCTTGAGTGTGTCCAGAGGAGGACAACACAGCTGGTGAAAGGACTGTAAGGCATGTCCTGTGGGGAGGGGTGGTGAACTCTGGGCTTGTCTAGTTGGCAGAGGAGTAGGCAAAGGGTTGGCATCAGTACTGCAGCTTCCTGAGGAGGAGAAGGGGAGAAGGCTGAGCTCTTCTGCCTAGAATCCAGTGATAGGATGCGTGGGAATAGTTCAAAGCTGCAACAGGAGGGGTCTAGACTGTATATTGGGAAGCATTGTTGTACTGGGAGAGTAGCCAAACACTGGAACAGGTTTCCTAGGGAGGTGGTCATTGCCCCAAACCTGTCAGGGTTAAAGAGGCATTTGGACAGCACCCTTAACAACATGCTTTAACTTGATCAGCCATGGAACTGGTCAGGCAGTTGGACTAGATGATCCTCGCAGGTCCCTTTCAACCAAATTTTCTGTTCTGTTCTATTCTATTCTATTCTATTCTATTCTATTCTATTCTATTCTATTCTATTCTATTCTAATCCCAGTTTTCAATTAAAATTGTTCTGTTGTGTGCCTATACCTATAGACGAGGCATATGCAACCAGTTTAAATTAAACATTAAGACTTTCAGATGTCTCCAGACTGGCACAAATACTGCCCTACAAAGGCCTCTACTTCAGAAAAATGAGATGCCAGTGACAGACTTCACTGAATTGTTTTGAGAAGCACAGAAGATCTCAACTATAAGATGTTACCATTAGTCACTTCACTTCCAGATGTCACAATGACGTTTTTCTTCCCAGAGGACTGAAGGTACAGGAAGATGACTGGGAAAGAAAGAAAGTAAAAGGAGGGGACATCAAAGCTGTTTTACCACTGAGATCCCTTTGCAGGATGGTGCAGGAGGAGGATGCCAGTCAAGCCTTGACCTGAGCAGAGCTTACCCTGACAAGCAGCTGTTGCTCTTGTAGGAAACATTAGAAGGCCAAGACAGAGGTGAAGTGAGGTGATGGGTGAACAGCCCCCATGGGACAGTGCTCTGCTCATTTTAGATAAGACCCAGGAGGTAAAGAAGAAGCTCATACTCTCATGACCACAATATAAGACTCGCTCCCTTTTCCATTCTGAGTATGGAAATATATGCACTGATATTGCTTTTGCCAACATACACATAGAGTGAAATCCCTTTGTATCCCATTATGCACTTTTTGATGCATATTTTCTATTAGCTGGAGAAAAGTTCTTCAAAGTCACTTACTCAGATGTGTCCCTTTATTAGTACATTGGTTTACAACAGAGGTGCACCTAACATTTCCTACCTTTGTTGCAGAAAAGGCAATAGCAATAACAAGACCAAAGACACTTCATTAGCATAAGAAGAAATACAGCGAAAATGCTCATCATCTGAATGTGCACACAAGGTCATTACTGGCATCACAACATGACTTTTTGAGATTGATCATCTCTTTCTAATTGCACAAACACAGAAGGCAGCATCATAGATTATGACCAGAAGTCATTTGCCAGATAGACAGCAGCAAAATAAATTTGAACCTGTTTTGAAATTGGAAAGGTAGTCACAATATATGTGCTACTGCTTATACCACCTGCCCATGGGCTATTTGGGGAAAAGCTATTTGAATAAAATTAGAAATTGTTGCAGAACAGCATGCTGGCAAAATAATCTCTCTTAAGCCAGTGTCCTGCCAAGAGAATTTAGTGAAGAAGTCAGAACTGAATACAGAGATAAACTTCATTAAATTGTGGCTGAAAATGTCATAAGTAACAATTTAATTTGAAAAACATTTGTTTTTTATGGAATTCAAACTTTCCTCTTAATTCCTCAGCACACAACTACAGCTGAAAGTGCCTGTACTAGTACAAAATTTGACATTTTCTAGTAGGGTTTTTTTTTAATTTGGAATGGAAGGTCAGAAATGCTAGAGTTTCTTAATGGTGAAAATTGCCATTTCTGAGGAACTCCAAGGAGCAAAAGGAATTGAGACTGTACTCCCTACATTTTGATTTCAGGCCTAATGCATGCCTTTCATGCTTCCTTTGAACAGCTATAAATTTGCAAATGCAAAAATTCTGTGAAAAAGTAACTCAAAGAAACACCAGGAAGCTTCAGGAGAAAGACAAAGAGAGCAGGATAGATCTACAGAGGAAACCAAGTGGAAATTAGTAGCCTACATACAAGAGAGTATCAGAGTGTGTGACTGAAGACCAAAGGATTTGGGGGGATCTTATCTATGCCTCAGAACTTCACAGGCTGATATACTGCTGTCAACACCTGTTTCAGCAGAGGGTGAAAAGACTCTATAGACAGCCTGTCCTCCTGGGCATACACTGCAAAGAACAGATCCTGCAGTCCTTATTGCTGTTTAAGAACATAAATGGGTGGTGTTCAGGCATCCCTGAAGATACAAAGGTACTAGAAAATAGTCCAGAGAAGAGACCTGGTTCAGACAGTGCTGCCCCAGAGGCAGGGATCTGTTGCTAACCATAATCCTCCCATTACTGGCTCTGGCAGATCAGTGAGGTTATCCCAGATGACTGTCAGTCCTTGTAGGTTAAATAAACCAGCATATCCACATGAGGCAGAGGGTTATATTTACTGGGCAGTACTGGGAACCTACACAGGCCAAGGTCTCTTAGGGTGAAGTACTCCTTTCATGGGATTCATGTGACCAGATGTAGAGAAGAGCATGTCAGAGACATTCATCTGGCTTTGCTTAATAGTAGTTACAACTGTCCATTATCTTGCTCCAAAGTCAATACACTATATAAATAATATTTTAAACTGACTACTTTTTCTTTCCTTTGGCAGTGTCCGGAGCTCAGATGGAGATACATGCACTAAAGTCATCCAAACTTAGGTATGATGTATCTTTCCCAATCTAGCAACAGCAGAGGTATTTTTCACACAAAAGACTATGCCCAGTCGGTTTAAAATGAATTAGCTGCAAAAGCAGGTACTCTCATGACATCTTTATCAGTTTGCATGTAGCATCTAATCGATTAAAATGCTTTGTTCTTCTTGCACTACATTGAGTTTTATTTGGTTACATTGCCAGTAAATTCCTGTACAGTGTTGCATCAAGGCTGCTTGATAAGAGTCCTTGGGAATTGCTGACAGATTGCTCTGGCTGTTGTATGTCTGCTTCTGCCTATTCCCATTTCTGACATAATCTGGTTACTTCAGGAATAGATCACTTCCTTCCTTGCCAGAGGCAACTGTCTTCAAGTGTTAGTAGGGATGCAGATGAGTGTCTCAGAGCTCTGGAGAAACTAAAAAAACTTTGATAAAGGCAGTAAATTACAGCTTACATTTGGAAGAGTATCCACCCTCTGACTGACCTCCCAAATTGTGGGAGTAAAGAGAACATCAATACACTAATTGTGGAAGAGGCAATAGTTCATAAAGTGCATTATCTTCATTTTTTTTTTTTTCCATGAAAAGAGGAGCTCAGTGGGAAGACAAGAGAATTCCATGAGCTTTCCTGGCGTCTTCTTAATATCAAGAAGAGAAAGGCTGGATGGTAATTTTCCTTCACCTTAACATTTCAGACAAAAATCTGCTGCAGCCACCTGCTTGTCTCCAGGACTTTCTGTTTTGCCTGACAACTTCTATTTTTATACTGGCTAAATTCATCTCTGTAAGGAATTGCCACTGCCACTGTCGCTCCTCACAGTTCTGCCCTGCTCTGGGCTCTGGATTGCATTTCCTTGTATGTTGTGGTCTTGTTGCTATTATATGACTGTTTCTCCAATTCCTTCACAGCACACCCTGTATGGAAGTGACTGACATAAGGGGACAAAACGCAGAAATACATCCCAATCCTTCCTACATTTCTTCAGGCTACAAAGCATGCTGAATTTTGCTGCTTCCTAATTTTTTTCCACTCCCTACCTCTGTCCTCATTTTAAATATGACCTCCATATCTGATTACTATAGTTTGTAATTGCCCTGAAGTTAATAGTGGAAAACACACAGCTGTTCAGTGTGTTAGCTTGCAAATTTTGGTAGCTTTTGCAGTGATTTATACCTCAAGTCATACTCCCCTAACACACTGGAAAATGGTCATTTGATTATTAAAGCTCATTAATTTACATAACACTAGGCCCTGTGTGGCACAGGCATGACCCAGGATCTCATGGTCCTGTGTGTTAACTGTGCAAGTATTTTTAAAGCAAGTCAACAACTGATTTGTTTCTCATTTGAATTTTTTTAGTACTTGGCTTTTTCTCTTATGACTATGCATATTTCCTCTGGATGACTGAGGGGAGCATTCAGCCAGGACAGGACACAGGACCATGCTCTGCTGCAAATCTCCTCAGTCATGTTCTGCATCACACAGCATACAAAACATGGAGTATAATGAGATTTCAGGTACAGTGTACAATTACATGTAAGTATCTCCCATGAAACACTAACTCCTTTTTTTTTTCAGGACATTCAGAATGTGGTTTTATAGTTATTCCTTTCTAAAGCATCCCCTACAACTGCACATTTTTGTCCTGTTTTTCAGAATGGGGAACCCCTGCCACTAAATATTCCTATGATTCTACAAATGTGGTGAGAACCAATAGCTTAGGAAATGCAGGGGAAAACCTGAGTGTAGATAGGTCAGAACCAAAACCTCAACTCTGAACACAGGCATGAGAGACCCTGCCTGTGGCCCATGCTCAGCCTTGTTTGTCTCCAGATGGCAAATTCATACAGGCAGGGATTTTGTTTAGTTTTGGGATTTTTTTTTTCCCAGTGCTTAGCACAACCAGATCCCAGTGTTTAAGATAAATAGTAAATGTTGAAAGGAAGTTTTTGACATGAGTTCAGGTCAACCCAAGCCCTAATCCTTCATTTCCCCAAACTCTGTGGTTTCTATATCCATATCCTTCTGCCTGACTACATGCTTACTATAATCTAAATATAGAACAGAAGTAAATTAGTGTTCACTACAGCATTCAAATACTTTTCAGTCCCTCATTACTGCTTCGTCCGTTTAAAGGAAAATTTCCTCTACCCTCCTGATAGTTTAGTCTTTTAGGCCTTAATGAGGGAAAAAGGGTCCTTTATTAAAAATTCTGCCCTGCACAATGCCATACCACTGGATATAGAAACCCACCACCCTGTGAAAAAGCAAGAATATTCCTACAGATAGAAATTTGATTTATAATAGTACTTTCTGTCCCTATCCAACACTGAGATCATAAAACCATAGAATGATGCTTCTGCTTTAACAGCCCTCGAGAGAGAACTTCCTTAGCAGCTGTTCAACCCATCTCATCATCTGAGACATGGTTTATGTTTTGCAGATTAAAGACTTAATGCATCTTGGGAAATGATATAATGCCACCAATTTGCATACAAGGGTCTTGGCTCCACAAAGGCATTGGGCATCCTCGTCTGCATGGTAGGCCAAACCCAGCCTCAGAGCCAACACAGCTCCAGCTGAGGAAACACTGTAGATGCCATGCATTTATTACATAATTGTTTGATTTGGGTTTTCTTAGTCTGGAGAGGATGATATAAAAGAGGAAGAGCCCAGCCCCTGTGACTGAACCTCCCCCTCCTCAGAGGCTTTTCTGGAGGCTGTCACACGTCAGCTGTGTAGCTCCCTCGGGTCTGCACCAAGGTGGATTCAGAAGGACATCCCCCTTGGCACTCCACCTCACCCCACTGCTCCCAGGAAGCGCAAAGTGCTCTTTGATCACAAACTGGCAGCATAACTATGCCAGTGAGGGCATGTGGGCAGTATCAAATGTTCTCCCAAGATGTGTGGAGGTCACGTACCTCCCAGCTCACAGTAACGCAAGGATTGTGCAATGTGTTGGGAAATGACTCAAGGGCATTTGGACATACACTGCTTTCTGCTTGCACAGCACAGAGAGGAATAGATGGGCCAAATCCAATGGGAGCAGCAGGAGGGGCACAAATGGAGTCAGGCAAGTTCTGTGGTACTCTGCCCTGCACTGGTGTCGGTTGCTTAGGTCCTTTTTCCCATGTCAGGTGGAATCTCCTGAAGCCTGCAAACACCAGGACCCTCCCCAAAACATGCCTGGGCAAGAAAGGGGCTAGTGTTTGCCAGCTCTCACAGTCCCAGTGCCAGGAGGAGCAGCATGGAGGCAAGCAGGATGGGCCAATACTCTCTATCCAATTATTTAATGACAACAGTTTCCTGAAATCTTTTAAATAGCTGCCTCTTCTGTACGGACACTGAGAGGGGAAGGCCATGATAATTTACCACTGTGTGTCCAGACTGTGTGAATTCTCCTGAAATTAAAAACCTAAACCCTAATGTGTAGTCACTTTTGTTGACACATTATTCCTTTAATGAATGCTGGGGCCACGTGAAGCAGTTATTTAAAATAATACAGGTGAAATAGCTCTACCCCTTATAGAAAGAGGAGCAAGTAACCAGATACATCTGGAAAGAGAGCAAAGACAATATTTGATCCACATGTGTTGTGAATGAGTAGTTAAGCTGCATGAAGAATCACCATCAAAGGTACTGGCAAAAAGCAGGTTTTAATATGAATTCATGAAAGTATGACTTAACAAAGTTCATTGTCAGGTTCATTTTGTTACTTACAACACAGATGAAGCACATAAAAATCAAATTAGAATCAATTTAGAATGCTCTACATGGAGACCAGGGATGCAAAAGGGGAAGGATGCAAAGGATATGAATACAAAAACTTAGGGGTGCAAAAGGCTATAGAAGCACTTAATCATTGACTAATTTAATATTTCTGATGTGGTTGGATAGGATTTACTACAATTACAACAGTGACTTAACTACAGATTCAAGGAAAAAACATTCCTACCATAGTCAATTTGCAGGCATACAGACAGGCAAAGAAATGTATACATCTATACCTATGTGTGTAGAGGTACCTGTTAAAAATTCTCCTCAGGTTCAGTGAAACATCAGGTCCCGTTGCATTCCACAATGACAAGGGTTGCACCTTGAGGACAGGGGGTGTATCAGCCTAGAGCCTGTAGTCAGCAGCAGTCCTTCATGTATCACAAACATGGGGTTTGTGAGCTGCTAGACGTGTCCCACTCAGAGAGAGGTGCTGGCACAGACCACTGCAGTCCAGGAGAGCTCAGAGGGCCCCACTTAGGCTGTTTGTAGGGTTGCAAGATGACTGGCTTTAGTCATGAGTAAAGTTTCCATCATGGCCGTAATCCAGGCTGGTGACTACTGGTACCAACACAGTACAGAAACAATGGTACATTCCACTTGGGCTATGATTCAGGTAAATAATGTTCCAAGGCTGTCAGGAGGTAACTGATTGTCCCTCATTCCCCATCTTAGTCAGGCAACTGATTGTCCTGATATGATCAGTGTCATTCTCACCATTACCATGCAAAAGTTCCTGGTATAGTCATGGGATACTTCAGCGTCCAACTAGTGTGGTCAAGGGATAGTTCTCCCAGCTGGTTCAGTCAAACTTATCAGGAGGTCCTGAGACGGTAGAGCAGGCTTGAGGAGGTGAGGCGGATGCACCACCACAACATGCTGAGGAAGAATATTTTTTAAAACATTACATTTTCCATGTTTGAAAAGCTCTGGAAATTCAAACACCAAACGAAGGAAAGAAGATGGTCTTGGACTGAATTAAAGAAAGAGTAACACTGTTGATTCAGGAGCTGGAGAGAGTGGGGCAGCACAATATTGGTTACTTTTGGCAGTGAGTGATACCAAACACCTGGAGGTTAGCATTGTATAGGAGGGCAGACCCAAAGGTTAGTTGGCCTGAATGATGAGGAGAGACTTGACACTAATTAGCTGGAACTCCTACACGAAAAAAAAAGTTGTGTTGATACATCCTGCAAGTCTTAGGAACTTAGTGATAGTGGTAGAGGAAAATGCAGAAATGACAAGCCACATTCTCAGGGACCCATAAACATGGTCTTGCATCACCACCAGAGTTAATAGGTCCTTTTACTCAAATTCAGTGGTTGCAAGACCAGACTTCACTTATACAAGAAAATATGTGTCCTGTGCATCTGACTGCATTGGCTGTGCAGTTAAGTCAGCGTTATGTTGTGCACATTTCCCAAAAGAAACTAATGTACATCATCTGGAAGAAG
>JAOXXN010000395.1:142041897-142060009 GCA_026770055.1 Myrmophylax atrothorax
GGGAATGAGGCAGAAGGGTCATGGCCTGTTACCCTCTTGATCTGCACCAACATTTCACAGGGTAAGTTAGAAAATTTGTGGGTACACTTTTTATTTCTGTTAGGATATATTTCTAACTTGCATGCTCAAAATCTCATCTGTCAAATATATCCCATATGGAGGACAGTTACTTTCATAAAATACGGAAGAAAAAAAAATGGTGCCTTTAAACAGGGAGAGAAAGTTGTGAGATGAGTTCTCAGTGTTACCCCAAGCATAGTGTCTGGGTTCTACATGTCCCTTCAGATAGCATTTGTGTGAAGGATCAGGGGCCAAAGTGGAAACTAGAGGTGCAAACATCTGCTTAATGGTTCACAACCAACATAGAAGTGAGCATCAATCATTCAAAATTCCTGTAGCTGTCAACTCTTGTGGCTTCACAAGGTATTTTTCTGAAAATCCCTGATGCTGAGGTGGGTCATATTTGGCAATGAAAAAATCTCACTTCTTCTTTAAGCTGTTTTCATTTTAAACCTTAGTGTGGAGCTGGGACTCTTCTGCCTCTCTCTGGAAATCTTAACAGAGAAAGATGTGTTTCTGGAATGCTTGTTTTACTCTAACACATGCTGTCAGGTTTCATCCAAGAGTCCCAAGGATGAAGTCTAAGCTCCTTCCTTTCAGAATGTCACAACAAATTATTTAACAGTCTTTGCTGGATTTAATATTTATGTATTTAAATAATAAAAAAACAGATGGCAAATGAAAATAATTCCATTGACTTTTATTGTTGTTGTTTGTTTTTTTTTAACTAATCTTTTGGGAGTTCATCACTTTCTTAGTTATTGAATGATTGGAAAAATTGATAATGTCTTCACTCCTCATACTGACAATATTTTCCCCTTTTATTTTATATCTAACATCTACAATGCAAAGACATCAGATAAAACAGTCAGTGGGATAAATCTGGAGACCAGTATGAGCATAGCATTACCAACAGCAGTGGCCCTAAACTGTATCCTTTGATGAGAGCCAGAAGTTCATTTAGCCTCACAACATCTCGTGTTAGGTTTGGTGTTACTATTTTTGGCTTACAGATGGGAAAAGAAGGTACTAAGGTGTTATACAACATCATTGTGGTCATTCAGTCTTACACACAGCTGAGAATTGATGTGGTTTTAAAAATAAAGACATTTGCAGCCATTTTGTGGCCCATATTAGCAATGCCTGCACTACCAAGCAATGTGTTAGATCAGGGTTTTTGGTGCCAAAGTCTTTTCCTCTATGCTGTATGTGGTGGAACGGGAAGGGGTGCAATTTTCGTGAGTTTCCACCTGGTCACCTGGACTACGTGTTATGTCGGCCCAGGCTGCCCAAGGAGAGCTCTTCCACAAACGTCTGTCTTTCCACAGGCTCCACGAAGGGTTACACTGAGCTCATGTTCCAGTGTCAGAAGTAAATCACCTCCTTGCTGTCACCACTCAATAAGAGCAGCCTCGCAGTCCCTCTTATTGGTGGGACTCTTGCCTTATTTCACTAAGTTACCATTTATACAAAAATATCCCATATGGCCTCTGGACAAACAGCTGGTTTCATCACTTTGAAGGGGGTTACATTTCACCGTGGAAATAAACCAGGCTATAACCTGACACAAAGTTCTTCCTTTGCCAAAATCTTGGTTAAAAAACCTGCAAGTACAAGGAACAAGGAGCTCAGACTGTATCAAATATGACCATCAAGTCAAGAACCAGGGATATGTGAAAATGGCCACCAGAAGATAGGACGGAGAAATAGTCAATAATTTCAGACATCTTTCTAAATAATAACTAAAAACCAACTGAAAACGGAAAACAGAATATTTTGCAGTTGCTTTAGGCACACAGTTCCCCTTTGACTTCTTCTAATGTCTTCAGTCATTTTGTTTTTATTTATCTGTTCAGGACTCAAATCAACAGGGTGAGAGTGTTGTTTTGGTCTATTAGATACCATTCATCAAGGACAAAATATAGGAGTGGGAACAAAAGGTAAAGGAATTTATATATGCTTAAATTAGGTTCCCTTCTTCCCATATTTCACCCATATTACATTAATCATGGCAACCTCCAATTGTAGATTATCAGCAAATGAGAGGTTTATAGCAGCCCATAATCCACCAGGAACAAGGATTAGCGTTTGATATCCTAAGAGCCAGTGATTTACATTTTCCAAGGAATATGAATCCCTATCAAGTACTAAATTTTCAGATCTTTAAACTTTAGCACTATGTTTTATGGCTGCTATGAAAAGGCATATGGAATGATGATTTTAATGGTGTTATTGCTTCATGCAAACAAAATGCATCACATTCTGTTCTGGAGAAACTTATTAAATTAATGACCTGTGATGGGTACACTAAGATCTCAGATATCCTGTACTAGCAAGAGGGAAAGACTTATAGGCATTAAGGTTCCCAAAAACCTTTACTGAGACAGATAAAATTGTCTCATGAACCTCCATAGTTAATCCTTGTAGTATTTCAGAATCAGATACATATATATTCCTGTATTTCAGACCAGAGGTGCAGGGTTGGAGAAGGTTGTTTCATTGGCAGAAGTCTCAAGCATGGTTTTACACAGATGAATTACATACTCAAGATTTTGAACACTGGATAGGGTTACCTTCTTTTTGCTGGTTTTTACAGTCAATTTTGGCATGGAAAATGTTGATTTCATTTCATATAGTATTACTATGGATGTTCAAAAGACAACCATTAGTCAAGAACCATTAAATCTTCCTTTACAGTCTGCTTGCCAAGCAACTGTGGGAGTGAATGCTCAATAACATCTCAGAATCCTTTAATCAAGAGAAAATCATTTTCCTCAGCTCCTTCTTAGAGGTGTTGAATATCCAGCAGAGGATATACTTATTCAGACTATGAATTACAATACCACACTGACAGGGTGGAAAAAGGCCCTTTCTCCTACATGAAGCCAAAATGATAGAAAGACAGAATCACAGTGTGTATTGCCTCCTGTTTGGGCCAATTTTGTAGGGGTGAATGTATGCATACAAATGACAAAAACATCAAGTTGTCGAGAGCTGGAGAAATACCAGTGATCAGACATGAAATCAAGAGACAGAAATTTCTGATTACTCTTAATATAAAAGCCACCTACATCTTCCTTTCAAACATATGTACCAGTTGAGGACATGCTGCTCCTTTTATTATTTTCTCTCAGCTGTCTGTCTTGTGGGAATTTCAATTATCAGGTTGACTGATTCTTCAGTAATTAATAGTTTGAAGTCCTTTATACATCTCAGCAGACATCATGATGTAGAAAACAACCCACTCTTCTGAACAGATTGTTTAGGCAAAGCAGTTCCAGCAATCATTCAATGAACCTTTCAAACATATCCGGTTTTTCCTAACTGTTTTTCTCATGTGGACTTCTGAGCATGGTGAGATGGGAGGATGGATGAGCAGCTGAGGTGCATCAGAGAGGCCAGATGGGTTGGTTTGGATTCACTCCTCCATCCATCCAGTGGTGGAATCACTCTGCTTGACTTAGGCATAGGACTTCACACCCAAAAAAAGCTTTAAAAGGTGTGTACATGTCTTGCACAGATGGGGAAATGGACATAGAAAAGGACAGGATATAATTAGACATGTCTTTTTAATTGAATTAAACCAAATAGAATAAACTTGCTGCCAAAAATCAGGACCCACATTTTCAAGTATCTGAGGCATGCAACTTTCACTGATGGCTAGAAGACCCCCAAGAACAGTGAAACTCCTGCAAGGCTGGGCTTGTTAGTCCAGATGTACTACAAAAAGGTGCAGAAAAGGGCATACAAAATATTTTGTGTTGTTCCATTAGTCACCTACCAGGCACACTGGAAGTGTCACTTCCATCACCAGTTTCTGCCTAGATGCTGAATTTAACTGAAGAGCTTTTTCATCATTAATCATCTACCGAACAATTTTGCCTTAGTTTCATTATGTGTAATGATACATCTTTGTGAGATATTTATTCTGGTGGAATAGTTCAAATTGGGTCAGCATCCAAGTCAGGATCAAATAAAATCAAACTGAATCACATTTGCCACAGTCTTCAAAGTATGAAAAAGGACCATGAGGCTGCTGAAACAGTGACTTGTGTGACTGAGTCCTTCACCCACCTATGCCATTGGCACTCACCTGTAAATGGCAGTGAGAATATTTGTATCCTTGCTAGGGGCTTATAAAGACAAATTTGTAAGAACCTTGAGAAGTACTTGATGTTTTGCAGGAGTTATTACAGAATACAGGATATGTGCTAAGTTTAGACTTTGTCTGCCTCTGTGAAAAAGTTGGGAAAGCTAAATAGATTTACTGACTCCCAGAGACTGCAGTGAACCAGCACAACCTGTGGATCTAACAGCTTGGTCCTCATGAAATTAATGCTGATGCTCTTCCTCCTTCCTGTCTGTAATAACATTTGTGATTAGTTTTGACAAAAGTATGAAACTGAAATAATTTTTGCAAAGCAGTTATTCTTCTGGATATTGTATCTTATCAGTAATCTTTATATGGTTTTTTTGACTGCTTACTAAGAAGCAGATTGGAGTCTTGCAATCTGCCTTGTGGTCTGTTTCTCATTTGTGTTTATTAACTGTTTTATTACTCCAAGCTAGGATCTTAAATTATAATTCTGAAGCATGAGGTTGTTTTCTTTGATTTTTTTTAAATTGTTGTCCATATGTTGTACCCACTTCCTAACATTTCTCTAGCAACACTATCAACATTATGTAAAATTATGTGTAGTAATCAACTCAGTAATACTAGCTTGCTAGGGGCGATCCCGTGGTGTAATGGAGAGCACTCTGGACTCTGAATCCCAAGGACCTGAGTTCGAGTCTCAGTAGGGACGGTCCCCTGGCAGTTCAATGCCTCCCTGCCATCCGATCCCATCAGATCTCAGATGCTCAGCAGGGTCAGCCCCGGTTAGTACCGGGTGCTGTGACAGTCCCAAGCACTTCGCTGTCACTGTCCAAGCTCGCTCGGCTGTGGCAGATGGACCTTAGGACTTCAACGGTGGGGCCAGTTCTGTGCACATTGTGCCTCACCTAAAAATCCACTGCACAGGCTGAAACGGCACACCCACACGGGGAGAGCCCTGCCCAAATCTGCGTTCGCGAAGTCTGGCCATACACATACACTTGCATATGATTTTCATGTTAACTGGTCAGCAAATTAAGAGCAAATTCAATGAGACCCCTTTAAGAATTCATGTTTCTTAGAAATGCATGTTGCCAAAAACATTCCCAGGTGAGGTGGAAGTGAATGCCTGCACCATCTTTGTTCAGGCCAAAAAAATCAGCCACTGATATAATCCTTGACAGACTTTAAATAAATATTTTAACTTTTTTTCCTTGCTTTCTGCTGCTTGTGCCGGTACATTTTCTACTGGGTGTGTTTTCAATTTGTCACAGTGTCGTAGAGGAGAGACTTTTAAAAACAGAAAGTAGAGTGAACTTATTATAAATACCCAAGAAAAAATTTCCTAAATAACACCATCCAGAAACCAGGATCAACACCACAAGTAACAGCAGATTCTTGACATCTCAAACTATGAGATTTACCCTCTCCAGACAAAAGAGTGATACTCAAAGAGAAATAAGTGTTCATCAGATAACACATGTAGCTGCAGCCCTCTAAAAACCCAGAAAAGCAGAACTCATAAGGCAGGAAGAACATCTAGTTTTTGTCCTACAGTGTCACTGTGGCATCGGGAGCCATTCAGTAGAGGAAAACACAGGTTTTCTACATATATTGAGAGTTTTGAAACTCACCTAATTTTTTATATGCTCCAAGATCATGAGGGGCAAAACAAATGTGAACAGCAGCAATTTCTTCACATCAAAACGGATTAATTTTCATAATTTCCACACTTCATTTTTTTCTTTCTCATTTTCTGGTGTATCAAAGCAAGGCAGCTTTTATGTATTGCATTGCTTTGAAAAAAGGGAATTTCAAAGGCTGAATCTAATCCTCAGTCAATTGCAAACTGGTGAATAATCATATATGATTCTTAAGATTTCTGCTTTTGGGGCAGGAGGAGAGAAAGACAGATCCTGAAAACAGGTCCCTGCAGGTACAAAATCTGAAGCCTTAGTGCAGTCTTGAAAGCCAAACTCATTTTCCACCCAAAGGTCATTATCCACATGGTCACCATGACCTCTTCTATGGTTGTCACTGTGTGTTTAGGCCATTTCCTATATTTAGGTGCAATAAATGCATTTCCTGCATTTATGCCATCTGCATTCTAATGTGGGGAGATGATCTTTCTCTCACTGTCCCTTTCCAAAGTAAGAGAATCCACTGAAGTCAAGGTACTTTGTCCATGACTGTATAATAGTGAGCCTTCACATGCATTGCGGTTCACATCTAAGAAAGCACTTCAGAAAAATATCTCTTGATTGTCTTACCCTGCTTCAGTATGTCCCCTCAGGTGTTGCTAGAGAAGACCTGAGCTTCTTGAAGCTGAAATAAAATCTGTTATGCTCCAGGAGCACTCCCAGCATTCCCACTGCTGATGGGTGTTCAGAGTCATAGTAGAGCCAGTCCAAATTAACCACAATCAAATAATTCTAATGTGTTTAAACAGTGTTTTGATCTCTTAGAAAGAAGTTTTACCCAGACAACTCTGTCTAATACCTACTGATAGCCCATTACTATGTGAATTCATCCATTCTCTTTCAGAGGCTGTTTGTGCTTTTGACCTCCTTTAGGAAGCCAAACTGTGAAGTTGCACTTCCTATTATGTCCAGTATATCCTTTGTTATAAACCTATTAACTAGTAATTTAATTGGGTTCTATCTTTGGCATGGATTGTGAAAAATAATTCCTTTCCTCTTTTGCCACATTCCCTCTCTTTTTGTCATCCACATTGAAGTCCCTTTTAAAGTTTTTCTTCATCCTACAGTAGTGAAAATACCCTTGTTGCCTTTGTCAGTTCTGTTTGAAGTTGTACTGTATCCTTTTGGAGACTGGGTGACCTGAGCCACATACACTATCCCACATATTGAGGTATTAGAGATAAACATGTTTAATCAGTCTGTACTTCTAGAGAAAATCTAACTTGACATTTATTTGCTGCATTGGTAACTCCAGCAGCACCATGGTGCTTTGAAACTGGATTTCAAGAGAATATTAGGAAAAAACCCCTCAAAGTCTGAAATGAGAGAGGCAGGGGCACATCCACAGGAGGGTTGTCTGTATCATCTGATGATTAAATGAGCCAGGAAAAGCCACAGAAGAGTGGGAATGCAAAGCCGTGAATTTCTAGTATCAGGAATCATCTCAAATTTGAATGACAACTCAATGCCAAAGTTGCAAGTGAGCAAGTTCATTTATCTATTAGGAAAAAAAATCTGGTGAACAAGCTTTCTATGCTGCATAAATAACTTCTAAGTAGGAAAATCTCAGGTCTGAAACACTGAATTCTCTTTTCAAGAGAGACAAGCAGTGAACCTGTCATCTGACCTTACTGAACTGCTTTACAGCAAGATGCTGCAGCAGTAAAAATATTATGGAACTGACCAGATGAAAAATTATCTTTTCAAACTCATGAACTTTCATTACATGAATTATTCTGCCTTTTATAATAAACAGGATCTTTGTCATTACATTCAAGCAAAGCCAGTTAAAAATAGTTTCTCAGGAACATTTTCAAATCCTAATTTCTTATGGAATAGAAGTTTGTAACTCAGCTATGTGAAATGGCCAAAATAAATTTCTGTGCTCTCTCCTGCTTGCTCACAAGTGACTCACCCTTCTTATTTTGCAATGGGAAAAAGTGCATTTTCAACAATTATCAAGATCACCCTGAAGCTGCTTCAGAAGTTACTACATGACGCTGATTCTAAGAAAGTGTTTATGTTCATCCTTTAATACTATACATTAAGATTAAAATTGCAGCCATTATAGCTCTAATTCTGAAATGTCATTTCACAGCTAAGAATAATAATCCCTCATCTAGACTTTCAGAGGGATTATATACTGAATATTTACCAGGTTCTGCAAATTTTCAAAACTCCTTCAAGCAGACTGTTTTCAAATTCTCATCTCCCTTCGCAGTTCTTGTGTGGTCTGTGTATGAAAAGCTGGATATGGATGATAATACCATATGGGGATAAAGAGTGAGGACAATAGTTAAACATGAACCTGCACTTAGAGATCATTTACTGTGTCCAATTCTGGTTCCACACTTTGAAAAAGACATGAACAGACTGGGTAGGGTCCAAAGGAGGGCCACAAAGGTATTCGTAGGGTGAAGAACATTTCCTGTGAGGGAAGATGGAAGGAAACAGGTCTTTTCACCCTGAAGAAGAGAAGGCTCAGTGGGAAACTCATCAGAGTATCTGAATACTTAAAGAGAAGCTACAAAGAGGATGGGAGTATTTCTCTTCACAAAGATGCCACATGGAGAGGTCAGTGGGAACAAGTTGCCCCTGAAGAGGTTTCTTCTTAATATAACAAAGACATTTTTTACAATGAGAAGGATCATACACTGTAACACCCTCTACAGGGATATGGTGGGTCCCTGACACTGAGGGTTTTCAAGATGTGATAAGGCAGTGTGCCAGATCATCTCATCTAGGCTCTCTGGTTGGACCAGACAACCTTTCAAAGTCCCTTCCAAGCTGGGCTGTTCTAGGATTCTGTGTTCCCCAGCCAGGGCTTGCTGTGTGACTAGAGCAAAACCAGGAGATGATGTGCTCCCTCTTGTGTTTCATGTGGTCATCAGATCACAGGAAAGTTGAAAGCTCAAAAATGGGGTCACTCAAGACCAACTAAGGCTCCTTGTATTGAGACATGACAGTTGCAAATGCTTTTTGCTTTCCCAGTGGGCTCTCTGGGAGGACAGAAGGAGTAGACAGTAGCATTATTAAGATAGATTTTCTTTTCAAGGCTGGCTGAAATTTTCCTGTTGTTTTCCTATGTGGAAATTTAATTTCCATTAAACCTGCTTTCTCCAGCTGTGTGTAGGGACATTAGCTCAGCACTAACTCAACATGGAAACTGCCTCTTCCTTTATTTCCATGCTGCAGGCCCAGGAGAAGCTGCTCTCCATGCTATAGCAAACCAAGACCCACATCAAGATGCTGCAGTTGTGCATAAATGACCGAAATCTGTCATGTCACAGCTCAGTCTCAAATGCCCTCGGGCTTCTCTCAGCTCTCCAGATGCTTTCTTGTGTAAGTGGCTGAATAATCGAACACCAGCTGAAAACCTCAAACCTTCATGAAGCTTCAAACATGGAAATACTAGATCTGACTGGGGTGGAGTGTGACAAATTGATAAGGGTCATAAGTGAGCAGCAAATCTACAGAGAGACAGAAATCTGATCACCTCCAATACAGAGAAGTGGAACTAAAGTCTCCCTTCTGCAGCTCAGCTCTTTATAATTTTAGACACATTAAAATGCTATTAAGTGTTCTATTTTTGTGAAACTGCCTAATGGAGGATAGAACTAAGTCTGTCTTTCAGGCTGACTGGGAAAAGAAGTGGTGATGCACCAGTATGTTTTTGCAATGGTTGATATCAGGTGATCCAACAGCATCAAATCTGTTATTATGTCCAGCTGTGCACTTTAGTTTGTCATCTTGCTCTTCCTACCTTGAAAGTAATTTCATGTTATGTAGCATTGCTTTGTCCTTCTGAAAGGGCTTGTTTGAAAGGACTACTACAGTGCAAGAAAAACAATCTACTTCCGTATTCTGCCACTGGGATTTGATAAGGAATGGCAGCAAATGTGCTGTTCTCACTGGTTCAGCTAGCTGGTAGCATTATAGACTTCTATTTCAGCTTAGAGAAATAAAATTCCATTTAGGATAATAAAAGAAGCAGAAATGTGAATTGAAAAAAAGTATTTGCATTTGCTATGTTATCAACCTGAAAGCATGTAAGGTTTTTCTTATTTTCTGTTATTTTTGCATTTTAGAAATCTGAACACTAGCATGCACTCACACACACATACACATATGTACACATGCATGCACACTCCTTAAAATGATGTCTCTATTAATCTCATCGTTACATTTTGCAAACACAGACACTCAAAAGCACTGCAGCTGTCAGTAACAGGTCTGTTCTGATGTGCTACCATTTTTTCTCTTGTAACACACTTTTGAAAAGGAAGACTGGTGTTTTAGACCCTTTTGAGGTGTCATTTTTCATCACTAGCCTAGAAGAACAGTTTTAGTCTTACCAGATTACAAGACAATGACCCTGTGCCAACAGAGTGGATGTTGAATTGGTGTGCTGCTGAGGTTTGAGGCACTCACATCCCAGCACAGCCTGGAACCCTTGTGTGGAAGTACATTGAGTTGGAAGCAGCAGCCCCAGAGCTGCATGTCCGATCTGAGCTGGATAAAACTCTGCAGGCTGCAGCAGCCAGTAGACAGCAAAGCACCTCTGCTGGCCTGTCCAATTTGCAGCCTTGACAAACACGGGCCTGCAGGTGCAGAGGCTGAAGAAACCATAAAGGGTTCCCTGACAGCCTCCTATGAAGCCAAGAAGAACCATCTCTCATCTTCAAGGCACTTTACAATGCTCTGAAAACTCTGGTACTACACAGACCAATGTCCTTTCACACACCTGTGTCTTCATAGACACGGGACTTCAAGCATACTCTTTGGTTCCTAATTTTAGAAGAAGATTTGATTTTTCCACAAGGAAAATTTCCTGAGGATGTTGTGGAAAATCATAAAGTAGGCATGTGGAAGAACTGAACACTGTCTTATCCAATGCATCTCAGCTGAATACAGACTGGTTTGAGAAGCTAGAGAAAGGAGACGTGTTTGTGGATATATCACTATTCCTGCAGCTGTAACTGCGCATATGAGATGCTCAGCACTCTTGGAAAGGGCAGATGTATCTCCTGAGGAGTCAACAGAGCATAGGAAAGAGGCAACTCTGAGAATTGCCACAATCACCAATTCCTTTCCCATGGGCACCTGCATAGTTATTCACTGGTCTCCACGTGCCCTGAGGGTGGCTGGACTGTCAAGCCTGGGTCAGCTAACTCTCTCTCCTTCCCTTCCAGCCTGAGTAGCCAAAAGATCAGAGACAACCACTGAACTGAGTAGCTAAAAGGAAGGATTTATTGAGCCTCTGCATTAAAAACTATCTCAGTACAGCATCTACATGCTTACTTGTTAGAGTCTAACTGCCATGAAGCCCCTAGGGATGGTCTCCAGCTGGCAGCTTCATTGCATGGCAATATCTCAAGAGAAATTCTGTTCTGTTTGTACCTGAACAGTGTATATTACTATTATCAACTTTATTATTACATATTATTAGAACTCATTGGAGTGACATGAGCTCCACCCCCTCACTCCCTCCTATCTAATTAAATTAGATGATGTGAATGAGGGTGCTCAACTTCTTATGGTCAATAAAGACTTTAAATTACAACTTCGGCATTAATTTAATGTTTCTTCTTCTGAAAAATGGAAAATAAGAGCTCTTACCAGCTCATTTGTTTTCCCGTGCAGCAAAGTCTCAAATCAGCAACTCTCTCAGAAGGCTGCATAGAAGGTGGGAGAAATGAGAGCAAGAACAATTGCAGTCACAGGGTTGCAAACACAACCTCATTTGCATGTGGGAAGACCTGGGTTTGATGGTGGTGCTGATGCCTTCAGGGATCTCTGATGATTTCATCTCTCCTTTGCTTCATTTTTCACCACTTAAAAGTAAGAGGTCAGGAGCTGTATGTATCTTATCCTTATGTTTTTCCTAGTGTAAGAAAGTCAAGTCCAGACCCTGCCTGTATGAAAAAATGTGGGGACAGATTTATTTTAAAAGTAACCCCTCCCTCCAATAATTGAATGATGATGGCTTGTTACAGAAAAGACTTGCACATTTTTCTTATTGTCTATTAAAATTCAGATCAATCCCAAGACACTCCCTGCTCTACTAGCTGTGATGTATTCCCAATATCCTCATTAGTGAGCTTTGAGAGAAATAAAGCAAAAAAAACCTTCAGGAGATATAAACGGGAGAAGATGGGAGAGTACAGAAGAAGCTCCAGCCCAAAAGCTAAGAATAGCAGCAATTTAGTTCAGACTAAAAATATCTTTATTTCTAGTGACAGGATCCAGACATGGAACAAGCGCCAGTTTATGCCACCCATCTCTGACCCAAGCACATGCACTGAAGAGTGGAAGCAAAGAAATGGCAATTAAACAGTTATAAAACAGACTCATGAGATCAGAAAGCAGCAGCATTTCAGTTCCCATGGCAAAGAAGCCCAGCTAGCTGGGCTCACTTGTAATAAAACAGGCCAGTGCTTTTTATATCCGAAAGCTTTAATAGCTTGGGAATGTCAAACATGCCTTTGCTGAAATTAATCTCTGCTCTCCAAACTCTTTTCAGCTCTCTGTGTCACCTCTGAGCTCCTGAACCCACTGCAGGTGTCCTGCTTTGCTTTCAGCAGAGAGCGGAGCTGCAGAGCTGACAGCATTCCTGACTGGCTCCCCAGTGCTCCCCCACCCTGGCCAGCTCAAAGGAGCACTGGGGAGGAAGGTCTGAGAGGGCAGAAGACCAGGGAGAAATTAGTTTTCCTAGAAATATCTTTGCTGCCTTGCAGCCTCCTTATGCTGGTGTTATTTGCAGCACAGACATGGGCCTGATGAATACGGGTCAGAAGCAATTATGGGGGGTAATAATTGCAGAGTGCACATCCTATCAGAAAAAGAGGAGGGCAGGAAAGGAATATGGCCTTGCTAAATTCCCCCTTGGAAAGATGTAAAAGTGAAATCAAAATACTTCAGCTGCAAAACCCATTTGGGTACGCTCATGGGGGAGCCCCTGCCTGAGCAGTGGCCTCTTGCAAGGCCTAACAACCATTTTAATAAAGCTCTGATTTAGCAACTGTACCATGACACTAGGACAGAAAAATTGGAAGAACAACCGACTTAGACTACAGTAAAGGATAGAAGGAACCCAGTGGCATGGAAGGGTTCTTCTTACTCCTTCTTTCCTACTCTCCCAAGGAAGAAGCATGAGCTTTTGCTGTGAACTTCTATGATCTGTCTCTGATCTGACAAAACTGAGAATAAATAGGGAAAAAAAAGTTGCCCTACCAATGAAGATTTGGGAAACAGAGAGAACCTTCTTGTGACTCCCCTTAGTCCTTCAAGAAAAACTTCTGGGGTTGAAAAATGATCAAAGGAGCAAGGGAATACAGAGCTCCTTCGCTACAAGTCACGTATGGAGGTGACCTCTGGTACCCTAATCCAGTAACCAGACTCAGATGAATTATATGGTGACAACTGCAGCTCTGGGACCCAAACTCCTTTGCATGGAAATATTCTGCAGAACAGATATCCCTCAAACATTGGAGACCAAAATATGGACAAAAGAGATACATAAGTACCACTTTGGAGATACTTAAACACCATTTTATGACCCTCTTGGTGTTGTCTTTGTTGTTTGTGGGCTTTTGGGGGCCTACAGCATCCTGGAGTAAAGGGAGACCCTTGTGCTTATTGAAGAAAGACCTAGAAAGGTGAAGAGGGACTAAGCAGGGTGCTCAGTGTAGTCTAGTATCTCACAAACTCAGGGTGATGACCACACCTGCAATCAGGCAGACAAGGCTGTCAAATATGAGTGCAGCTCAATCATGTTGCTATTCAAGTCTAAACAGCAATTCTGTTCCATAATAAATTGTCAGTCTGTTAGCAGAATGATGCAAAGAAAAGCTTGGGATAGCAAATAAAGGCAAACTTCGTTAACAGGGAATTAATCTGGCACCTTAAATGCACAAGGAATTGCTTCCCTGAACCTAGCTGTGCCCATCTAGCATTCAAGATATAACCATCAGTTTTTGGCTTGCACAAGGGGTAAAGAAAACCAGACCTACCAGAAGAGAAGAAGCTCCAGGCAGTACACTCATGCTGCCCACTGTCCTCCCTTTTGCAGAACACTGGTGAGTCAAACCAAGCAGGTTGTCACAGAGCTCACACTGACATCTTTATTGCCACAGTGAGACTGACTGACTTCTCTTTTCTCTACCTCTCTGAAACTCACTATCATCACTTACTAAATTCCAGGCTCCTCATCTTTGTCAAGGCTGATGAAAAAGATGGATTTGAGAAGTATTGGGAAGCAATGACTCCCTGACAGACAGAAGAAAATGCAGTCCCATAAGCTTGGTCCTATTAGAAAAAAGGCTTAAAAACTCCTGTGTACTAACTTCTTTGTTATTACCAAAATATCTTCAAAAGAAGATAATAAATGAATAAAAAGCAAAAGTGTCTGCTGCTTAGAAAAAGTTATGTTGGGTGTTTCCCCCAATATTTCAAGTGACCAAAAGTCTGTCCACATTACAAGAAAACTTACTTGTTAGGAGGTTTAGGCTGCACCCCAAAAGCAGAAAAAGTATGGTTCTATCTGGTGATAAAAACCACGAGTAACGTTGGAAAGTGCATCCATTCTCTATCCAGATTGTCAAGATTTAGCTGCTTTATACAGTAGCTGCCAGCCATGCATTTTGATAATGGTAATTAATTAGTTCATACAAGAACTAAATCAAAATTCATTTGAGGTCTTTTGACCTAAATCATCTTTCCATTCACAGCCATCTAAGTAGCTATTTATGGAGTTAATTGTGTGCCAGAATGGTCATGAACTATATACTTCAACATACCTTCAATGTACCTGAACAATACCCATGGTCATAGAAGTTGGAGTGCAAGAAAACACCTCCTTTCTCACCAGATTAGACCTGGTTTTCTTTTTGTACCATAAAGAATGCATTTAATTGTTTAGTCCTTTAAAATACATGAACAGCTAGAGTAAATCCCTTCTGAAGTGAATGACCCAACAAGCAAGCAATTTGACAACCTGCAAAAATCTCCAGTATTTTCCCAGCTCCTCCATTTAGCTTCTCCCCAGCCACTATTCAAAACTTAATGGTACCTGTAGGGTCTCCAGAAGGAAACATGGAAATTTGTCCCATGCCTTCTCCGTTTTTGAAGCTGCAGTATGTGTAAAGGTCAATTGTGATGTGGATCAGCCCTCAGTAAGCTGACCTCTCTCTTCATTGTTTCTGAATGGCATATGTGTAGTTTGGCCATTTTTTCCCTACAGAGCTTTTGCTGTTACAGCTCTTATGAAAATGGAAATTTAATAGTCTCTGTGTGGCTATTTTGAAGATCTGGTTCCATCCCAAGAAACCCTCTATTCCATCCCATTCCCATTTCAAACAGTGTAGCTGTCTGAAATGTTTGTGTGGCATATGCCGGTGTCCTAGACCACTCTGACAACTGCTTTTTGCACACAAAGGGGATCAGCCCTTATTTCTGTGGAAAGAAGGCAAGAACAGTGCGGAAAACAGCAATAGGAGGAAAAGACAAAGAAGATGTCACTGAATGTGCTTGTGCTCAGCACTGAGTCATTTCCAGTTCCCCAGCTCACTCGAGGCCAACAGGCTTGAAGTTATGTTGCCCTGTAAGACTGCAAACCTAAGAGATGTTAAAGTTGCCATCCAGATTTTCAGGCCCAGGTCACTCTGCCTGCCTTTTGAAATATCGTGACAGGTGGAGGATGCTTCACTGCCTATCAGGCTAGAAAGGTTTGGAGTAGACAGGCAGTGGGAGGTTCAGCCAGGAGCCTTCCTTCTCTGCGATGGGCTGTGATCCAGCTGCTGCCTACAAATGAAAACATAGAAAAGCCTCTTTCATCAGCCTAACACAGAAGAAGATAGTTTTACAGAATGCATATATACAAGTAGGCAGGAATGTAGGCCAACAGTGTTAATAATTACTAACTAATGGTCTTTGACATAGTATCAGGGGATAGAGGTAAAGGCTCAGTGTAGTCCATTAATCCACCCCAGCAGAGTACCCATAGCTGCAATATTGAATTAGCTTTTCCTGTGACAGAGATAAACTGTGGAAGAAAAATTTCAGGCCAGAAAAATTACCATTAGGATTTAGCACTGCCAGATCATCCAAGAACTACTTCATTTTCAACTTAATAAGCAAATTGTGCATTGAGCCTCATTTTGCACTTTTCAACTTTTTTGTTTCAAACTATTTTGCAAAGTCAGCAACTTCTGGGGTAATTTTAGCTCGGGGAACACTTCACTCATGACTGAAATCAGGTTTGTGTTGTATAGGGATGTAAAAACAAGATGCATAACTATGCTGTCTCTCTTCCTACCCAGAAGAACAGAGGGGTACTACATAGGTGAGATAGAGCCACTCAAGCTTGATGTCAACCGCAACATATTTTCATGATGAGCATGCCATAATTTTTAATGCTTTTTTTCATCAGGTCTATTATTTAGGTAGGGCACACAGTAAGCAGAGACTGTGAGGTCAGCTTCACCCCATGGAGTGCTCACAGCCCCTTCCTCCACCTCTGAGAAAAGCCATGGAGGGTCCAGAAGTTGAACTGTCCCGTAGGGTGCTCATGCAAAAATTTGCCCTGAAAAATGGTTTCCTTCAATTCCCTTTCAGGTATTGATTAACTTGTGACTCAAAATTATAAACTAGAAATCTACTGCACAAGTGTTTTCACTCTGTCTATTCTGATTGCAAATACTGCTGTTATCAAGGCCACTACCTAATCTTTTCCTAGCTCCTGTTCAGTTGCTTAAAATAACCGAGCACTGTGCCTTGGGATATCTTGTCTATTCCTCTGAAGAAAGCTTCCCTGCAGGGTCAAGTATAATTTGGATTTCTACAAGCTCCCTCAACATATGATGTCAATATCGCTTTCTTGTGAGGGGAACAAGAAGTCCAATCTATAGAAATTTTGATTAAGCATCTGTTTTCATAGGATCAAGGATTTCAGTCTTCAGGCTGTATACTTTATGTCTATTCCTACATGTTCAAGTGCCCCTTGAGTCTGGTTGCTTTGGCATCTGTATTGCACATAGACTCAGAGCATTGCAGGATGTGCTGGATTATTCTACAGTTGTAGAACAATTTGAGGCTCATTTCACACCAACCATCTGCTCAGACCTTAACTTTTCTCCCACTTGTAGCCTGATTGACATCAGAATTAACAGAATCAATATCTGTGGAAAAACCAGAGACATGAATAAAAGAGTTAAAAATGCAGGGATTTTGAAGGCAGCATAGAGTTGCACTGCTTTCCTGGCAGCTACCTTAAGTTTCCACAGCCTTTGAGTTGTACTCCTTAAAAATGTATCTACAAAAACATTCAAGCACATTTTGTTCCTGATTTTTTTGGCTGTGCAAGGAAAATGACCAAGTGGCTTTAAAATAATAGCTCTATATATCTTTTCTGAGGTATATGCCTGACTTAAGCAGAAAGTAAATAGTCTGAGTATTGACTGAAAGGTGATTAAACTGTATCTGCTCTAGAAATAATGCTAAAGCCACAACTCACAATGAGAGGCTGCCTGAAGCCCCTTTGTCTTCCATCACTCTCAGGACAAACTCCTGTTCTCCTTTTAGATGGAGGTGGCTGCTGACTAAGGAGGGTTATTCCTGGAGTGCTCCTCTGAGCTTCTTGTGTCACCCATGGCAAACATCTCTCCCAAGGTATGGGGACAGCCAAATGCATCAGGACTTTACCCTACAGCTGGTAGATTTCCAAGCTAGGACACAAGCATGTGCCAAGAGAAGCGTTTTAAGAACTGAATATTGCTCTGTTACAATTCTAGAGTCAGAATGTAACTTGTAGGGCAGTGCACTGGGACTGTCTCCTGTGCTGGTATCTAACCATTGTGTCTCTTCAGCTGTTCCCTGGATCACTGGCTACCGGGATTTTTCTTTAAAGGTAAAGGGATCAGCCAGCCTTTACAAAACAGAATGCTGTGGCTGGATTTGTTCATTCCCATATGAAAAATACAGACATTTCAGAGATGAAATAATAGTTTCTGTCCCCTGTCTCTGAAAAGGAGAAGGTTGGACCTGCCCACATCTCTGCCACCCAGCACCACGAAGATATGCCACTGAGTTAGATGAGAAGAGGAACTGTTGAACAGAGGCCTCTTCTCATGAACAATACATTTCTGGAGATGCCACCTCACACTGATGTTAAAGATTCCTAACAAACTTCAATGTTTCAGTGCAGGTTTAAACAGCTCATTTCATCAGCTGGTGCCATGGTCAGGGCTGCATGCCTGACTGC